>JAUBOD010000865.1:955468-967214 GCA_032353885.1 Nothura maculosa
GAGAGGAGAGGAGAGGAGAGGAGAGGAGAGGAGAGGAGAGGAGAGGAGAGGAGAGGAGAGGAGAGGAGAAAGGGCATTCAGTGACTCCTTAGAAAGGCATGAAAGGTTCCAGTAGCTCAAGTGGAAATTTGAGAAACCTGACTCTGAATCAAGATACAGTTTTCAGCAGGTGAGAATGATTAAACACTAGAACAATTTGCCAAGTGAAAGGAGAATTTATATTGCTTAGATCCTTTACAATAAGATTAGATCTCTTTATGAAACCTATGAATTAATTGCATTTCTAGGCAGAAAATCTACAGTCTAGGTTTTCCAGCAAGGAGAAAGGGATGAAGCTGTCTAATCACTCTCTCTTTCTTGATCTAGATTCCATGTGTGTTTGAACATAACTACAGTTAATGACAGTTATAGTGCTGCAAAGTCACATATATTTGCTCCTCTCACCATTACACCCTTCTTCAAACATGAAGTGTGAGGAGTGCTGGAGAACCAATGACTTTCATTTCTAATTCTACTTGTAAAATTTCATGTCAGATACTTTTGTAAGCAGTGTTGAAAGATTGTCTCTTCAAGCAAGGCTCCTATAGATATGAAATTGCTCTTGAGAACACATACTTTCATCTTCTCCCTACTCCTAATACTAGTGGTGCCTTCAGTAGTATACACCAGCTCTGGAGGTCCCAGAGCAAACACGAAGCCAGGTCACCCTGCCACCAGCACCTGAGTTGAGCTGTGAAGTGAACAAATGAGAGGGTCTCCTGCATAATACATAAGACTTGACATGTTTGAATGTAGCTATGTAGTTTTTAGACCTTCTAGAGATTCCTTTCAAGAGGGTTGATTTCCAACAAAGGCGACAGAGCTGATCTCTTCTCTCCTGTGCCCTTGAGAGAAGAGTGAGGCAGAAGCAGAAGCTGGCCTGCAGGTTAATTTATATCCCGGCTAACCACATGTTCTTCTTGCATTTGTACTCTCTACCTAGCCTAAATATTCTTTCCCATGAGTATATCAATCCATCCTCCAAACTCACAAGAGAGAAAATGAAGTTACAAAAAAGAGAAGAGGCAAATTAGAAATTACCTAGCCATCAGTCCCTAAAACAATTACTCCCTTTCAGATAGTGTAAAATAACTAGAAATTCAAAAAATGTTAACATATCAGACCAACAGACATTTGCACTCAAGGGATTACTATGGTATCCATACCAGTACTAATCTTGCTATGCATGCTTCACGGGTTTTAAGGTCACTTAGGATCACTCAGACAAACCACAGAATTTCACTCAGAAGTTTACCCACATCATTCCCAGTGTATTCAATTAAGCAGATGGCTTGGGCAATCCCTTCTTTCAGTCCAGTGAGATGTCTGATTTGTGTACAGGCAGCTCCTTTCTATTTTCTTTTAAAATGATAGTTAATATTAGAGGAAAACAGCAAACAACAGAAAAATCATCTCCCTCCCCTCTCCAGAAGGTTCATGATAAATTCTGAGTAATTTGCATCAGAGACACTCCCGTTTTACACAAACTGCTGTAAAGTGGAAAATACCAGGTGACAGCTCCATAGTAGAGATGCTGCAACCCTCAGTGGGCTTGTATAAAAAGCCATAATACACATAAAAACCTAACGGGCCTTCAAAATTACCTCATCTTTTATTTAGAGGTTATTTCACCCTTGTCTTCCTTTATTGCTCTTTATATGAGTGAAGTGGGGAAGTTGGGCAAAATTGAAGCAATTTAGGCTACTACATCGAACTAGAGTTTACAGCCAAGGCTAGACTCTGCAAGAAGAATTCCCTGCCTCCACCCCCACATCTCTCCACCTCTGTCTTGCAGTCAGCTTTATTGAGGTGGTTCTCAGATGCAGCCCCCACCCTCCTGATAAGGCTGTCTACTAAAAGAAGAAAATACAAACAGAAAGCTATGGAGGACATTGCATAAGGGATAAAAATAGCAGCCAGGCTTTGGGTAGGGTTGTTCTTTGTGCCATTAGAGCAAAAAAATTCTGCAATGTTTCTATTTCACAGGCTCAGTTCCTTCAAGGGGAACAGCAACATACACTCACATAGGGGAAAAATAATAATTAAAAAAAAAATAGAGAGAGAAACAAAGAGAGAGAGATTAGGGCACACCAATGCTTTGAGTTTGAAATCAGCTTGAACTATGCAAATACAACACCCAGGAAAATGGTGGAAATCCCCTCCTGGTGCACAGGGCAATGGAAGACATAAGACAAGTCAGCTCCCAGCCCTCACCTACTTGACAGCATGAATTCATATCACTTTCCTGTGTCTTTGTTTCCTCCCTTCTACTTCATGCCTATTTTGAGGCTATTTGGAGCAGATAGTTTCTTACTGCACAACACCTGGAACAGTGATTAGGATCTCCAGGTTCTGCCATAAGGTGAATAGTGAGACTCCAGTTAGCTTCCAGATCCACATATCTCATTGACTACAAAGAGGACAAAAAATGCTACTTAGGAAAAAAAAAAGGAAGAAAGAAAGAAAAAAAAACTATTAGATTTTAATTTAGTAGTAATAGAAGATCTGCAGCTAATATTCTTCTGTTTAAAATAGAACTAGCATTGAAGAGCAAAATGGAGTCATTGAAGAAAAATTCCAATGGTATTTTTTTCCACTCCAGGAAATTCTTATTCCTAGATAACCCTTTTAAGCTTGCTGATGTAAGTTATCCCCAAATTTATGAGGATTTGCCAAGAAGCTGGTCCTAACAGTTTTCTGATGCATTTTTATGCCTTTAATGAAGCTGCTAGTGCTGGGTATCTTCCAAGACCAGATCCTAAACTGCTTTCTGTAGTTCTGACTCTTCAGCATTTCTATTGTATTTTTTTTTTCTGAAGGCCTTTTCTAGCAACTATTATAATGTAATCTGCCAGTGATATCAATGAAGTTCCCCTCCTATCTAGCCAGATTTGAAAAACTTTCTAAAAACTGCTGAGCAATCAGATTTCACTATCTCCTTTTTCTTAAACAGCAGAAACAAAAACTGCAAGATGGAAGTACCCAAGCTCTAGCTTTCTGGAGAACTGAATTATGCAATGAATATAAACTCTAAAACTTACATACAGATATAATTCAAATGCAAACTTGTGGTTCTTAGGTTTATGATGCATGTAATTGGCACTGAATCAAATATTTTCTAAAGTTGAGTTAGAATTGATTTAATCCCCTTTGGTCAGATGTTCTTCAATTTGCAAGAGAGGATGACATAGAAATAGTTTAAGTAGCTAATCAATAATTTAATTTTGATCCCTAACTAAATGAAACTTGATAAATATCACACACTTTTAAATTGGGTTTAATTAATGTTTATGAATTTATCTGAGGCCTCTGATTCACTAACTGTGGCAATTCCACGCTGAAGCAACCTAGCCAAGCAACTGTCCCGTGCCCATTTCAAAGGCAGCAGACTGTCCTCAGCTGTGCAGGGTTCACGGACCTTATCACGATGGGATGTGATTTTTTAAACTTTATCACGGCATCCACATACAAAGGGGAGTGGTGCTGGTGTTGAGGAGAGGAAAGGGGAGGAGAGAACACGTCATGTGTGAAATGAACATGAAAGAAGCAACACGGGAGGAATCTGCCTTTTAATTTCTTAATGTGGTTTGGAAACAGCTGATGAGAGCGATGAGTGGTGCAGAAAGACGTCAGCACGAGAAGAGGTGGAAAAGATTACATCTGTTTCCTTTAGAGATTCTACAAACAAGAAGTGACATGGTGGAAGAATATAAAAGAATGAATAGTCTAGAGATGTAGAGATGTTATGGGCACCTACCATATCTCACAACACACAAGCTCAAGAACACCTCACTAACCAAAGGTATTTATGGATGGATGGATGTTTCTAAGCGTAAAAAGAAAAGCCTGAAGAACTCCTTGTTGTCACAGGTCCCTGGCCATAATGGTAAATTAAGCAAAGCCTGGGTGTAGACTGGGGAACCAGCCAGCACCAGCACTGTAGCAATGATATGAGCACTAACCTTGTCATTTCTTTGGTCCATATCAATTCTCACTTCCCAGAGGATCTGGTGATGTCCTGGGAGACAGCACAGGCCCAGTAGGCCTTGTGAAGGAGGCTGCTTTGTTATGTTTAGAAGGAAAGTTCTATTTGCTGACCAAAAGCCATGCCAAGCCTCTCACCCATGGCCAGAGTGTAGGCCCTGGCTTGTCATGCACAACAGCACGGCCAGTCTGACCAAGATGCTAGCAGGTTTCCCATAAGTATGAGCTTTCTATCAGGGTCTGCATTGTGCTTGCTAAGGAAGGAGAGCACGAAGTCAGAAGACAACCAGTTTTGAAGGTGAGAAACAAGCATAAGCCTGACACATATTCTTCCAGACTCTTCCCTGCAAGTTCTCTTCACTAATCACTAAGTATTGTTAATAGTAATACTCAATGAGATGATCCATTGACCTGACATGTAGGTTCTTAGTCTTCTATATCCCAAAACTGAAGCTATCAGCCACTAATGTGTACAACACAGTGCAAATGGACATAAACTCCATCGGATGACTAATTCAGTAACCCTATGGCATATGGTAGTTCATTCAGGACTGGTGCATGAAAACTACTTCAATCACGTCAGCCCTTAGGGCTTCTGCCTGGAGAGCTGCAGTGCAGTAAGTCCACAATTCTTCATGCTCTGACAAAATAAGGGTGTGCATTTGTCTATTGTGCTTTATTTTAAATAAATATCATTTTTTTTTTCCTCTGAACTCTCTTTTCTCGTTTTGTCAAAAACAATAATTTTATCAGAGAAAACATCGTGATGCAAAATTAGAGACAAGTAAATACATTAGAAAGGTGATATTTGAGAAGATGTGATGGCCGGTCACATTAGCTCAGACATCTTCCTGAAGTCTGACCCTAGGTATAAATCTAAGGGACCTGACAGGACATAGAAAGACATACTACTCTGTTGACCCAGTTTTCATAGAGAGCAGTGTATATAATTATTTGACTACCTGCTGTTGATAAACCTATCCCATGTGAGGTTAAAAATTACCCAGTTGTTTACTAGTGACACAGCAGTATGTTAGAAACCTGCACTGCAAACCTGTGCAACCACAGTCATGCTGGAGGAAGGTGCAATGAAGTATGATGCAGAACAGAGATAGCTCTGCTGGAAGGTCCGTAGCACATACTCCAGCATATAGGAATATATGCGCTGTGCTCCGGTGCACAGGTAAATAAAGCATCCCTGGAATGACTGTACTGCTGCATGATACTCCCTGAGGGCAAAGAAGATATACTACTGAAAGTGCAATCTTGTCCATATAAATTGTGATGGCACGAAGAATTTCTTCAAGAAGAGCTGTGGCACTGGGAGCCCCTGCTTTTTCTGGCACTTGCAGGTGCAGTTATTCCATAGAAACTTACAGCAAGACAGAGCCTAGGAGGAATTTGCTGAGATGGTATTCTCTGTGCCCGTGCTGATGATGCCACGCCTTTATAGTGCTAAGGCTAAGATCATCCATGCAGAGGATTGCAAAGACTAGCTCCAACTTTTTAGGTTCATGCAATATGAATTTTCCCTATAGAGAGACTACACAAAGGGGATGGTGTGGTTTGGGCAGACAGCATTGAGCAGATGTTCAGTGTATTCTGCAGCCCTCTGCAAAAGATTTCCAAAAGAAATGCAGCCTGGTGCAAATACAGCTCCTCACAAATGCAGCCTTTTCACCCTTTCATCATCCCTCGCTTAGTCTCCCCTTGCCTTCTCTCATTTCCCAGACTTCTACTTTGGTTCCTCACAGGCTGAAAAGGACTGAAAGAAGACAATATATTTATTTTAGATATTATTTTGTTTTTATGTACAATACAGAACCTTTTCAGACCACCCAACTGGGGGGTGAGAGACAAGGATTTATATGTTTCCATTTTTAACAACTAAAACATTTCTTTTTTCTATTTGATGTGTTCCAGAACCTCTGTGAATATCCAAAAATAAATAGTGATATCACATTCTTCTAAAATTAAGTGACCTATTTGGGAAAGCATTTTCACTGTAACTTCAGGTAAGAGTATAAATGGATATAACTGTATAGGTATAACTCTATTCTTTCTTCATTTCATTTATGCTATTTGTGAGGGGATTTAAGTTAAACCAAAACATAGCCAAAAAAAGCTATACCAGACAGTCTAATTCATTGATTTTAATGGTAATGGTACAATGCACCATATAGAAAAAGTCTAATTCCTTTATCCTGATTTCCTAATCCTAATTTCATGCAAAATTGGAGTAAGCTATTAACAGCTGTGGAGCTAGAGTAATTACTCTAAATTAAAAAAAAATCTTCACCTACTCTTAGTGTGCAAACTACAAATGCCACTCTGAAACAAACCAAACTGCAAGATGAACCAGTTCATTACATCTCAGGTCTGTGCTAAGTAATGAATATGCTGCATTAAAATGATCAGTCAGTACTGGCAAGTTTTCCTCTAACAAGATTTCCTCAAGATTGGCCATCTAACGAACAGGGTTTAATCATGGTGCTCAACCATTTTCTAAGAATTATTCCAGTTTGCACTAAAATTTAGAAAGTACACAGCAGGCATAAGTCCATGTACGTAACACATTTCCTTAGGTCTGTGCAATCCCTATTGTTAATACATAGTATCACATATTCCATAACACAGCTTAGTCACATCTCCTGAGGGAACCCAAACCACGCTGCAACTACCTGTGCCATAGCCTAGCAATAATGTAGTTATAAGGGCTTTCTTAGCGAACCAAGCACAGTGCATCCTCTGATGAGAGGAAAGCACTTTCCTGACCCACCAGAGTGGATTGCAGATGATTGTACTGTGGCCCTTAGTAGCAAAAAGCCAGTGTGTTATGGAGGAAAGGCTCAAAGCTGACCCGATCCGAATGTCTTTGATGACTAAGTGGTGTCGGAGGGGCCTGGTTGATCTGCTGCTAAGACCACTGTGCCCTGCTGCACTCAGATACCACCATTAGCACTCTGACTTTAGCAAAGGCACTGTATGAAGTGCCATGGTGGGGAGAAGAGGGACCCAGCTCTCTTGTACTTAACACAGTTCAACTAATACTTAACGCAGTTCAACTAATAAGGTAGCTGGCTGTCTGCATTGCCCAAGGCAAGCCTCCTTGCTCAAAGTCATCCTCACACACACTGACAAGTGCTTGCTGGCATTGTCTGTTTTTTCAGGCTGGAAATAGTGCAAATCATGCTACTATACCTTCCATTTCTGCTTCTAGTTGGGTTAAACCACAACTGAAGCAAATTTTAATTTTCCGTGTTTACCTGCAGAGACACAACACTAGTGTGAGGCTTGCCAGGAGGAGTGGAATCATCAGGTTGGAAGTACAATATCATTGCAGACTTACAAGCACCAAACTCCAAGTGATCCTCATCTCCTTCCCATCCACTGCAGACTCTGCCTGGTGAGACACCAAAGTTTGCCTTCACAAAGAATACTGAGCCTCCTCATGTCCCAGCCTATCTCCCTTTCTGCTCCCTTCTTTTTACCCCTTTCACAGGAAACAGCATTTACACTAGCCCAAACCTTCCAGCCCACTTATATGAAGGCTGCTGGCCTCTATTTAAATGCCTCCTCCAAAGCATTCATTTGGCAGGAGTATGGAAAATACCAGTCTACTACATTAACCTGCATTTCTCTCTTCATTCACCTTTCTTAATCAGCGTTAGGGAATGCATTAATGTGGGATCAAGCCAGAAAGTTTGTAGCTTGGTTATTCTCATGTTCAGAGGAGTTCAACACCAGAGTCTGGTGAATGATCGATCATCTGCTTCTGATATCATGCCTGAAAAGTCGAGACTAGCTCACAGAATTTCCTTATTCTGGATGAATATAAAACGTCATTGAGATCTTTTCCCCACTTTCCTTGCTCTAAGTCACCAAGTTTCATTTGGCCCAGATGCTGACACTATTCAGAAACTACCAGCATTTCTAGCTTAGCCAAAGACTTGGCCTACAGGCAGTACTGGAACAAGTAGGATGCTGAGAGAGTGAATGAGTTAAGTAAACTTAAATCTCCCTGTAGTTAATTCGGGTAGGAATATACGAACTAGTTATCACTTACTTTCATATGTATATGTGAAATGTAGACAAGACGTAAATTTGCAGTAACCTGTGTTTACCACAGGTGACTTATAGTCATGAAATAGCTGAAAAGAGAGGTGGCCAGAAGATCTCCTCTGCTCTTCCTTTGTATGGTCCACTCTACCTGCAAGATGCTAAGAGGCAAGTTAAGGCTGTTGTGTCACCTTCAGTGGTATATTCTCTCCTTGATACTTCGAGGAGAGAAGATATCTAGAATAATATCCTCCTAATATCTAGACCTTGGGGTCTGGGCATGGTTAAAGTGCCTTTGCAGTACAAACAATAACAGTCAGAACAATGATTTTAGCTTACTCACAACCTCCTTTTTCCAGTCTAAGGCTGGATGCAAATAATGTTCTTATCTTCTAAGAAATACCTCTGCTATCCTTGACAAGGTGATAAGTAGAGAGAAGAGAGACACTCTTAACTGCTGATCAAGAGGGAGGAGAATGATTAGCATCCTCCAGGGAACACCTTAGTGATGACTGTGGCTTTGCATTGTTGAGGGTGGGAGAAGCGCAGAGATTCCTCCTCCACAAGGCTCTCAGCTTCTGATGAAGTCACTCCTGCATTAATCCCTCAGCACCGTGCTTGTCAGGTGGATTTATGATCAAGGCCTTTCTTGCCACTGCAGTCACAACTGCACAGCTCCCAGCTTCCCAGTTTGAGAAAGGGGCATAATCTGATCTTCAGTGGGAGGAACAGCTGGGCTAGAGTCTTTGAAAGTAGAAACAAAACAAACAAACAAAAACATCCAGCACCCTGCAGAGGGATGAACTAGTAGCAGGATGAAAATAGGTTATATTCCCTTATAAAGGAATTTTCAAGTTGAATGTTGTGGCCCTAGCTCTCTTACAGCTGAATCTGAGCTATAGAGCAATTCCCTAGAACAACCTGTCCTGCTGAGCAGGACAGGCTACTGAGCACAGTCACTTTTGGAGATCCAGCCTGGTTCTGGTCATGCAAAAACTCAACCAAGGCAAGGAGAAGAAAGGGGCACAGCAAAGCAGCATGGCATATATGAAGTCAAAGCCTGGACTAGCACACAGGTTTCCTGAAGCTCAGACTGCTTCTCGAGGAGCAAATCAAGGCAAATGTGTGGTAGACCCACTGCACTGATTTGCAGTGCTGAGTATCAGCAGACCAGGCTCTCATTGTCCTAAGCAAAGGGCCCTCAGGAGGCTCTGAGCTGATGTTTTGCTGTTGGTGTTGGCAACTGCAATGCCGCCGGATCTGAGATGATTAGTATGAGTAACGTTGCAATGCACCCGATCATCTTCTTGCTGATGTCTCCTCAGACTGGACAGTGAAATGGAGATGTAAGCACACAGCAAGGTACTCTCTGCACTGGAGGATCGAACTGTCTTTAAATATCTCAGAAAAGAGTTGTGACAGCAGATGCCTCCCTCACAAACACAAGGCTCTCCTGGCAAAGAAGGGCCCCATGCTCTGCTTCTCTGATTGCACAATATGACAAAAATGCCAGCCAGGTCAGAAAGGTATCTATATCCAACCGTGTCCTACCTTTGTGCAGCATAGGAAGCAAGCTAATCCTCACATTTTTTAGCATCGTCCTCGTATTAAATTTAGCAATTATAGTCCATAACAATTATTTCCTTTCTCTTCTCTTCTTACATGTTTTATCTCCTCATATTATTGATCACAGGAAACATACATTTCTAAGCTTAGTATTTCCTTTTTCAATAAAATGCAACAGGACGTTCCATGGGTTAATTATAAATTGGTTTAGAAAGCATTTACCAAGAAGTGTTTTAAATCCATTTCCCTTAATTTCATTTGATGCAGCATACGTCCTGCTGTGCAAAGGGGAGATGCAGCTTTATTGCTACTATCTGCCAGATGAACATGTTCATCATCAACAGTGCAGGGAGTGATAAGTCCCTTATCTGATACAGAGAGACAAAACACTCCCTCTTTCTTATCAACAAATTGAGTTATCAGCCAAGTGAAGTAGTTTTTCAGTAGCCTTTCTGACTGTGTTTTGCTTTTAAATCCATACTGGCAGTGAATGTTCGTGGATGTATTTCCCTCTCTTATGCTCATTTCAAAATGTGGTAGCAGTCACAGATAAGCATGCCTCATCTCTCCAAGATGCCTAGTTTAAGTACTGTTAAGTAGTTTTGAATTTGTTCTGATTGCTTGTAAACGAAACTACATTAAAAGTAACAAAAATGATGCTACAGGAATAATCCAAAGAGATAGAGGAACACAGAGACTGTGACACTGCAGAGTCGAACCGTGCAGACAAAACTGTCACTAATGGCATGGGGCACATTTTCTGCACTATCCCTTAATTCTGGGTGTCTGATTTGAGACAATTAAGGCAAGAAAACATTGGCAAGTGAGAACACTTTTGCTATGCCTGGCTACCTAAGCCCAAACGTTAAGAGAGTTGACTTCCTAGTGCAATAAAACTACATAGAAGTTGTGGTTTATTAGTCCAGGAGCACCCTTAGGAGACTGCAGGACAGCAACTAAATGCACAGGGAAGTTTTCGGGTGAAGGGAGTTAGAAATTATCAGTGTTCTGGGGCCTTTGTAGGAATCTTCTTGATAGTGTGCTCTGCTTCAGAGAGCTCTGTGTTGTAAACAGTAGCTCCCCAAAGCCTTGCCTAGAGTCTTACCCATTAGAAAGCTTTCAGAGAAAGGTGTCAGCACCATGTTGACTTGAGCAGAGGAAAAATCTTTCTAGATGTTAACTAATTCTACAGACACTATCATTTTGCAGGATTTCTTACCTATTGTCTATTGCAGGAAGTTTACCTGTAACAAGAAGATCACAGAAAAAGTTTTGTCCCTGAACGCACTTGAGCCCAGCTGTGCTCAACACCAGTTGAGGAACATCATTCTTAAATGTAACTGTTTTCATCTATAAAGCAGACCAAAGGAGACATCATAGCAGAAACACAAGGACCACAGACACCTAAAGTGAAATACATTTCTTGTTAATATCTATAAACACCCTGCTACAAGTTCATCTTCCTCCTTTCTGTAAAGGCAAGATCACACAGGAGTCCCAGGATGATCTGTAATGGCTGAAGACAAAATCATCAGCACTGCACCTGCTGAGCCAGATTAGCAAAACTAGCGAGCCTGCTCAGCACAGCGCCAGCCAGGACAGCTCTGTCTTCACTGGTATCTTAAAGGAGGTCCTTGGAGGTTGTATAGATTCAGAGCTGAGAAGCGTACACACATTCTGAAGAATCAGGCACAACTAGGAGAACTATCCAACTAGGAGAACAAGAGCAGTAGCACCTTAAATTTATCCACTGTTTCACAGTGCATATATATTTATTTCTTTACTACTCCCCTACGCCTTTTGTTTTTGTTTTATTTTTCTTCAGAACTTGTCAGTTTGTTAGTAATTAGCTGGTTTAAAGCAGGTATTTTACCACTAACTGAATTCTTCCTGGAAATATTATATGCTCTCATCTTTTTGTAGCAGCTACAGGCAAGTGGGATATTAATTCTCTAAAAGACAAAAGATTATTATAATAATGGTCCGGCTGACAATAACTTCAATAGTTTGCAGCCTCTCTTGTCAGCTGACACATTCCTCCCTCCAGATAAGCTCTGATACTGTCAGATGTTTCTGAAGCTCTGCATCCACAGGAGCT
>JAUBOD010000865.1:973806-987452 GCA_032353885.1 Nothura maculosa
GCATGTATTATATGCATACATACTCGGACGTCTGCATATATGCATACACATTATATATATTACATATATATATATATATATATATATGTGCGTGTGTGTGTGACAAAATTGGGCAAACTTTGCCAAGGTCTCCACCGCCCCCGAGCCCAGGTGGGCAGCAGCGCGGCTCTCCTCGGGGCCGAGGAGCCACGGCCGCCCCTTGCCGTGTGGCTGCGGGAGGAAGGACGGGGACAGCGCGGCGGCGCTGCTGCCCGCGGGCACGGGCGGAGCGTTGCGCGGCTTCGGGCACGGTGGTCCGGGCTGCGCCGAGGGCCGCGCTGGGGCTGGGGACGGTTCATCCTTCCCGCTTGCCCTGCCGGGGCTTGGAGGAGGTGGGGGCGAGTCTTGCATTTATTTGTATTATTATTATCGCGATCTTTCCGCCGGAGTGGGGAAGCAGGGAGGGCGGCCGGGGGCTGCCGCGAGGCGCGGGCGGGAGGCAGCGCAGCCGCTCGCCGGGGCGCAGCCTCAGCCGCCGTGTCCCCCTCCCGCAGGCACCAGCCGCCGCGATGCCGCTCAACGCCAGCTTCCCCAGCAAGAACTACGATTACGACTACGACTCGGTGCAGCCCTATTTCTACTTCGAGGAGGAGGAGGAGAACTTCTACCTGGCGGCACAGCAGCGGGGCAGCGAGCTGCAGCCGCCCGCCCCGTCTGAGGACATCTGGAAGAAGTTTGAGCTGCTGCCCACGCCGCCGCTGTCGCCCAGCCGCCGCTCCAGCCTGGCCGCCTCCTGCTTTCCCTCCACCGCCGACCAGCTGGAGATGGTCACAGAGCTCCTGGGCGGCGACATGGTGAACCAGAGCTTCATCTGCGACCCGGACGACGAGTCCTTCGTCAAGTCCATCATCATCCAGGACTGCATGTGGAGCGGCTTCTCCGCCGCCGCCAAGCTGGAGAAGGTCGTGTCCGAGAAGCTCGCGTCCTACCAGGCGGCCCGCCGCGAGGGGGGCCCCGGCGTCCGAGCCGGCCCGCCGCCCCCGCCGCCTCCGCCTGGCCTCACCGCCTCGCCCGTTGCTTCGGCCGGCCTCTACCTGCACGAGCTGGGCGCCGCCGCCGCCGACTGCATCGACCCCTCCGTGGTCTTCCCCTACCCACTGAGCGAGCGGGCGCCCAAGGGCGGCGCGCCCGGCGCCAGCCCCGCGTCCCTGCTGGGGGACGACACGCCGCCCAGCACGAGCAGCGACTCGGGTGAGCGCCGGGTGTGCGCGGGGGGCTGCGCCGCGCAGCAGGACTCCAACCCACTCCCCCCTTCTCTCAGTGCATGTGTCTTTTTTAAATGCCACGTTAGCGAGGCGCATGGAGACTCCTGCTGGATTTCTTTCCTGGAAAACTAGCCTATTTTTTCTTCCAAAAGTGGAGTAAAAGCGAAAAAAGAAAAGCGCGGGGAGAGGAACTTTCATAACGGGGTCAGAGTTGGTCACCACGGCTTGCGTGGTGTCCAAGCAGAGCGCTTCCCGGTGACATCCTCGGGCTGGGAAGGAGTTAACTATTGCATTGGAGACCCAGGGAGAGCGGTTCAGGCGGGAGGTGCTAGTGAAAGTGGCTGCAGCAGTGAATGGGGCTGGGAAAGTTTTAGAAAGGCTTCCCTTAGATATTTGACAGCATGTTCCGTTTAGTCGTAAAATTGGGTTAAAGGCGAGTTGCTACTCAAAGCACTACCACCCTCCCCACTTCTTTATTATTTTTTTTTATTTTATAATCTTGGATCTTCCACAAATTAGTTGATCGCAGAAGATTGGGAAAATGCCTCTGCGCACACATGTGTGTTAAGTAAGCTCTCTTGAGGCGTGGCCAAAGCCTCCTAAATCCTTAATTAAGGGCAGCTTGAGTCTGGAAGCTTTATTGCGCTGACAGTCGAGGTTAGACTTTCCTGCTGTCTTTCATACGCTCCTCAGAATTACGCAAGATCTTTGCAACTTTTGAAATCCGGGATCCAGAGCTTAGAAAGCAGTTCGCGCCCTGTTGTTCTTCCCTTCCTTAAAGGGAAGCCACTTCAGGACAGTAGAGTTTAGGCACCGGAACAGTTTTAGCATGGCTTTCTCAATGGGATCCTGACTGAGTGGCTCAGAATAGCATTCCCTTATACATAAGTGCCCAGTATGCTATTGATTTATTTATTCAGATCCACTTATTTATTTTTTTCTTTCCTATCTCACAGAAGAAGAACAAGAGGAAGATGAAGAAATCGATGTTGTCACCTTAGCTGAAGCGAATGAATCCGAATCCAGCACAGAATCCAGCACAGAAACATCAGAAGAGCACAGTAAGCCCCACCACAGTCCACTAGTTCTCAAACGGTGTCACGTCAACATCCATCAGCACAACTACGCTGCTCCTCCTACCACCAAGATTGACTATCCAGCTGCAAAAAGGCTAAAGTTGGACAGTGGCAGAATTCTCAAGCAGATCAGCAATAACCGCAAGTGCTCGAGTCCCCGCACGTCAGACTCGGAGGAGAACGACAAGAGGCGAACGCACAACGTCTTGGAGCGCCAGAGGAGGAACGAGCTGAAGCTGAGTTTCTTTGCCTTGCGTGATCAGATACCGGAGGTAGCCAACAACGAAAAGGCACCAAAAGTCGTCATCCTGAAAAAAGCCACAGAATATGTTCTTTCTATCCAGTCAGATGAACACAGACTCATTGCAGAGAAGGAGCAGTTAAGGAGGCGGAGGGAACAGTTGAAACACAAACTCGAGCAGCTAAGGAACTCTTGTGCATAGGAACTCTTGGGCATCATTTAGAATAACCCAAACTAGACTGAAACCATGATAAAATATTAATGTTTCTAATATCACTCATGAACTACACCTTGTCCATAAAGGATGGTACAATTGCAACTGCATGCTGTGCGATTTTTTTAACTTGAGACTACACAACCTTGGCTAGGCCTCTGAACGGCTTAGCCAGAACCTCAAAACTGCCTCATAATTGATACTTTGGGCATAAGGGATGATGGGACATTCTTCATGCTTGGGGATGAACTGTTAAACTTTTTTTCTTTTGAAAATTTTGTATTTAAGGCATTTTTTCCTATGAGAATTCCAAAAAGTTGTCCCCAGAATGCTGTATATATTTACACATCTTATTGCCATGTAAATACCTTTAATAAAATCTTTATAGAAAATGTGCAACATTAATACGCAACAGTTGTGGCAACTGGATTTATACTTGTCTTGAACTTCTGTGCCATAGCATTTCACAGTTTTGTTTTTTATTTAAATACATTTTTCTTTTTAAAATGATTTTTATTTTGTTTTTAGATAAATAAATATTTGCCCAAAATATAATTAGCTAAATCCTGTGTAAAGACTTTGCTTTATCTTACAGTATTGTTGTTAGATGAACATTTCCATGTTGTTCCTCTCCGTGTTGTCGTGCTTCTGGTCTAATGACAACTAAAGCATAATTTTAGGCAAGAAGAAACAGTAATGAGTTTTGCAGCTTAATAGAAAGTCTTCCTTCTTTCCTTCTTCCTCTCGCTTCAAATAGTGTAGACCAATGATCTTTAATGGACTTTGGAGGTTCAACTGATTTTGTCTCCAATGCCCCTATGATGGTGACCTTACAGTGTCAGTCTTGAGTGTGACCATCTATATGACACAAGTGAAGTTGTAGCACAGTTGAGGCATTGAACTTGTCCATCCGTTCTCTCAGTGTAATGCCTCTGACATGCTTTTTTATACCTTTAGCTGTGTTTGGCAGCTCTGACCTTTGTTTTGCATTAGAGGCACCACTGCGTGTTCTGAGGACTGTGTTGGAGACTCAATATAACTGCTTCCTGTTAGATTTTTTGAGCAGAAGTTGAATGGAATAGCAAAATAAACCAAGAGGGTGAGTGTTGATGTGGCTAAAACAACAGGGCAATTTCCCTTTCAAGCCAGCTCTTCCCATGCAAACGACTCAGTTTATCGATATGAGTAGTTGTTAAGAGAGTTCAAGGAATACAAATTCCAAGGGCAAAACTAGAGCAGCCAGAGCCGCCCTATGTTAATTATTATGTGAACTTCACAAATCAGAAGGAAAAACAAAAAAGCGAGCAAGCAAACCAAAAGAATAGCTATACTTTATCTGGAATTCTTGATATAACTGGAGCCTGTCCCTATTTAACAGCCTTTCAATTTAGAAACTGCCTCACAATCACCTGCCTATTGGCCCTGATGTTGCTTGATACAACTCCTTAGATAAGTCCTTTGATCCTTCCCCCAACTCTTTCTTTCACCCATTTAGGTCCCCTTTAGTAAGAATTTAAGTAAGAAATCAAATAGCCCTTTGACTGGGGGTGGAAGAAGATACTTTCAAAAAAGTCAGGTCGTGAACTCTTAGATTTTCATAATTCGCCATTAAATAAATATTTGCTTGGCTCCTAACCATCTGATCAGTCAGTGCTGGTGCCAACAGTCCAAGGGACCTGGAGGTTCATGTTTTCTGCTGCTCTTGCATCTGGCCAGGGAGAGATCTGGTGTGACTGTTTGGAGGGTGGAGGACAAGGAGGGTTGTTTGGAGGTGTTAATGGTGACAGGTAGCATTTCATGGACATGGTAGATGTCAAAGACTCTACCATGAAGAGCTTAATGTAATGACCCTGACAAATCTGCACTTGGAACTTGGAAAAAAAAAACCACAGATAATAGTATTACCTGAATCACTTTGTACGTGCTTCAAGTGTAGCGTGCTGAGGATTCCTTGGGAAAAAAAATCTCTTTTAGCAAAACTAAAAAAAAAATTGAAGTTTTTTCCTTTAACTTTTATCTCCTGCCTAGTTATAAATGTGGTCTCTAGTTGCTTTTTTTTTTTTTTTGGAGCATATGATTCATATAATCACTGATGAGGAAACATAATTATGTGAAATGAAACTATAAATTCTATCTGAACTGTAAATCTTTCTTTTCTTTTTTTTTTTTCCCAGCTCTGACCCACAGATTAGATTTATATGTTATTGGATAGATTAGCTTTTTTTAAAAAAAATGTGTTTTGCTTGCACTTTTGGCATGCACTCTACTTTGGATTTTGGTTATGAGCAGAAAAAAACCCTTGCCTGAGAATTTCAAAGGGTAGCAACATGCTCAGGAATGCAGGGGTGCAAAACCATCTGTGAACGATGACAAAACTGTCACCTTCAGGCCCCAGTTTCAGGTACTAGAAAAAAACTCCCTCACTTCTTCCCGTTAAATGAAGCTAGACCACAATGATTAATAAATGTCTGCATATCTGTAGGTTTCTTAAATCATTTGGAGAATAGAAGCTTTTTTCTTCTTCTTCTATGTATTGAAGGTCTTTGGTCTTGTGATGAATAGATACTTGCAGTTATTTAGTTTCTTAATTCTCTTCTTTGAATAGATCACCCGTTGCTCTTGCCATTTTACTGCTATGAGAGATCATGAACATGAGCCCACATTGCCACTCTAAGAAAGACTAGGTATTACAGGATGTAGCTTCAGATTTATACCATTTCTTACTTTTGTAGGGATTACGTAGTACCTCAATAATGCAGTGGGAAAAAATAATGTTAAAAGACTTGTTGAGGCAGGGGTAAAAAAATCCCCGTTGTCATTAAACTTCTACTACAGAGGAAGGCAGCTTCTGCTTTGGGATGTAGCATGAGGGAGGATACAGATATTCCACATGAGTTTCTGAGCTGGATTCACTTAGTAATGCATTGTATATAGGTAGGGAAGTGTTTTTTTGCTGCTGTTTTGGAGCAATAAAGGAGATAAGCTTATAAAAGAAGCCTCTGGGTCTTAAAATAAAATGTAATAAGCATTCACAGTGCTTGCCAAACAGCTGTACTAAAACACTGTTTGAAATACAAGGAGCATTTTAACTTCAGCTTTCTGCTATTCTATATGATTTCAAGACGCTTCTGTTCCAGAAGAACATTAGGCAAATATGGCAAGAAAGAAAACACAGGAAAAAAAAAAAACCTTTGTGGCAAGAATGAAATTGTCCTTATCACATACTCTTATTGATAACATTTAAAAGTATTTATCCTTAGGGATCCAGCCTTGGGTTTGTTGTTTTCTGTTTGTTTGCCATGTAAGTTTTGTCTTTCAAGACAAATAATAATCTAAAGAAATGTAACATCTCAGAGCAAAATTCACTAGAAGAGCCCTGAGATGTTCAAAAGCACTTATGTTGGCTTAATTTGGCTCCCATTTAGGGAAACAGACTTGTCCCATAGGAAGATGTTTTCGGGAACGTTATCCTATCTCTTTACTTAGCCCTGTCAGAGCCAATATTGCTCCTGTATCGTTTTGCAACCATTGCAGGCAGTTGAGAGATGACAAATATTTCAACAGAGATGTATTGAAAGGAGAATTTCAGGTAAATGGAATAGAATTACTTTAAACTGGAAGCAAGCCAGGCCACTTCTTTTAACATTTGAATTTATTCAAGGTGGAAGATAGAGGAGGTGTTTTATCTGCCTACAGAAATGAACAATCTTTTAATATGCTGGATTTTTAAAACTTTTTTTTTTATTGATTGGTATTGGAGTAATCTGCATTATATTATCAGAAAAATATCATTGAATGGTAGTTGAGTCTTACACAACCACACTATATGGGAAGAGACTAAGGATTTAGTTCCTGACAGAGTTTTGCCATTTCCTCATTTTAAAAGAATATCTCTGGGAGCTTCTGAAAAAAGATTCTGCTGACTGAAAACTAACCCTTGATTTCCCCTTGAGGTTTCCACACAGACTAAGCCTAAACCTGCCTAGCAAAAAAGAAAAGATGAAGAAATGAGATAGCTGATCTTCAGAAGCTGGATTTTATTTCCAGTATAAAACATTTAACACTTGCCAAGTTTTACCTACCTTAATGTCATTTACTCATTTAAGGTGTGGTTTTATAGTCACTGGGTGAGGAGACATAGAGAGAAATATTACCCAGGATACAGAATAATAATTGGGCAATTAAAGTGTTTATTTGCTTTTTTTTGGGGGGGGGCAGGGGGTGGCTGCTTTGTGTGCGTGTTTGTGTTTTTCATTTTTCTTCTACCTTTCAGATTCTACAGAATTTGTGAGAGAAAGGAGGGCACCCAGACTGAGATAGGTGTTCAGAGAGCCTTGTTCAAGGCCTTGGGCACAGCAGTGATAGTGATCTCAGTAAAGACAAAAGTCAGCATTGACACACATCCCAGCAAGAACATGGGTCAGGGTAGGACCAGCCAGGCAAGGGCAGCACCATCTCCTGATCAGTTCTTGACTACAGGGTCAATAGAGTATTTTTTTCACATCTTCTCTTAAAGGTTCAAGCCATCCATTTCAATCTGTGTCCAGACTCCACCTACCTAGGAAATAAGACAGGAATGGAGTTAATTGCACTAAGTAAAGGCATGATCTTTGGTGCTAAATCACCGAAGTGCATAAGCAAAAGTTTCTTCTGCCACTTGCTAAAACTCTTAGCTAAGTATTTGCAGTTACCGAAGACACAGTTTCCATTCCCAGCTCCATGTTGGAATTGTGGAACGATTCCTTATTTTGCGCGAGTCTGGAAGGAAACAGACAGGTAGGTGGGTGACACTTTGCCATGCTGTTTAGGCTATTGCATTTTGTTTCTAAGTTCATCTTTCGTGTGTGTCTCTCTATGGCTCTTGCCATGACTACTGCTTTGTTGAATACATTTTCATTTGCAGCAAAAGCTCTCTTGCAATCATGCATAATTTCCATCGAAAGCCTCTATGTCCCAATTATGTAGAATTATGTTTTCCCTGCATGATCATAAAAAAAGAAAAAGAAAAAAAGGAAGGAAGAAAAGAAAAAGAAAGGATTAGGTGCTATGAATGAAGAGGTTTTAAAATATAAGCTGCAAAAATGGAGCAATCTGACTGGATAACAAAGACTTCCAAGAAGAGAAATTAACACAGCACAATTCCCTGCTTGGAACTAATTAGCCCCATCAGCTTCCTTCATGTTAATTCATCCATGATGAAAGAGGACAGAAATAGCAGGAGGAAAAAAAATAGAAAAATTACAAGGAATTGAGGAATTGCGCTTTACGCATGTATTGGGAGCAGGCAAAGCCCCAGAAAATCTACAGGGTGACACAGCCAGGCCAGCAGGAGCAAAGCAAGTATCCGACAAAACCTTTTTGGCTAATGACCAAGGCTGTGCTGTTAGGAGGGGTTAGAGGAACAGCGAGAATCTCTGCGGCTGAGCAGATGAGTGGACAAAGGTTTGCATGTGACACCAGGGCATAAAAATATCTCTGCTCTCCTCTCCTTGCAGGAAAGGAAGATCAGCAGCACCAGGCATGACTTAGCTCCCTAATATAAGGTCTGTTCAGCCTCATGTGGTCATTCTGTTTATTATTGATGTTGTTGTGGGTGTTGTTGTTGTTACTATTATTATTGACAGCGTTATAACTGCTCTTTGAATAATTTGTTTATATTGAAACCGTATATACCATAAAAAGCAGAAGTTGTGCAGTAATTGCCACAAAGCAAGGCTTTCCACCAAAAGTGTGCTTGGAAAACTTGAGCTCCAGCAAGCAAAACCAAAGAAAAATGTTCAGGAGAAGATACACAGAGTGCTGGATCAGACAGCAAAGAAAACCTTTCCACCCTCAGCTTTTAATCCTCAGTTTCTATCACTTTTTTATTACTTTTTTTCACTCTTTCACACTTCTACTAATTTACTTTTAGGCTGTATGTTAAAATCAAGAATAGAAGACTAAACAGAAGCTAAATAAAATTGATGTGACAAAACATAGAATCATAGAAACATATTACAAGCACTATGCTGTTACTTAGATTCCTTACACATATACATTTCAGACAGAGCAGAAGGAGACCAAATTAGATTCCTGATTTTTTTTGGATATTTTTTAAATACTGAAGAAAGACACTTGTACCTTGGATGAAACTGAGTATTGAGCAGTAACCAATGTTTCTATGTAACAACTACAACCTAGCATTCAAATATTAGATTTTTTATATTGTATCAATATGATGGACAGGAGTGCAAAGAGCTATTTTATTTTACTTTTATCAACCTGGACAATGCATGGTCAGGGATTTACAAAAAAAAACCCTCAGACTGTAATAATTCACCACGTATTGACTGTAGACATTGTGATTTGCAATGGATTCAGAGAAGAAAAGCCATATTATTTTGATAAATTGTACTATTTTATAATATTAATTTGATCTGCAAAATTCCTCTCATCTGGAGTAAAGCAGATTTTTCTTTGGGCACAAGTAAAATCTTATTATGTGTTCTCATTATCATTCATCATTATGGTAAAGGGTAAGATAATATTGTATTGTGCCTAGACTTTTACATTTTAAGGGAATGTAAAAGGCTATATGAATGTCTTATGAAGCCATTGCAAAATAAAATTGACATCAAAGTGATTCAACTATGTAACATATAATTCTCATCCTGCAAAATTGAATTCTTACTGAAAAACACTTGCTGCCTCTTGCACTGGTGAGAAAAAAAAAAAAAAGAATATCCCATCTTTCTGCAATAAAGAGCATTTTCCCATGTTTTACAAGAGCAATTACAAGAGCTGTATTCATGAGCATCTGCTAATGAAATCTGCAAATTTTTTTCTTTGGTGCTTGATTAAAAATGAACCCACCTCTTCCCCAAACATTTTGCGATGCTCTTCCAAAACAGAGACTTGTTGGTGAAACCCAAAACAGGGGAGAGAAGCTGAGAAGGTGTTAATGGGGCTCCAGGGGTAGAAACAATTGCCATATATATTTTTAATGATCTGCCTAGCAGCTGAGGCAAGGTAGCTAGATAAGTCAGTGACTGCCATGGAGGTCTGTGCAGCTGCAAAGACTGACATGTTGCTTTGCTACCTGTGCTCACCCTGTTCTTCTAATTATTTTTAAGCTATTATTGAAAATAATACACCCTAATGTAAATAAAGGAGTAGAAACATAAAAGAGTAGAAACTTCTATGCAGAACCTCTTGTCTTGCCAGTCTTTATGGCATATTGGTTTTTATGGCATACTGGGTGTCGTCTGTCCTGTTGCAGCTGGGCTGAAGTCTCCATGGATATGTCTAGTGTGCTCTGAATAACTGTGCCTGTCAGCTACAGTTTTGATCCGTGTCTTTATTAATTCTGCTGGATGCACCAGCAGTGCATGACTTGGATTCTGTGCTTACAATGCCAGCAAATTTCTTTAATCTCTTAATTTAAGTTGCCCTCTGTAAAGTAGCCTTCACTTTTCAATTTCCTTTGTCTTGGTGACACTGGGAGCAAAATCTTGCCCTCTCCACAGTCAGCTGCAAAACACATATTGACTCCAGCAGGGCCAGGATTTCAGCCATTAATTTTGCAATCTTTCTTTAATCTTCTTAATTAATTTAATTCTGATATCATTATCTAGATTGCCCCATTCGTTTAGCATCACAGCAGCTATCTCTCCATTCTCACTGGAAGGCTCTGGTAACTTTGCAAATGTTCCAGCTCTATCTCCCATTCCTACCTTTTGATCTTTGCTAACAACCTCCCTTTAATGTCTGCTTGGCGCAGCCTTTTATCAGGGAAAGCACTCCACCCTCTCTGGAAGAGGGGACAGTTCTGGGAAATGCTGCATTGGGAACCACATCTGTACATCTGCCTTTCCTGGGTAATCCTCCTGGCCTGTTCTGGCCCTGCAATCAGGGTACACATAAACTTTTCCAGCCAGTTTTAAAACCAGTTCAGCCAAATTAAATTCAAAACCAAACTGTGGGCAGATTTTTGGAAACTTTAACCAGTCAGCTCATTCCAGTTTTACCTAATTAACCTGAAGACCATGAATCTACAAATGAATCTCAGCTCAGAAATCAGGGGAATTTCTTTTATTACAGCCTCTGGTTAGCAATTCTTATGCAGGTGATAAAATTGCTGTAAACCTGTAAATTGCTGGAACAGTTTAGGTTGAAAAGTACCTTTTATCAGTAGTCCACCAAAGCATAGACAAGTCGTCTCCTCTGCTCCTTATCCAGGGTTATGCTGCTGCTTTGGGGCTAGAGGAGCCCAGATGCAAACTTTGATGCCTGTTGCACCAGGACCTCCAGTCCATCTTACTCTCACACTGCTATAATATCCCCCTGGGCAGAATAAGATGCACATATATAATTGCATTTACACTTGTATGACTATGCCCACACTGCACTGCTTAACTCATTGGGTTTTAAAAGAGCATAAACCTAGAAAAAATGACTTTTCTACATGAAAATGCTGAGACAAGTTAGGCTGTGAAATTACACAGTGATTTCCACTCGGCTGTGTGCAATCCAGCCGTTCGGTCCCCCTAGGAAATGCCTGGAGCAGATCTCTATATTGAGTTACCTGGTGTTTACAGTTGGCCACCATCAGATGGCTGGGGCATACTGGGGCATATGCTCATGTGCATTCTCTCAGTGACATGCCTGCATCTTCCTCTCAGGGATTAGGAGAGTTCTTGTTGCTGCACATGATTTTAAATGAGGTTTGTCAGCTTTCAAATGTACTACGTCTCTGCAAATCCCATCGCTTTCAACTCCAGTTGTGGGTGCTTAGCACATCTGAAGATCAGGCCAAAAACCTGTTCTGGCTTTTCTTTCCTGAAGCAACCATAGTTTCTGGATGAAAAACTGTCGGAGAAAGGATAAATCTGGGGTAAGACAAATACAAGTGCACTGCCTGCCCTCTGCCATTTTTCTGTGTAACTTTAAACTCTGTGGCGTCCTCTGACCCTCAGGGGAGTCACATTTTCAGAAGCTCTCAGATGTCGGTGGATGCCAAGCTCAGATGACATTCAGCACAAATGGAAAATCCTTTCCTTCTGTCTCTCCTTGCATTTCAGGGTTTGTTTCTGCCTCTTAAAAACTCACCTGCTCCACTCTGATTTTCTTATTTCCATCCGTTTGTACTCATGGTGATCATTTGGCAGCAGGACAAACGAAAGGTCAGCCTGACTTCACCACCATGAGCCAGGAAAAAAAGAAGAAAACATGTTCCTAGATCCCGAGGACAAAGCCTGGATGCTGGCAGGAAGGCAAATATCAGTGTGTAGTATGTGTGCAGTGCCAGTTTGCTGGAATGATAGTCCATTTATGTGATGCTCTTGATATGAAGCACTATTTTTCATCCCCATCCTCACTGAGGTGAAGGCAAGCAGTGTGACAACAAAAAGCTTCTCTGCCAAATGATAGAAAGCCCTTTCTCTAGCACATGCTCAGGTTTGCTTAGACAGTGGTTAAAGCTGGTGTGCTGCTACTAACATAGGTTGGTGGTCAATACGAACATGGTGCCTGCCTCACTTCTTGGCTGGATGCTCAGTGGAGAGTGAGGAGACTTCAAATGTTGGTGCTTTATATTGGATTTTGAGTAAAGGCAATCTATGGAAGAGCACCCTGGCAAAATGTAATGAGGGGCCAATTTATAGTCTAGTCGAGTAGCTTCATAGCCAAGTCTATCATGAGAATTTGTTATCAGCATACTGTTGGAATCACAGATCAATGCACTCTGATTTTGGCAAACCTAATTCAATTTGATGGGGAAGAACGTTTGTATTTTCTAGACTCTGTAGTTTCCATCTCTTTGCATGTAATTTCATTTTTGATCTGTTTAACAGTGATTAAGGGCTGTGAATCATGACACAGATGAGAAGTGAGCTGTGGTTATCCAACTTATTTAGTCAACCCCGTCTGTCACCTAATGCTGAGAGTGGGAGACCGGCAGGCAGGACTGCAGGTGCCGGCTTCCCAGTTGCACCAGTTTGAAGTCAGTGTCTTCTCCCTGTATGACCACAGGCAAGATGCTTTGTATCTCCATGCCTCGTTTTGCATACCCAGGAACTTAAATATAGTAACATACACATATCTTAGGGGCAATGCAAGACTTCATTGATCTTTAATGCTGCTAAAGGGTTTCTTTCCCTTCCCACTGCACAATGAAAAATGACTTATCATTGTCCATGGAAGGGACACAACCTGATACTCCCTACCTGTCACGAGTGCTGTGGTTATTCTGATTTTGATTTTTTCCAATAACATGCAATTACTTAAATCTATTATTGGTGCATCTAGGATACTAACTGTGGTGGTGTCTATCTGTTTACAAAGCTCAGGGCTTAAGTGGGACACTCACTGGGACTAAGCTGGTTTGCTGGTGAGCAGCTTAGGAGAGACACCCACACCAGATCCCTCACTTTCCCTCCTGAACTCTCTTCTCCCAGGCTTGTGTAGTTTATTTGGTGTGTTTTAACCATTTTTCCTAGACACATACTCCCAAAGCAAGTCTATCCCAGAAGCATCCTATTTGTATGGGAGTGACATCTCCGTGGCAATGCTATGGGCTTCTTGCAGCACTGTGTGCAGTGCTTATCACAGCTGAGACCTCTGTCCAGGAGGGCTGAAGACCAGGGCAGGGGTTGAATATCATCTCCTGCCTTTTAGGTATCTTCTGGGTTGCTCTGTAAGAGATGCACAGCAGCGGTACCATCTGTGCCAAAAAGAGGAAATGGCTCCCATCTTACCTTTATGATCCCACTCCTGGGACCTGATGGGACCCTGAGGGACCTTGTCCAAGCTCCTGATGCTGCAGAGGAGCTTCCAAGGCTTGGTGCAGAGCAGAGCTGGGGCTTGCTGCCAGAAGCGGTGCAGCCCAGCTGTGT
>JAUBOD010000865.1:993215-1014176 GCA_032353885.1 Nothura maculosa
CGCCCCGCGCATCCCTCCCGCGCGCCGCTCCCGGGATGCTCCCGCGAGGAGCCCCCTGTCTTCTCCCGCAAAGCGACAGATTCGTGAGCGGTTCCTGCAGAGGAGGCCGCGTTGCTTGTACCTGGACCATGCTCGGATGCTCTCCTAGGCCTCGTCCCTTGAGGTTTTGCTCTCAAACTCCTGGTTGCTGCAGCTGGAAACACAGGCTGGGAAAATCCCATTGGAGGTGACAGTCATAGAAGAGAGATGCTTTGGCGTGATGGCTTTGGTGGCCTTGGTGGTGACAAGTTGGGGCATGTTTGTCCATGGTCAGGCACACGCCGCCATGCGCCCTGTGCCACTTCCTTTTTAAGGCTAATGTGCCGCATGGTCAGAAACGCCACATTCTTGAAGCCTTTGCTCTAGCATGAAATACTCGGCCCATGTTTGTTCTGGGGCTACTTTATAAAGCATTAGACATCACTAAGTGCACAGGACGCAGCATCCCATGGATGTGCCGAGTACCACGGGCTGCTCATCTCTTCACTGTCACTGATGGCAGCTGCTGCCAACTGGTTTGGGTCACCCTGAGTGCAGCCGTATGTGTTATTTCTAAAAACACGAGTAAGTTACAAAAATCTAGCTCTCAAGTGTTGAAATCACTGTAAGAAACACCGATACAATCAGTCTCTAATATCCAGGAAGGTCTTGTAAACACTGCGTGCAGTTTCCTTTCCTTTATGATTTGAAAAAAATAGGTTATAAATATGTATATATTTCAAGCACGTGGACCAGTGGGATGGATGCTCTGCCTTTCATGGTGCTGCGTATCTGTAGTAAGCACCACCTCACAGCCCAGGCTGCGTAGAGGGGGCTTATACAGGGTTTGCACCATTTCAGATGATGTATTTTATTTTCCTCTCTGCATCTCTTTCTTAGCATTAACTCCTGACTGACACCTCGATTTGTTTTCCGTTTTGGATAGATACAACTGCACTTTTAAGTTGCTTTCACAGGACGTGCAGGTGCAATTTGGCAGCCAGTGGGAAGCCTGTGTGCCGGTCGGGATTAAACCGCGCGGTATTGGCAGCGTCTGCGCCGCTGTCATGGGATGGGGACGGCAGAGGCTCTCTGCGCCGGCCAGGCCTGCGGATTTTCCAGCACCTGATGCTCGTGCGTGCCGATGTCCATGCCATGTCACGGGAATGTAGCAATAGCGAAACAAGGAAGAGCTGAGGCCTGCCACTGCTGAAAGGCCCATCTGTTGCAGGAATGAATTATGTATGTGAATTAGTTTTTGAAAACGAAAGATTGGCTTCCTGTATGAACTTGCATGGTTGGAACAGGGCTTTTGTGGGAGCTGACTGCTTTCTGAAGTGACTCTGATTTCAGTTCGGTGAAGGACTTGATCCATGAAACTTTCAGCTTGCACTTAATTCCTTGCAGGATTAGAACTGCATCTGCTTTTTAACTGGAATGCTTCACAAAAAGGACTTGCACATGTTTTGCTACCTTTCATCTCAGGAATTCCTAGCAATGGAAAACGCACATAGTGCCATAGTTGTGGCACAGAGACAGGGCTTTAAAATGGTACATCTGCATGCATTTAGTATACCCGTATATTTTAGCATACCAGTATGTTTTGGCCTTTTTTTGTCACTTTGCAGATGGAGATGTTCAGTGGGGTGTTACAGTCTCACTGTTTTCGTGCTGGCCTCTTCCGGCTTTCTCAGTAATTTTGCTGGTAGGGCAAGGTACCTAGCAAGGTAAGGCTTTCTAGTATGACATCTACCTATGCATATATATATTTTTAAACCGCTCTGTGCAAGCACTACCTCTGGCAGTATATGGGAAGTGGGAAAGCTGATTTTCACGAGCGGGGAGGCGCTTCTGTGGCGCGCAGGAGTTCTGGGGGTTCAGCCCGTGCTCGCCACACGCACATTCAGCGCCAGACGCCCGCGGTGCCG
Source organism: Nothura maculosa (assembly GCA_032353885.1). NCBI lineage: Eukaryota > Metazoa > Chordata > Aves > Tinamiformes > Tinamidae > Nothura > Nothura maculosa. The sequence goes on from JAUBOD010000865.1 coordinate 995,162, forward strand.
CGCGCTGCAGCCTGGATCTGTGCCGGGCGTTGGGAGCCGCGCTGGGCGATGCCGCTGTGGCACCAGCGAAGGCAGCGCTGGGGTGCGCGCCGTGCCCCCCACGAGCCCGGTGAGGAGGAGCCCCTGCCCACCATGAGTCCGGTGAGGATGAGCCCCTCGCTTCTATCCGTGACGTGGGGCAGGAGGGTCTGTCCCAAACCGTGTTCCTCCTGGTGCGCCACCGTGGTCCGAATGGGACCTGCTTTGGGAGTCGAGAAGGGTGCGGAGGTGCACGCTGAGGTTACACAGAGGCACATGCGTAGCTGATGCCAGGGAAGCTCTGTTTGCAGCCAGGGGACACAGATCTTATTTTTAAGTACAGGACAATGTGTCTGTGTTTGTCTCCTTGCTGACCGATGCTTTAGCGTTAAACATCTGCTTCTTTCCTGGGTGGATTTGTGGAGAGAATGAGTGGGATAAAGCAGCAGTCCTGAGTCGTGTCTGCAGGGCTTGCTTTGCCTTGTCCCAGCTACATGTGTTTCTAACAGTCTGTTTTCTTATGCAGCCAAATGCTCGGTGCCCTGGTGAGGAACACTGCTTTGAATGTGCAAAATGAACAGCCGCGTTTGGTTTATTTATACCTGGAGATACCATGGCTGCTGTGTGCGTGCTGTGTGCGCGCAGCTCGGGGAGGACACCATCTTGGAGAGCTCTCAGCGCTGAGATCTTGCAGCGTTCCCGCGTGTTTCTTGAATTCCTCCTGTGGCAAGTGCCGGAGGTGACTCTGCATGTGGCTTCCCCTGGTCGCTGCGTATGTGACGGATGACAAGCATCAAGTTTTCACTTGGTGCATCGGCTCCATCCCGCTACGTTAGGAACATAAATGATCGTGGGGAGAGGCCAGCCACGTGGAGCCATCTGGATTAGCTGCAAGCCACGTGGATGGGATCAAAATGCCTTTTAATGCATCCCGCGGCGTTGCTGTGCTCTCTATGTGAATCCATGGTGTGGATGTGCCGACGTGTGCGGAACTGTATCCTGGAAATTGCTGATTTTAGCTTGGGCCGTTGGACTATTACTCCGGGGTTTTCAGGCAGGTTAGTTCTGCCCACACTGAAGCCAGCACCATCCCATCTTCACAGCTGTTGATACCTTATTTTCCTTCTTTTTTTTTTTTTTGGGCAGATTCTGAAATTGCACTTCAATGATATTGAAGGAAAAGTGATCTGTAGGCAAGTAGCTGCCGGGGCAAATATTTTGAGCAGAAAAGGACTCTGTTGAGGCTGTGATGAAAGGCAGATCTGGAGTCGGTGGTTGAGATGTGAGGCAAGTCAGGAGACTGTTGGGATGAGGAAGCTGAGCACAGGTCTTTAATGTCAAACGTAACTGGAAGAATTTACTGGAAGAAGAGGTGGATTCCCCCTCTCAGTCATTTCTGGCTAGAAATCTGAGTGGGAAAAATAATAAATAGCCCCAGGCTCTGGAGTTCACTGACGGCAGATTTTAACCTGTGAGTTTTAAAGCTGGAGAACTCTGGTTCCAGTTCCAGCTCTCATAACCGCCCATCATCGTCTTCCTCCCCATCCAGTTGACCTAGTACACTCCACCCTGGCTTCCCTGTTGTGCCCAGCTTCCCTGCATAAGAGCTCGCTTCATGCCCGACCAAGACCTAAGTTTTACCACTGTCATTTAGCTGATTAGCAGGTATGTTATGCCAACAAAATCTTCAGTGTGGATGGGTTGTCCCTGCTTCTCGTGCTGGAAGCAGCCGTACATATTAGATCTGCTCCGAGTTCTTCTGCCCTGGAGGATTTTTTGCTGTGCTGTTGCTTTTAATTGCTTGTCTCCCTTTTATCCTTTGTGTCTGTGAGGAAAAACTTGGAAGTGGTGCGCATACTCCTGACCTGTGATGTTTCTAGAGGTGCTGCAGGGCCAGCATCTTTTGCCATCCTGTATAAACCCAGCTGGGATCAGGTAACTTAGCAACTCAGAAAGAGCTTAATGACAGTTAACAGGAGATGTGACTCCTGACAGACTTTATGCTGTATATTTTGAGGCCTAGGTTTGCAAGCATCTCCTCAGAAATAAATGATTTAAAATAACAGCTGAACAAAATGCCAGCTGAAATAAAATGCATTGCATTGCACTGTAGTTTAGCAGTAGCTGAAGCTGCTCCATGCTGCACCCTGGGACCTTGTGGCTGCTGTGTATGGAAAAAGCTCTGGCACAGATCCCTCACTGATGATGCTAAAGGTCTGTATTAAAAAAGTTTATTGTAGATGAATATAGACCAACTACAACAGACTCTGGAGGTCATATGTCAGTCCCCTGCTTGTGTTTCAGCTGATGTTTTAAGTAGACATACGTATGAGGAAAATAACTTGTCTTTAAGAAAAGGTCCTTTTGTACTGCACATCCTTTGGAAATAATGACATTTCCAGCCTCATGTGAAAGCCAGGAGTGTAGTGTCTGTGGCAGACAGCTTGAGGCCTGGTTCCGTGGTTTTTGGAGGAGACTTCTTGCTATAAGCACTGCACGTTTATTGCAGATATGTCACATCTGGCCCCTTGTTCCTATTGGATGGCTTTAGGAGCAAAAGCTTGCTTTTCTTAAATGTTAAAGAGTGAGATTATATAAGAACACTAGCACGAAAAGAACAAATGTTTGAAATGCTTGGTGATATAGATGAAAAATAATCAGTCTTGTTTGCAAGGCTAATGTGCCTGAAAGCTAAAAATCCATTTTTTTTCACTTGAAACAAGTATGTTTCAAGACAAGTGTAAATAACAGTATTGCTAGCTAATGTGATTTTATTTTGGATTTAAAACAGTATCATGTTTTTTAAAAAACCTAGCTCCTAAATTCAAGCTGTTGTGGAAATGTTTCTCTCTGGAGAGGCTTTGAATCTCTAATCTCAGGGACTATCTTAAAATATATCTAGTAGTCAGAGGCCCAGATGACTTTCCTGATTGTGGACAGTGGTCCCGTTTCATGTGTAGGATTGAACTGTTGATGCAAAGGTTTTTTTTCACTCTCAACTCTCTCTTTCTGTGGTTCTTGATGAAAAAGTTGAAAAGGTGAGCTTAAAATGGAAGAAAAAACAGAAACAAAAGGAATTAAACTTCATCAATTTAATTTTTTTTTCTTTAAGACTTCTAGTGGGATACAGTGGAAGGACACACATTTTCTGAATGTACAAGGTTAGCAAATAAATGTGGTTAAGATTCTAAATTTCATAATGGAGAAAGAAATATGTATTGCTGTGCCTCACAGAGGGGCTGAAGAGCTTTTTGCAGAGCCTGATGCATGTCTTGATTTTGTCCTGATTTGGTGTTGATCCGGTGTTAGGTGAGACCATGGTACTTCTTTGTGCTGGTTTCCGTCGGAGAGGAACGTAGACTCATGAGCTGAGAGGAAAAGTCTTCAGCTTCCATCTGTGTGGAAGAAGGACCAGAATGAAGCAGGTGTCTCTCTTCAGAAGACTGTCTTCAGTAGACACCTACATTGTATGGCTTGACTAACGGGAAATTGTCTTCATTAGAGAAAAAGGTACTTTTTTAAACATAGACCTGTTAGCGTGGGTGAAGGATAATCTGTTACACAAAACCACGTTGTTGAAGATACAATCGATATCTCGGATCAGTGGAACCGCAAAATGTCTGCTGGCATGAGTCAGGTTTGGATATTAATATGTAAGAGAATATGTTAAATCGGTTTAATTGCTCTGTCCTTTTAACCAGGGCCTGTAACGCACTGCCTGCCTTTACTGCCCTCCGTAAGAAATGCAGTCCCTGGCTTCTGGGCTCCCCAGAACAAGAGGGACGTGGAACTTCTAGAGAGGATCCAGTACTTCCAGAGAGGATCCAATGTAGAGCAACAAAGATGATTAAGGGACCGGAACATCTATCATATGAAGAAAGACTAAGTAAGCTGAGCCTGTCTAGCCTAGAAAAGAGAAGACTGAGAGGAGATCTGATTAGTATGTGTAAGTATCTCAGAGGAGAATGTAGGGAAGGAGGGGCCAAACTCTTCTCAGTGGTGGCCAATCACAGAACAAGGGGTAATAGGTACAAATTGAAACATAGGAAGTTTCGTCTGCATATGAGGAAGAACTTTTTTACTAAAAGGGTGACAGAGCCCTGAAACAGGCTGCCCAGAGAGGTTGTGGAGTCTCATTCTTTGGAGATCTCCATAATCTGACACATGCTCTAGGTGTTCCTGCTTGAGTGGAGGGGTTGGACTAGATGATCTCTAGAGGTCCATTCCAACCTCAACATTCTGTGAAAGTTTCTGTCAAAAGTTCTCCATTCAACGTGAAGCATCAGTCTTGTATATTTTACTTGCATGGTAGCGTTCAGACTGCATTGCACATTTGAGTGAATGAAGTTTCCAGCACCCGGATGAAACAAGTAGTGATGTTACTCTTACTTTGCAGTGCACAAAGCTGAGGCTATGAGGAGTTTATCTTGAAAATATTTTCCATATCAGGAGTGGTTAATTTGGAGATGTACCAGGCCTGACTGTTGGACGTATCTTAGTTGGTGATGGGCTGTGGGATAGGATCTAGGAGATTCTGCCCAATGCAAGCCATTTCATAGCTCTGTCCTTCCACTCTTTTTGCCTCTGTAGCCTGCAAACAAGTCAGGGCAGAGGCTGCCTCTTGTGCATAGTTCACAGTTTGGGACAATAAAGAGTCCCGACACTAGCGACGTCTCGCAGTGTTACTGTAGTACTGACAGAAACGGTGTCTAGTGCTTCTGCTAGAGCTTCGTCCCAATGACAAAGCTGATTTTCAATGGCCACTGGCTTTGAGGAGGAGCCTGATGCCTGGAATGGACACAGTAAGGAAAAAAAGCTTCAGAAAAATTTTCACCATGAAAATATCAAGTCTTGCAAATCTTGAAGAATGGGAAATAAAACTCTATCTCCTCGTTAGTGTGAAAGATAAAGCTTTAATTTTTTTTTTTTTTAAATTATTCTCTACCATTCCTCATTTGGAGAGAAGAGGGTAGAGATGGGGAAATGAAGGAAACCTTTCAAAAAATGTTAATTTATTCTTAAAGATAAGTTTATAAAGTATAATGTAGAGGTTTCTAAGTGGTAACTTGTGTGTAACCATCTTTCAGACAAGTCACGACCTGCTCAGAACCCCAAATGTTATTAATTAGCACAGGACATAATATTGTGTTGCCAAATGTTATAGGCTGTCCTGCTTGGGTACTCAGTGTCCCTGCCTTAGTTATAAATCTTGATAGCATAAGAGACTATCAGAGATCTTATTTTGCATGATCTCAATCAGTTTTAGTGACTTTTTTCTCGGATCGAATTCTTTCAATGCGGAATTGTAATAAATAGGACATGAAAGTACAGCACTTTGTTAATTAATGGCTAGTGTTGCCTCATGGAGCAGTGTGGTATGGGAGGAGAAAATAAGACAGAGGAGTTAAACAGCTTACAGTCACTTGTGCTGATCTACTCTGGCTTGGACAGCTTGTAGTTCTTGCTAATGCATTTCTCTTCCTTGTAATACTAGGAGAGCTAATGTTCCCAGAAACAAATACCTGTATCTTGTCTTGCTTAGATGGGAGATCTGGATGGTGAGCAGATTAAAGTGCTATTGCTGCACTTTGGCAGCAGCAAGGGAGCTAAAGCTTGCCAAGATACTGAGATAACATGGGGAATGGGATTGGTGTGTGGGATCACCGGCTTCCAAGACTGGGCTCTCTGTTGCACCACACTACCTTGAAAGTCTTGGAGTCTGAACTACATCTCTTTTAGGCCTCCCTGAGGCATGACAAAGTCTGTAAGCCCATGAAATACTGCTAAAAACATTAATGTTACATTTGAAGATATTATAGAATTTCTCTACCCATTAGAAGTTGGCATGGGTTAAGGCTGAGCTCATGCAAGTGCAGTTTTATTGGAGGCTTGGCAAGCAGAACAGTTCGGCCCAGAGAGCTTCCCAACCTCCCCCTGCTGCTGTGGAACACGTGGGTCCAGAATAAGGAGCTTGAAGTGGTGTGCAGGGTTATTACCCTGGGAGCAGCGATGAGACTTCATTGTCCTTGCAATCTCCTTGCTTAGAGCCCTCACAGACCTTGCAGCAGGTGAGCTGGCCAGGCAATGCAGAGGCCAGTTCTTCCAGTGTGGAAAGGAGCCTTAACTTCTGTTTAACCTTTTTGTACATGTCTGCTACCAGAGAACCCAGCACTTGCATGTAATGGGATCACAGGTGAAAAATAGCTCTATGAAGATGTATTCCAGCTCTCCTGCTGACCTCGTCCACCAAAGGCATGGATCCACAGTTGGTTAGTTGAGCTTGTGCATTGGAAGCACCTTTGGATTTATTCTGGCAACGAGCTTTTCCTCAGCAGCACCACAATTCTCTCATCTCTGGCTGATTAAGAGGTGTTGCTCCGTCTTTCTGGGCAGAGTCCTGATGTTGGTTATGCTGACGCACATCATGTCTTGGCTTGAGAACAGCAGGTCACACCTGGGTATGGAGCTTGTAGTGCAAAGGAAGCTCCAGCCAGCACAGAAAGCTGCTCTGCAGGAATCTCATCCTCTATCTGTTAGAGATAAAGCTTGAGGTCTTCATTCTCTCTTCAAGGTGCTGCCTTTATGGACCTCAGGTATTAAAAAGGCTGCTTGAAGCTTTCTGACGAAGACCACAGAAAATTCATGCAACAAAACAAACCTGTGCTTTCAGATGATGCAGTTTCACACTGTGTGACTGTACTAAACTAGGAGCTAAGGACTGCCAAACTCATCATATTCTGCTGCAAGTATGAGGTATGTTCTCTTGACTCTTATTTTTCTAAGTACAGAGCAATATTTATACATAATGTTTAAAGACAGTTGGGGCACGTACAATCAAAACAAGGCTCTCCATCACTGGGTTGATGCAAAGAGGACAAATAACACACACCAGATGGTAATTCAACACTTAATATGCTATCTGAAAGTTAATCTAGTGATAAGCCCAGTGTTTAAACTGATCATTGAGGAAAATATATTCAGATGGAATTCCAGGTACCTGGGGTGATCTGTGCCTTTTCAAACATATGAAAATTAGGAAACAGCAGGATTAAGATCCTTAATGTTACACTCCTTAATACTACACTCCCTCTCCTCTTTCACCTCTTTGAAACTATAGTTAATTGCTGGAAATTTCCTGCATAGAAAGGATTGGATTTTAACACCCTGTCATATTAACTGGTCAAGGCAAGTCATTTTATCTAGCTGGTGTATTAAGTATTAAATGTAAGATTTATAATTAAAGATCTTTAATTATTACCTTGTAAGTAGATTCATAGATTCTAAGCTAGTTCATATATGACTTGGTCCTCATCAGTTTTGGAACCTCAAAAACATGAGACTGTATTTTAAACAAACTGGCATACATAACAGCAGTGGTGCAGTTAAGATTGTCATGGATACAGCATTTCTTTTGTGGGTTGCTACACTTAGTACTTGCTGTTTCAGGAATGATGGATCTTTACATCTATGTTAGTAGTTTAAGTGGAATTCTGAGAACAGGGAATGGGTGAATATTTGCTTGCTCTCTGTTGTGGTTTAGTCCTTGTCAGCTTCTCTTCTCAAGCAATATTTTTAGAGGTGCCCATCCAGGATTGCCATGTACAGTAAGATAATAGTATATCTTTTGGCATCTCATACTCTACTTCAGTCAGTCTGCTTTTACTTTTTATCTGTATCATATCTTCACCTTAGGTCATTGGCTCTCTGGGACAGAGAATGGCTTTTATATTCTACCACAGACACATTTGGTATGTGAAGCTCGTGGTGGTGCTATATGTAATGCTAATAACATATATGTTGTGCTGATACTCCTCGGGAGGCTCTGAGGCTATCTGTGCAAACAAATGATATGCAGCATCTACTTGTGTCCTTGCTCATGTGCTGCTCTGGGTGAATTTGCTTACGTGCTTTCTGCACTGCTGTTGCACTTAGTAATGGGAACAAGGGAGTTCAGTTGATACAAGAAGGGTACCAAAACTGGTAAAAAGTGCCAGTGCTGGCCTGAAGAATCATAACCTCAATTTGCTTTCATTCAGAGAGGTTGGCTGGAGCATAACACAGTGTAAATTTTTATATATCTGTATGCTTTCATATATATTTATATACAAACATGTATGTGTGGAAGTGTGGAAGCTTTATTGCCTGTTTAGCTTTTTCTTTGCTTCCTCCTATTTCCCTTCCCTTCCCCTTTTCTGTTCCACTTCATGTTTGAGTTTTGTCTCTGGGGTTTTCTTCATATATGCATTTCCCCTTTTTTTTTTTTCTCTCCTTTCCTCTTCCTTTCCTGGCTTTTCATCCTTTACTTTCTGCTCTGCGTGTTTCTGCCTCTTTCTGCTCCAAGGTGTTTTACAGTTTACCTTTGCTTGCTCCTCCCTTCTTTCCGAGATGCAGATCAGCCTGTGTACCCAGTCAGCATCTCTGCAGCCCCACTCTGCGCTGCTCTTGCTTCTGCAGATGAGAGGAGCAATGCAGCTGGGTCTCTTCTCCTCCTCTTACTTGAAAAAGAGTAATCAGGGAGTCTGAGCTGCTCCCATTTCCCCTCGCTGTAGATAAGTATCAGTCTGTTATTTATTTACTTATTTTTCCTTCCCTTGTGCACTTCAGATTGGCAGCTTTTACAGCTGAGATATTTTTCAGGTCTGGCTGTTAAACTGAAGTGATGAGTAAGAGTAGGGTGAGCGGCCCCAGTGCTTCTCCCCAGTGTCACTGGCTCCGTAGTGGTAAGGAAAGGCCAGGGCTCCTCTTCTTCTTTGGTGATGGCAAGCTGCACGCCAACCCTGGGACCAAGTTAGTTCTCTGTTGACTCCATTAGCTTTAATGCTGCAAGCCTGGGGCTTTCTGGCAGGGTTTTGAACCCGTTTCCCCTCTCCTGAGTGGTTTGGTCCTGGTTTTGTGGAGTTCTGGTAGTCTCATGAGTGCAAATGGTCTGAGCTCAGCCATTGCAGTGCACCTTGTGCTTGGTGTCCTGCATAAACTAGCATTCAAGCACCAGGATCAGCGAAGCAGACAGCTCTGTGTGTGTATTAGTAACAGCTTCATCGATCTGAGCAAGCCTAATAAGCCCTAGGCGAGTGCTTCTTGGGGAAAACAAACAGAAAGAGTGCTGGCCTTGCCATCCTGCAGCGTGAGGGCTAGTGGGAAGTGCAGATGAAAGTATGGCCAGATCCTGTGCGATGCTTTCCATTTCCATGAGCTGTAACGTGTGTTGCCTTTCAGTGCTTGACTCACTGTCTGTCAAAGCTAGGTGTTGTGACTGCTTCTGATCCTAGAAAAAGAGGGATCTGAAGCAAGGAAACCCTTTGATGTTGGCAATTTGAAGAGCATGTTCAATATCATGTAGGGAACAGACATCTTATTCTTGGCTACCTCAACCTTGTGGGCTGAGGACACCAAGTGTGGTAGCTGGATGGCTTCATTTATAGATGTTTTCCCAAGAAATGACAGGACCTACCATGGCACCTTCCCCCACTGAGAAAGCGGCTATTTCCAGGCCCCTGTTCACAGGTTTTTGCTTGTTTGATGGGTGCCAGTTCCAGAGGTGTCTCAGATTGTGGTTGGCTGATCTCTCCAGGAGGCCAGTTCATACAAGCAGATCTGCAGAGGGGATTTTTATTGAGATTGGAATCACCTCCTGGGACATGTAACGTGATCATAGGTTTTCCGGGTATCGTCAAGGCAAATAAACAGAAATGGGACTTCAGACCTTCCTATTCTGATAATACACGAAGCTTTTCAGATGAAGCATAAACAGTCAGTGTCGTATTCATTCAGCATGACTCTTCAATTTTTTTGTTTTTGTTTTTCTGCCTCTGCATTGCAGCCTTCTTTCCCAAGCAGCTGCTCTCTGACCAGTGTCCTGGCAAACCCACTGAAGGGGTGAAGGGGTATCTCAGGGCATATCTATAACTTGATCTTTCGGATGACTCTTGCACACGTGGCTCAATTAGTGCCAATTGTTAGGGTAATTTTCTATTTTCGAGACACTTGGGGCCTGATCCTATTTCCCTTGTGCTCCCAACTGAGATTTTCCCTGGTGCTCTTTGGAGCAGGGATGAGCTGTTTATGTGCCATGAACCTCAGGAGTGCCATCAATCCATTCCCCAAGGTGGTAGGACTTGAACTCCCACCAGCAGCACTGGGAATAGGATGTGGGGCTGAATTGTCCCATTGCAGCAGGACGCTCCCTCAAAGGGACACAGTGCAGGTCATGTCTGAGATGGCAGATCTGCCTAATGCAGAGTCATCATCCCCTAGGTTGTTCCAGGTTAGTTTTTCCACCAGGTGCTCTACCTACATGGAATGCAGCAGGCTTGCTGTCCTGGGACAGATGTTTGTTTTTTCCATGCTTTTCTTTGGGCAGGGGCCAAAGCCTGACGTTTTAGAAGAAAGTAGGTGAAAGTGGATGGCTAAAAAATAGGCAGATCATATGACAGTTTCTTTCAAAATCATTTCCAGCTAAGGTTGATGCGAGTCCAAGCCATGTCTGCCCACTAACTGGATTGTTTACAGGTTGTAGGTGGCAGATTTGAGTTAGCTGAAAGCATCTAACAAAAAAAAAAAAGAAAAAGTCTTTTTTCAGTGTCTAAGTGTGTGGCCTTTGCTACTTGAGTGTCTCTTTTAGGCCACTCAGTAGTTTTTCTAAGTGGAATGTGTTTCTGCATTGAAGTTGAGAGATAAATATAGCTCTGAGCTGATGAATTGAAAGAAGGCCATAGTAAGCGTTATGTTGCCATACTCAGTATTTTTTTTTTGTGGTGATTTTTTTCTAACTTAAAATGGAAAGCTTAGCAAATGATGTTATTTTTTCCTGTTCAAAGGAATTACATGCCAGAATGCCATTCACTGACTTATGCTGCAACCAGAGAAGGATTAAACCCCCTGCTCCTCCTTTTTAGCCCAACGCTGTGCGTTTGGAAGGCGAGTGCGTTTGCAGCTGAGCCAACTATAATAACAATAATTCAGGATGAGAAGCTCGGAGCACCCTGTGATTAGCAAAATAATTATTGCACAGTGTATAAATTGAGAGATGTTTTTTGACACAGAAGCAGAAGCATGTGTTGCAGCTGCTTTAAGAGGCAATCAGCTCATGTCACCCTGTTGACGTTTCCAGTGCAGAGTTTTGTGCCGGAACCACACAGAGCAAATCATGCTTTTCAGATGATTGCTTTTGAGTTTTCCAGTAACTTCTGCTGACATAAGAGCAGCCAGGAAACTTTCAAACAAAAATTTTACTCACTCTGCTATTTTTCCCCTTTGTAAATTTTAATTTGGACCAAGTTGTTGTGCATGTTCTTCCTGCTTGCTAGGAGGCCACACTTTGGCTAGCTGTCAGCTCTGAGACTTAAAACAGGAGAGGAAACCTCCCAGAGCTTTTTCCTTTATGGGTGCTAGTTCAGATCTGGGTCAGGACGCTTGTGACAGAAGTTTCTTTTATATGATGCCGCTTTGACATTTCCAAAGCAAGTCCGTAGGCTCGTAACTGATAACTTGCAGCCTTAAAATCTAATCTGCCCCTATGCATAACAGCGAGCAAGGAATTTTATGCATAGTTTCCTTTGATGTTTCGTCAACAGTGAGCGATAAAGTGGGCAGGGATTTTCCCGCGTGTGCGGAGGCTCTGTGCTCGTGCCCTGCCTTATCTCCCCAACCTTTGGCACTGGGGCCTTTTCTGAGCCCTGACCCAGTTTCCCCAGGCCTGGTGACTTTAGTGGCTTTGTACTCCCTGCCACTGAATGATTTGGACGCCCAAGTCCTATCTTGGTGGCCAAAATGACTTGAATCCCCCATGCCCGTGTGCGGGTGGCAGTGCAGCGAGCCCATCTAGGGAACTGATCCGGCCAACAAAGTGACTCGCAACTGGGAAGCGGTCACAGTGTGGAAGCAATGTGGGGAAAGAAAACATTGGAGGCTGGTGAGGAAGTTTGATCTGCCCTTTGATATGCCCAAGCCTGCGTCTTGCAGCCAAAATGGTAAAATGCTTTTGTATTAGGGAGGATTAAGGGGTTTGTAGTGTATCATTTATTTGCATGTGCTTGGGAAATTTCTGATGGGCTAAAATGTCAGATACGTTTGAGGGATTGTATCATTTAAACTGAGATCTAGTTCTTGTGTGTATATCTCTTCAGAACTGCCTCATGTTGTTTGTGTAAGGCCTGTATCAATAGGGCCCTGATTTCCCTTGTGGTATCTGCTAACTGTAATAGACAAATCATGCTAATTTAACTTTAAAAATGCTTTGAATAGGCTATTTGATTTGGGGCAAGAAGATGGTGCATGTCCTTTGGTCCCTTTCAATCTTACTGGCAGTGATTCAGTGTCTTTCATATAGATCTGTCGGTGAAAGTGACGAGCAGGGTGTTTGTGTTTGGACATGAGTGTCTGGGGTATGTGTGTTTGTGTATTTGTGCAGGTATATACACATACACACCCACGCAGACACCTGCCCTTTTTGCATTTTACACAAAATATATATAGACATTTTTCCCCTACCCAAATATGACCATTATTGCCTGTCTGCAACCAAACAAGCCATTGAGTTAATACCATCACATAAAGTTCAGGAAAGACCAGTGAGAGTGTTTCTAATAAGAGGATATTCTGGTCCTCTTGATAATCAACCCCCCATTGTAAAATCATTTTGAGTCACAGGTTTAAATCTTTGTTCCAGTGGAAAAAAAAAAATAAGGGCAGCCTAAACAAGCATTAAATCCTGTTTTTTAGCAGAGCTGCTTAAAATAGTCCCAATTCTGAATCGGAAGAATGACTCCAAGGGAAAAGAGAAAAGTCGAAACAATGCGAATCATAGTTTGGTGGCACAAATCCTTTGTCCTGCCCCAAACCCTGATAGCAATTTGGCGGGGTCAGAAGGCTGGATTTCCTCACCATGAGACACTGCGTGCATGCTTTAGATTTCTCTGGAATTAGATTTACGTCTTTCATCCTGGTAGTTACCTCCTTTTTTTTAATTATTATTATTAAAGAGATTCCAGTAAGTTACTCTAGAAGACCAGCACAAATGATTATAGCTCTACTCAGTTTGATTCTTCTGCCTTCCTTTTCCACTCTTGTTTGCAGGGAAGACGCTTTCAGGAAAATATTTGGGAAACAAGGGTCTCCTTTTGGTTTTGACCTCTCTTTCTCTCCCTGCTCTATTGCTGCTTGGGCAAGCTAGGCTTCCCAAAACAGACCCCGTCTCTGCTCCTGTGCATCTTGTCCTTTGTGTCCATTCTTGGTTGTGTTGGCAGGCAGGCAGGTGGATTGGTACCGGGCCGAGGTGAGCTGAGCAACCCTCCCTTTTGTTACAGCTGCCTTACATTTAATATAACACCTCTGCTTGTTCTTTTCCTCACTCTGCACAGGAGGAGTGACCCGTGGTCTCTGCTGTCCATCCCACCCTGCCCCACTGTGCAGGTAGGGCTGGTGGCAGAGGTATGAAGGACATTTACACCCCATGCTCTGAGCACACTCTAATTTCTGCTTCTTTGCCCAGTTACTTCCTTAGTTCTTGTGACTGTAGTACCAAAGCATCCCTGCAAAATTAAAAGGTGACAGTGATCTTAATCTTTTCCTTAAAATGATCCCTGAGCAGGGTAGAAGAGTGATGTTGGCGTATGAAGCTGACATATTTATTATTGATGATACCTTTAAATGATTAAACATTTTTTTCCATGCATTATTTAGGGGAATTATGATATTCATCATTAATGGAAAGATGTCTGTCAGAGGAATGTGTGATTCTTATTCATACCTACCTTCTCTCCTCCTTCTGTTACCTCTTGTCCGTCTTCTCCCAGCTCTTGCTTTTCCTTTTGGAGTCAGTATTCATCCTTATGTAAATACCTATCATCTTCTCCATTGACCTTGTTAACCGGTGGCTGCGAAAGGGGAAACAGTTTTTTGATTTTCCTGGACAGATAACTAACCATAGGTGTTAGCAACACCTCCATAAGGGTCATGGTAATCCAGGTAAGGAAGTAAATTTTAGAAAATAAAAACTAGAAACAGTCAAGAGCCCTTTCCAGCAATGTCATTTAGATTAATGTTTTTATTTTAACTGTCAAGGATACTGGAAACACTAACAAACATGCCCTTAGGTGTAAATGTGTCCCCATGATGTGGTGCAGTATTGCAGCTGTTTTATAATGCCAATTAAGACAATATTTGCAAGCAGTAAGACAATTAATACAGCAGTTATGAGATGCCAGGCTTCTCAAGGTGGAATGGGTCGGGCTCAGTGTATTGCAGTGATTCTCTGTCAGTGACCTAGTATGATTCAGATATTGTCTATGACTGAGGTCATATGATAATCTTGCTGACGTAATTCTCAGGTTCCTAAACGTCCCTGAAAATACTTAACTTCAGCATAAGCAATTCCCATCCTGACCTACTTGTCTGTTTGTCCTCTATCAGAAGAGGACAATTCACTGCCCAGCTCCTGGTATTTTGAGGCTTTTCCTTGTGAAAATGAAAAGGACTGTCTCTCTGCACTAGCTAGTTTTACTGGATTGTTAAGCAATTAAATTAAATTATATATATGTATTTTTTCCATGCATCAGAAACAGACCTTCCAGGGTGTAGATGAAATGTGTTATTTGCTCACCTACGGCAGTACATGACGTTGTGATACATTTATAGGGTTTGGGTTGACCTCCAGAGTCTTTGTGTTTCATGAGAACTAGAAAGCAGCACCTTTTAATTCATGGAAATTAGAGCAAAGTTCATTGATGCTTCATGCTTTTAATGTCTTTAAATAGATTCTAATAATCACAGTAAATTTAGAGCTTAAAGTTGTCTAAAGTAATTTACCTGAAAGTTATTTCTAAAGAAATGTATTTAAGTGAAAGCTTAACCGCTGACATTGGTTAATTTAAGTCCAAACTGTAAAATGAGCAGTATTTTTTTAGTTTTGGAGTTAGATGGTGAGAACAGAGGAACAAAATCCCCACTAAGATGCAGACTTGATTCACTGGCCTTGGCAGTGTTTTGGGGGAATGATGCTTCTCCGCAGCTGCCGTAGAAGGTCTCTTTCATTGCTGTGCAATGAGGGTGCAGGAGGAATGTGAAGCATCTCCGTGCTGGGTAGGGTGATATGAACATGCACTTCAAAGGGGCTTGTTGAAAGTATGATAAATTACATTTGAAATCATGACTTTCTGTAAAGAATGCAGAAAAGAAATGACTGGCAAGTCAAAATATTAATTGAGGTAAGACTCTTCCACTTTGTTCTCCTTTATGCCCCTGCGTTCCTTTACTTAGGCTTGTTTCTGACTTTTCAGACTCAAAATTCTTCCGGAAGGAGCTTGGAAAAG
Organism: Nothura maculosa; assembly: GCA_032353885.1. Lineage (NCBI taxonomy): Eukaryota > Metazoa > Chordata > Aves > Tinamiformes > Tinamidae > Nothura > Nothura maculosa. The sequence goes on from JAUBOD010000865.1 coordinate 1,010,488, forward strand.
ACTTACTGCTTTTCTAGCTTCTTCGTGTGTAGCTTTACCGGGATAAATGATTTCTTTGCTATCTTCTCCTTTCTCTTATTTTATTCATGACCCGCTTGCCCAGCCTGTTATACTGGAGAAGATTTGGTGTATTTTTTTACTTGTCTTCTCAAGTTGTTTGCCATTCCTTGGCATAGTCTGCCTGGAAATGGTGAGGTAGCAAGAGGAGGGACTCCACATGTGTATGAGCAGGAGAACACACTCATTTCCTGAGCAAACTACAAAGAAGTTGCTGCGGGTCTTCATGTAAGCCATATTTTGTAGTTGTTTGGGCAAACTGTTAAACTCCATTGCACCCAGGGCACTGTGATAGCAGGGAAAAAGAGACCATGTTTCCTGGCTTGCGGTTAATCAGTTCATGACCAAGAACATAAGGATTTATTTATTTATTTATTTATTCTTTCTTTCTTTTTTATTCTACCTAATCTCCCCATAGAGGTTCTGTTTAGTGTCTTAGACTTGTTTGAAAAGTGGAATTTATTTGCTGCTATTATTACCCAAATGCAGAGAGGCTGTTTGCCTTCTGGCTGTGTTAAATCCACTGGGGATCGCTTTTTGTGGTGTGTATATGCAGCACACATACAAAACACCCAAAACACTATTTCTGCTCTCCAGCAGCCTATCCTGCAGCTACAATTCCTTTTCCTTTAAAATTTGCAAATGGTATGGCAGGCTGAGTGTGATGCTTCCAAAAGTCTCATTCGCTGTGGTGACGTTTCTTTTGGCATCAAAGATGAGGCAGGGCTTGAGGAGCCAGAATAGGATATCTCTGTAGTAAGTGTATGCAAACCCTTTCTCCTTATCTAGAAGCTCATTTGAACTTGTTGTAGAATTGGAAGTGTGTCCCTTCCAAAGGAATGAAGAGATTTCACTTGCGAAGGTTGTACAGCTTTGCAGAAGTCTGGGAGGTAAAGACCAGCCTCCCAGAAAAGAGTCCCTAAGTATCCTTCCAGGTAGGGCATGGAAGCAAAGAAGCCACTGTGTCTCACAGGATATTTCCCAGATATGCTAGTGAAGTGAAAGGAGCCATGGGACAGCTGTTGGTTGAAGTGGTTGACTCTGCCACCACCGAGGTGTTCACATAGGTGCATCTGCTCATCTCAGTTGGCTTCTAGCTGTGGCTAAATGTAGACTGGGACATAGCCAAAGTACTGCTGGACCCCAGTGTGCTGCAGGGGCCAATGCCACTGCATGCGTGAGCCAGAACAGTGACACTACAGGTGTTTGTGACACTGACTCCCATGTCTGAGGAAGGAGGGAGAATCACAACCACGTTCTCCATTGACGTGGTGCTTCTGCTCCCGAGCTGCCCAACTTGACATTTCTGGTCCCCGAGAGAGCTCTGCCGCTTCCCTCAACACCGCACCACTGTCTTGGCATCGCCTTTGTTTGGCATCTCACCACCACCAAGGAGGGCATCTCACCACCACCAAGGAGTTTGCCATCAGCTGGCTCATTTGCTGTCAGTAGTAGATCCTGGTGGATCTGGCACTTGGTGCGACCTTGCTCCAGCAGACACCAGGCACGTGCCAGGTCCCACGCATGCTCTCCCGGTTGGACCCTGACTGCCTCCATGGGGGCAAGAAGAGGTCTCAGCAGTGAGAGTGCCGCTCCGGGCAATTGAGACGAAAGGGAAAAGCCTGAACTGGTGCCACGGCTCTGAATGAATCACAGGAAAAAAAGTTCTGAGTCATAATCCCTGCTGCTCCTGAGGGGATTTGTTGTTCTCGCGCGCTGACGGACGCACAGGGAAGCGGCAGGAGGGGCTTTCTCGGATGCTTCATCAGGGAAACGCGCAGCTGCGCCGAGTGGGGCCAGACACCTGCTCCTTTGGGCTCCCCGAAATGATCTGGAAAGGAGGGTAATGCATCTACTCTGTGCCCAAAGCTCAGCGGTGCAAACTTGCATGGCTGGAAAGTGGCTGTCATCCTGTCAAGACCTGGTCCTGCAGCTGCTGTGGTCATAAAGCCCCAAATCATTTTACAATGTGTGTTTTTAAAGACAAGGGATGGGTGATTTGTTGCTATTTCCTTCTCTCGTGAGATTCTTGCTGTCGTCTTCGATCCAGAGGCGATTCCTCCTCAGAGAAACTCTCCTTGCTAAAATACTTTTGATTAGGATTTCTCCCCCAAAGATGGGCAAAATCAGTAGCTTAAGAAAAAAGAAAGAAAAAAAAAGCATGACTCTAGAACTTTCCTTCAATTTAAATAGGGTCAAAACTGCACCGGATCCTGTGATTGGTGCTGTGCACAAGGTGGGTGCAGCGCATGGTGCCCCAGATCTTGCACAGAGCCCCAGGGTGCAGCGTGTGGCAGCACAATCTGCTTGGAAAGGGCAGCTTCTCCCTTCAGAGCCACGTTTTGACTGTCTCGTTATTTTAGCTGATTAGATTAATTTCCTGGATGATGTAACCAAGTGACATTAATTATGTTACCAATCAGAGCTGCTGTTTTAGGCTCTGCATTCTTGTAGAAATATTTTAGGGTACTTCTTTACTTAATGATTACTTTACAAAAGTAGGAGCTTTTATCACACTGATGCAGACAGAAGAGAGGAGCGAGATTTCAGTGGGTAAAGTGTTAGGGGTCTAGGGCTGCTTTTTTACCTTATATTGTTCTTTATTATTATTACAGGTTTCTACATTGTCCCTATTGAAAAACTGGAGGGATCTGGGAAGCCAGGGATTTCTGGAATGTCTGGTCCAAATTTTTCTACTCCTTGTATTATTATGCTTAAAAATGATTTGATCGCTTACTGATTTTTTGGTTTGTTTTGTTTTATGCTTTTTTTTTTTTTTAGATTATTTTTCTGCCAGATCAGTTCTCCGCTCCAGTTTGCTGTCTACCTATAGGAAGGCAGCATTTCTGAATGGAGGTGTGTGGGAAGTTTACTGTGAAATGGCATTTGTGGTGAGCTAATAAGTGTAAATGCTGGTGAGCAGAGTTCATCTGCTTCTGATCTGGGCGATACTGCTTTCACCTTGGACTCTGCGGTCTGAAATACCAGCAGGTGAGGTTACTGTTGCTGCTATGTTTGACTTTTCTGCTAGTGTAGCTGAAACCAGTTTCCAGAGCGAAATGAGCTTCTTCAGCAAAACAGAGGAAAAAAGAAACCCAGAAACCCTCTGTTTCCTTCCTCTGCCCTCCTCAGCCTTCACAGAGCTATTTCCAAATTGGGTGCACTTTCTCAGCATAAAGAAAATGACTGGGGCTTTGGGTGTATTTTTGATGCCCCCTCTCTCATTTTACAGGTTGCTGGCAGATCTTAAGTACAGACCAAGCCAAGGCAAATGTGACCTGTCTCACTTTCTGTGGAAAGAAGCTGAAGTGCCTTTATATATCAGGATAGGGAATTTGTACGTCCTGGATATGGATTTTGTGTTTTCTTCTGTTCATGAGATCTGAGAGGGAAAGTAAGCCATTGAAGAGTGAGGTGGATTTTTTATTTTTATTTTTTTTAAGATACTAATGCATTTCCTTATATGTGAAAAATCTCTTCTGACTTGAGTTTTTTTCTTTTTTTTTTTTTTCCTCCCTTTTAATTCATTTGACTTATACTAAGGCAAGTGTTGGTGCAAGTGCACCAAGTCTATTCTGCTGACCTAAACTCAGAACAGACTCCTTCTGGGTCAAATAGAGCACTTTTAAAAT
>JAUBOD010000865.1:1027730-1038638 GCA_032353885.1 Nothura maculosa
GCCTGCTGGAGGGGGAAGGTTGGACTAGATGATCTCTAGAGGTCCCTTCCAACCTTGTAGATTCTGTGATTCTGTGAGAACACCAAATCAAATGTGTTTTTTTTCCTAGTACTGGTGCAGCAGAAGTCTTTCTTTAAATGCTATAGAAAAACTACTAGTAGGTCATTTACATAAATTTTGCTTTCTGTGTTCAAAACCCTTCAGGATTAGAAGAGCTCTTGTAATCGGCAGTGTTTTAAATAGTATTGTCTTTTTTTGTGTGTGCATGTTACTCATTTGGAATTATTTTATGTAGACACAAATGCTTTTAGAAGGAGAATGTGCTTTTTAATTTAGTGTGGTCATGACCTGCATATTGTATGAGAGCTTAGACTGTAAAAAAAGAACAACAAAAACAAAAAAAAACACATTTATTTTGGACTCCATTCTGTTGTCTGTTATCTTGAGGCAGGTTGGTGGCAGATCCATATAGAGTGTGGGTGAAAAGTTATGAATAGGAAGAAGGATATGAAATGGATCCCTTAATATCCCTCAAATGGGCTATTTAGACTTGCATTTTAAAAAGTGCACTTCCTTATAAAACTGATGTTTTAGGAAGTGCTTTTCTATTACTATTTATGTTTCACCAAGCGATTTTGGGCAGACTATAGACTGGAGATCTCAATTGGTGAACTATTTTTTCCAGGCTTATCTTTCTCCTTGAAGCCACTTTGGTTGGAGTTCAAAGAAAAAAAAGTGACTTTCTGGAAAAGAAAATGGTAAGGTGGGATGTGATACATGGTTATTGCCTCTATATTGTATTTCCCAATGATCTACAAGGCAAGGGCAGAAATGAAGAGAGCAAAGTATGTGATGTCAGTAGGGTGGATGTCCAGCACGTAGGCTTCAGCTGATGGCTAAGTGAAGTTACATCAAGAATTGATATTGCTGAGTGAGGAGGAAAAGGAACAGAAGCCTTTAAATTTGGGGGAAAAATGAGATATTTTAGGAGTTTGTGTGTGTGTGATTTCTCTATTATAAGAACATAAGCATGTTGTTCAGATGAGCAATATAGTAGAAGATACTGTTATCGGTGTCTTTCAATAACTCCTATAAAATAAACAAGTATGCTTCCTTACCGATTCCTTACCAGCCTGAAAAACGTTCATTTTATGACACTCATTTCTATACAAAAGTCCAATCTTTTAAAAGTATGTGTTTAAGAACAGGGCGGTAACTTCTGAGGTAAGGCAGCAGTGATGGTTCACCCTAGGTGAACTCAACCAATTCACCCTCTGAATGCTGTTGAGAGGCACGGTCTGAGCTTTGATCTTGCAATCTTCCTTCCACTGATGCTGGTGCTGATACTGATTTGATTCAGTAAACAAGGAGAAAAATATTGTTCCTTTGGCATGGTTATCCATAACAGGGACCTGAATTGGTTGGGGCAATGCTTGAGGCAGCCTCAGCAGAGGTAGGGAGAGATAAAGGAGGAAAAGGGGGAAGGACTCGATGTTTTGGTGCCAACTCTTAGATCAGTTCAACAACTTGGTGAAAGCTCATTTTGAGTATTGCTGACTTTTCAGGAATATACCTGAACCCATTCATTCAAAGGATGCCGGAGAACTTTTATACAAAAGCGACATCTTTTTCTTTTAATAATTTCCTCTACTGAGTAACAGGACTTTGATAACCAGTCTTTGCACCTGGAAATATGTTTCTGTCTGGTGATGTAATGTAATGAAACCATTTTGGGGAATTGCCTTCTGTTTTTAGGAAGGGAATTTTAAAGTCAATGAGTTCTGTAACATTGTCTCAGTGTCCTGGAGCTTAGAGAGTGAGACAAACACCCTCATTTGTATTCTCATCCATAATAAAATCACTCCAGTGGATAGTGAAGTTTAACAGGTCCCTTACTGCACTTAACTCATGTGGCTTAGCTGCAATGAACAGGCTGAGATGGAATAAAAAAGTCTTTTCCTTAAAACAAAAATACAAGCACAAAAACTCACTGTTTTTAAAAACACGATATTGCACTTGGGACTCTTTAACAGTAAATATTTAACAGGTGGGACTCCTTTTCTGTTCTTCCTTGTATTTCTCTACTAATTAGCAGTGAGCCTCTCTAACTTTTTTCGTGTGGCTATTAATCATCTCGGGCTGTCCTGGCTACTCTCCATAGTGGGGCATGCTGAGCTCGCTGTTGTTTTCCTTCAGTTTATGTGACTTGTTCCTGCTGCCCTGCAGACAGAGCTGTGGTCTGGGTGCTGCTCTGCTCCGAGGCCGATATCTTTCTTTCTTGGAGTCAAATGTCTGCTTATTGCTGCATAATTCCTTGTGTGCGTGATTGAGCTGCACCTTGCTGAGTCCTGACGGGACCTGTGGGAAGTCCCTGGGACAAATCACTTGCATTAGGCAGTGCTCTGAGCTAGGCCACAAGACCCTCTGCTTTAATGTGAAGCAGAAAGAGGTAGAAATACTGGAACAGGAGGTAGCAATTTTAGAGTGTGTTTAGTCCTAGTCCTACACATCTAGGGCATGTTAAGGCAAACTTTCAAAGTTGGATGTTTTGGATCTCTTTCCCAAGCAGAAAAGATCAAACTTTTATCACAGAATCACAGAATGGTTAAGGTTGGAAGGGACCCCTGGAGATCATCTAGTCCAACCTTCCTGCTCAAGCAGACACCTAGAGCAAGTGGCACAGGGTGGCACATACCAACTTATCCTTACAGCCTAGCAATGGGTATGATGTTACCTGCTCAGTACCACGAAGGAAGTGAGCTAACATGAACATTAGTTATCTGTCATAGGTTATCCTGAGCCTCATAAGCACCTAGAAAGCCTATGTAAAAACACACAGCATCCTGTATCTCTGATATCTTCTGTAGTCTTTGGTCTTGCTGTCATGCAAAATTTTAATGGAGAGCAAATAGTGGAAGTAATCGGCATGGAGGCTGAGAAGTAATAGGAAGAAAAATTACATTTTTGTTCATGTGATGATGAGAACTGTTAGGCTTGTTTCCCAGGAGAAGTGGGCAAAGTGCATATTGACATATCCATAGTGGAGCTTGGAAAAACCCTAGTACTCCAGATACAGTGTTGTGTTGGAGGTAGATAGAGGCCAGATGTGTAATGAAAGTCCTTTTTTTCTTTCTTTCTGTCCTTTCCAACCTAATTTTGCTCATGACGAAGATTTTGTGTCTGATTGCGTGCTCATATTTTACAGGTAATTGATTTATAGAGAAAACTCTTGGTTCAGGGATTTCAGATAGGTGCTCTTTCAGTGCAGAATTGTTTTACAGGCATTTTGATTATCATCTATTCATCAAAGTTGCTGAGGGTCACTGTGTAATTGGCGAGAGAGTTGTTATTTTGAGAGACTCAAGTCTTTTCTCCAGATTTTTTTCATCAGCTTTGTGTTTTGATTAGACCTTCTCAAACTTGTCTTCACATACCTGGGAGCAGGTCAGGGAGTATCTTTTAGAAGAAAAAAAACATAAGCAAGGACAAGGCACTTGACATTCTTTTACCTTAAGTTAGCAGAGCAAGTTAGGCTGTAGGTCTGAAGTTTAACTTGATCTGCTAATGTCTGCAAAGACTTTGAATTGCCTTACATTGTTGGTATCTGATGTTTTGTGGCCAACAACCAAAATATGCTAAGAATTCACCAGATTTTAGTCTCACTGTTGGCAATTGCAAGCCAGGTTAGCCTGGGCCTCTCCAGCTTGGTTGCACCTGCATCTTCACTTGAGAGAAGACAGTTTTTCTTGTTTTCCCTAGTGAGGATTAAGTTTTGATGCAAGGCAGGTTCCATACCTGAGACGATTTAAATGTAGATCAATGTTGAATTTTAACTTTAATGTTAAATAACTACATGCTTTCCTAAAACAAGGCTTTGCAGAGAGTTTCTGGGGAAAACATATGGGTCTTTGTTTTTTCATGTATTAGTTGTTCAATTTTTTTTCTATATTTTTCATATCTGATGACGTTTCAGCTGTTTGAGGACAGATAGGATATTATTGACACAATTAGCAAAACAAATGATTATCACACCTTTTATTTAACCCTGTGCTATTTAATGTATTTGCGTGCACTTTCATTACTCACTTGCTTGGTTACGTTACACAATGATATCACCTTCCTGTGCTGAAGGAGCTAAAACAAAGCAAAAAAAAAAAATCTTTTGGCTCTCAGCTGCTCCCTGCAGTTTTTATTACAAATGAACTAGAAAGCAGCACCGGGCAAGGAGTTATTTGAGTTTCCTTTCACTGCTTGCTTGGCTTTATTTCCGGGCCTAGCAATCGGCTATGTTTGTGCAATAGTTCTCATATCTTAAAATAACAAACAAAAAATACAGTGACTTTCTTCTCAGTGCAATTAGTAAGATCAGATTGGGGAGAAAAAATGAAAAAAAAAAGAACAATAAAACTCTCATACCGATGGCTTTATACAGATCAAACAATTGGAATCTTTATGACTAATCCCATGGGTGTTTTTGAGACACTGTCCCAGGAGGATTTTATTTGGTTTGAACACAGGTGTAGGAGGTGTACTTGGAACTGCAAATATGGTTGCTTTGCCCAAGACATGAGTGTTTCTGAGATGTCACTGCCAGTGCAGAGCTGGCATATTGGGACACTTTCACCACTTTGGCCTGAGCGTCGCTGCTACAGGCCATGGGGCTCTGGGATTATGAAGAAAAGTATTCCCACTGACCTATGTCTTTACCAGACCTGCCATCCTTTGCTTCCTTGACTCCTCTTTGGAGCAGTGATTGACTGCTCCAAAGATTTATTTATGGGAAGAAATCTTGCCTGGTTTGGGAAGAGTCCTCACAGTTGGCTCCTGCGAGAACTATTGTGTAACAGTCTGCCCTTTCCTCTCTCCTAAGGTCCTGTTCCCACTCTCTTTGCCATCATGGAGCGATGTTTGGAGAGCCCAGCAGCCTATTCCTTCTCATGCCTTCCGAGGATTTTCAGGATTGCAGGATGTAAAAACTGCAAAGACTTCTGGAAGACGTGAGCCCTGGATAGAACCTCTGGAAATGCCTACCATCTTCCTTACCTCTTGTTTCTTCTTGGTTGACTTGTATGTTTTTTGGGAAGGGAGCCTCTCCATTCTTGGAGGATTACCGCTAACCAGACACTTGCCATCCTCACTGGAATACTTCTGCCATCGTTTTCCAGGATAAAAACTTGCCACACTCAGCTGAAGGATATTTTCCCCTTCTCCTGGTACTTGCCCAGCGTGCAGTGGTGCACTTATCTAGCAGGTACGTAGATGTTTTTCTCATTCGCTCCCTAATGAGGTTTCCTCATGTTCAGGAACATTTATTTCTTTACTAGCCTCTGTGGAAGGTAAGACCTTTCTAAATTTTTCTCACTGTGGTCCCAAGATTGCTTTTCCTCATTCAGTTAAAATAGGCTTTGAATTACCTGTTTTGTGCAAGGCTCTTCCGCTGTCACGGGCACAGGGTCATACACTATGCAGCTTCTCTCATCATCTCTGTTGAGTGATAACCTTGAACTGAAGGCAGGTCAACTAAGGACACACAACAAACACCGGGTATTCCCCTTCTGCCCACACAGGTGACACCTGCTCATGTCCCAGGAGCCTGCCATAAGCTTAGTCTTTGTCAGTCTAGAAAGTGAGCCTCAGAGCGTGCAGAGGTAAGTCACGGAAGGGCAACATCTGGGGCATGAAAGGTATTTGCGTATGACCGGCGAGTGTACGTTCATGTGGACATGCCTGAACTGTCTGCTATAAATGTATAGGAGCGAGTTGCACTAGAGCATTTGAGTGTTTTGATGCCTAACTTGACCCTCGCATCTGAGGAGGAGGATGAAGCTGCTCGTTACTCTTCCTCCTGCATCGCCCCTTGACAGTCATCCAATTAGCCAGTGTATTTATAACGTGAAGTAGACATCAACTGCATAGGAATCTTCTTATCAGACTTTGCCATGTAATTTCAAAGGAGATGATATGCGTGTTTAATCCATTTTTTCTCATCTTAATTGAACAGAATTTCTGCTGAAGAATGGCATTATGGAGAGGATGATTTATGCTGTAGAAAAGGAGGTGGCTTTAAATTTTGAAATGAAAATGATTCTTGTTCAATATAGACATAGATAACTCAGTAGTTGTAGTGATAATTACCAAATTTGCATTTTTATGGTCATTTACAATGAATTAGATGCTTTTGTGGAGGTGACAAGTGTATTTTTTTTCTTCTTTAATATCAGAACTGGATGGTTCTGTTGGTTTCAGTGGGTGTCATTTTTCTGTGAAAATCATAATTTTGACAGTTTGAGTAGTACTGTTTCATGGTTAATTTGTTCATGTGTTCTGACAAATGCATTTGAAATTATTTTTTGTGGTGAGGGGGATGTGTGGGGAGTTGATTCTTTGAGTTTAGTTTCTGCTTTTATTCTTTTTTATTTTTTACTACACAAAGAAGATGTATTAAAGAGAAAGTGCTGAAAATGCTTTGCTGTACATTTATTCTGCATTCCCATCGGCATTTGTGAGGCATTAAAGTTTCATTTTTTGCTATATGAGCAAAATTACATTAGAGGAAGGAAATATGTGTGAGTTAAGAGTGTGAGTAGGGAAAAACAAACTTGGTCAACTTATTCCTGAATTTCAACATAGTCTGTAGGACAAATTGACGATGACAGACAAGGATTGAAAATAAAGACTTTTAATTAGCAGATGTGGGGGAAGATCAGTTTGAGGAAGGTAGTATCTGTAAGATTTATTTCTTGGAGGTAAATTTGGTTCTTGATACCATTTGCTTATTTCTGGTGGGTTATGAAGGGCTCTGCTTAGGCACGCAAGAGGATTTGTGGCATTCCACGGTACTGGACATTTATGTTGAATTGTATTTCCATTTTACTCACTTGATGCGTTTGTTTGATTCAAGTGACTGGAAATACAGGTATTTTTCAGTAGCTTTTCTTTCTGCTTTATGCATTTTCTGTACATTTGAGAGTAATTTTGCCTTAGAGGGAGAGAAGAAACAAGTTTAAGAAATCTGTATTAGGTAACTGAATCCTGCAGAGATTCGCGCTCTGTCTGGTGAAGTTGCAAAATAATTTTTTGTTGTTTCAGCCCACCTGTCAGGGGCAATAACATTGTGTTGTATATTAACATATAAGATTTCTCTTCTCTCTTAGCTTTGTCCTTCAGCACACAGATGCAGTTTGGTAAAACCACATGAAAGTTGCTCCTATTTGCCTGGTTTCATTAGGTAAAACTCTTTTGTCTAGACCTGATGCAAAAAGCTGATTTGTGACTCTTGTTCGTATGGTCTGTGTGTTGGCTGCAGAGCAGAAATCATCTGCTCCCGAGCTCCTCACTGGGGTTTTCTCCCTGGAAAATACCTGTAAATCCTGGTGTTCCTGGGACCTCAAATGTCTTCCTTGTCCTCTTGGCTGCCACAGGGAGCTGAGAGGGGAGGCACAGTCACCCCATGCTGGATTTGTCCCCGAATGGACAGTCCGTTTAGAGCAGCCTTGGCTTCTGTAGCCCTCCAGATCAAAGAGCTGTGGCCAGATTCTCAGTGAGTGCTTTGGTCAGAAAGTCTTGCCTGCAATTCAGGGATAACAGTTTTCTTCCCTACCCTAAATTAACTTTCAAGGGCAGGCAAGTCCCACTATGCAAATTGGTCAGGCAAATTTAGCCCATTTTATCTGTATTATCTGTATAAATGTAGAACGCTATTTTCCTATCACCAAAAAAAAAAAAAACTTAGTGTTTTATTAACCAACTCCTAGCAACTTCTAAAGCTCCCAAGAAAGGAGGGTCACCAGAAGTCCAAGATTTCAAACTACAATTTAAACAAACACAGTTAATATCTAAAGTCTTTTTATTTTAGTCGTGAGGTGCTTGATAAGGACATTCCAAACCAATTCTGAACTTCTTTTTTTCTCTAAGTATCTTAAAAGGTCCTTTGTCCATAGTATATTGCAGCTCTATCTTCTGCATTTTAACTAGGAGCTTAGTTCTTCCTCCATGCAGCAGCAACAACAACAACAACAAAACCTCTAGAAGGTGTAACATCTATATGCAGAACAGGTTTGTTGGCCCTACTCTAGCCCCCGTTGCTCAGCCTGGGAGGAACGACATCTTTATAATTTGATTTAAGGGAATTCCTTGAGCTTCCTGTTTTGTTTAGAGAGACCAAGTAAGCATAGTTACTGCTTGTACACAAATTTATCTGTGGGTCTTCAGTAAGCGTCTTAGCTTCAGTCCTAGAGTTCGATTAGTGCTCAAATTTTCCCCATAAAACAGGTTAGAATTACAGTTAAGAAGGAGAAGATTAGTTGAGTTTGCTCAGCTGGTGGACCTGTCATAGGCATCCTTGCACGTACACCAAGCAGGTTCAAAAAGAGGTTCTTGCATCTCGGACATGCTGGGGAACCTGCCAAATACATCTGCATGGTGCTAATTAAAAGACCAATTCCATCAGCACTTAAAATACTTGCTGGCAAAATAGCAAAGCCTCTTAGGGTGCGGTGTCATATGATAAAAATGTCCTTTAGTTGGTCTGGCTTATAGTGCTTCTGTGAAGGAAAGGACCTGCACTATCAGAAGGGTGATTTTCTGGCAGGCCAACATTGTCACCTGGCGTTTTTGTTGACTGTTCCCTCTCAGGTGACCAAAAAGCCACACTCGTGTCTCGTGTCGTGATATTTTTAGTTGTTGTTTGGTTGTTTGGTTGACAGAGACAGCAACACTGTCCTCTTTGGGCTAGGAACTTTTATAGCAGGGGAAGCTTTACTGTAAATTTTCCATGGATTTACTGCTTATGTTGTAAATGGGTCACGTTTATTCTGATCACACGCAAGGTGTCGATGTATAGATTGATGTGTGTTATTAATAAAAAAGAGCTTTGGCTTGGCTGCTCACGGAGGTGACTTACACAGGTGTGCAAGTACGTCCATTTCAAAAACACCAAATTAATATTGGGATTGCAGCAGCCACGTACAAATGGCAGATATGCTAGGTCAGTATTAACAATGATTTCATGAGAGTGAAAAGCAGCACTGGCACATTGCAGAGATGTTCCTGTCATGACTAACCGCTTACACGCTTTCCGGAGAGGAATTTTTTAGTGTCCAGCACAGGCAAACAGTAACATTGCAGGTTTGCAGAAGTTTTCAAATCTATTCCCAGCTGGCAGGAAATAAAGGAATTGCAAGTATTTATTCATTTTAAATGGGAAAACCTCAAAGCTGTAAAGTAAATTTGACAATGCAGTTTTTTATTGAGCTTTGTGATTGTTATGGGTTTGTGAGATAACTGTATGATGCCTGACAAAGAAAATTGAATCTACAGACACTTGTCTTGCTTTCCTGCTTTCTTGGTTTCATACTGCTAAAAATTACTTGCAATTACTGTGGGATTTGGGCTGAAACATTAAAAATAGACTTGGATCATTCTGCTTGTGAGTACTGCTTTAGCTTTTTGTGTGTACTGCTTTAGCACACATTAAGGCCAGATCTTCAAGGGTTGGGGGAGTATGAGCAAGTGCTTCTAAAGCTTCTCATCTTGGGTACCCACAGTCCATTTGCCATTTTTCAAGTATTTACAGCTGAATCTTGATATTCACATTTTCCTTTGGGATAGTAGACAGGAAAGTACTGATATTATTTGCTCTTCAGTTTGGCTTTGGTCTTTCTTTCCCAGTCCTTTACTGGTTTGGTTGATGGAGAAGAACCTAAGTGGAGTGGTGGGTGCTGGTGGACGTATATGCTCATCCTGTCTGCAGAGACATCAGCACTTCAAAGTGCTGATGGGGCTGGATGGCTTTTATACCCAAGCTTCTCCTTTTCCTGACCCAGAACTGCTCTTTGCTGGTATTTAAAGTTCAACAGCATGTTATATCTTCTTGAGGATATGTAAGACCATGTTCTAGGTCTTCCAGTGGTGCCCTCTGGGATAATCAAGGTAACACGTTGAATTAATCTCTATGGCTTTGTTTGTTGCTCAGTGTTTTGTGTTGATTAAAATACCATAATAGTTACTTTCAAAGTACAATTCTTAATAGGTGATCTTTGCTTTTATTATAAACAACTGTATCTGCAGTTGCTGAGAGCTAGTCATTTACTCTGCCTCTAAAAATGGTCTAAGGAAAAGGTGAAGCATCCCAAGATGTATTATTGCTAAAAAAGAACAGCAGACCAAAAATATCTGGTAAAGATTGATCTCTAATATTAATTTTAGGGGCTCTACAGAGTTGTAGGTATCAAGAGACTGTGCTTATGTGCTTCCATCAACTGAGTAGCATCAAGTGAATTAATATTTAGGAACTTGTAATGAAATTTGTCTTATACCATTGCAATATAGAACCCTAGGAACTGTCTGCCCAAAGCTGAAAGAGGTCTGAGGAGGGGTAAAGGAGTTGACATTTGCAATATATTGAAGCCTCCTGTAGGTGAATTGGATATGACTTGGGGAGCTGATCAAGTCAAATCAAGCAGTTTAATTGCAGATTTGAGGCAGGAAACCAAAGCCGCCACACAGAAACTCCTACCACAAGATCCAAGTGCTGCACAGCAGAAACATCAAGTGGCCCGACACAAAGGAATTCTGGAAACATTTTCTGAAACGTGCAGCACCAATGACTCCCTGATGCGTTTAGGAATCACCACTCAGTGTTTATGTTCGGGGCTAGATGGAAATCACAGTTGTCTCATTGTGTTTATTGCAAAAATGCAAATGTCACCTCTTGGTGTGAGGTGCTGAATGGGAAGGATGATGGCTGGATTCACAAGGCTGTCATTGCTCACGGGCCCTGTGCAGAGCTCCAGGGGGGAGTGCTTCGTGCTCTGCTGTTTCTCATGAATATTTAGGAGGATGTTACCCACAGTTTGCCAGAGGTCAGGAGTCAGACTGGCCACATTTAGAGACACATGGAAGCATTTG
>JAUBOD010000865.1:1050811-1062558 GCA_032353885.1 Nothura maculosa
GTGCCACCTGCTCTAGGTGCCTGCTGGAGTGGGAAGGTTGGACCAGATGATCTCTAGAGGTCCCTTCCAACCTTGAAGATTCTTTGATTCTATTATTCTGTAATTCTAAAGCATTCAGAATAATTATCTGGGTTTGCTATGTCTGTTCCCAATTCGAGATCTGTGTTTTTAAAATAGACATCAGAAACCTGAAGCAGAACCGTACTTGTTTTCCTCAGAGAACTGAGGAAAAAATGAGTTCGGATCAGTGACTGAAAAGCACCTGTCCATGGTGAAGTGCTTTGCAGTGTGAGTGCAGGGTTTGCTGTGAGTCTGCAGTGCTGCTCTGGGCAGCATGTATCCCTTTGGTCACTCCTTCATGTACAGGCATGATAGTTCTAAGCATCACCCTTGCCCTGCATTTTCAAGGTGCTTCTCAGTCCAGCAGCGTGTGCGTCATACATAAAAATGGGCCTGAGAAGAGCCGTGAAGCTCCCAGGTGAGGTTAGGTCAATAGCTCTGCCCAACTTGCCCATCTAGTGTGGGAAGAAGCAGCTCCATCCACGGTGATACGAGTCCATACACTCATGGTGCTCACTGCTTTCAGGCAGTGCTGAGCCTCTGCCAGGCCCTCGAGGCAGCACCAGCTCTGGGTTTCTCAGCAGTGCAGCAACCGTGAACTTTCTGCCCTGTGGGTGAGGACTGCACAGCTCTGAGGGTCAGAAAATGTAGTTAGGCTGTGATGCCTCTCCAGCCTGGGGTTTGCAGGGCAGGTTTGGGCACCAGTGCTTGTCTTGCTGGGTGCACAAGCCTGGGCACAGGGGAAGGTTGCGTGTACCGGGCTGTGGTGCCCTATGGTGTCCTGCCTGCTCTGTACCTGACCTTCCTCTGCCTCGAGCAGCATTGCGGCTCCCAGCAGCTCACCCTGAGATCTTCCTTGCAAACCTCACTGGAGGATGGGGTCATTATGTCCTTGGCACACCTGTATGCTTGCATTAATTAGTTTATTGTGGTTCTCCAAGAGACTTTGGATGCTTAAATCTCTGGCCATGTACTGCCCTTTTGCCTGGCTCCTGCATGTCAGAGTTATCATTGGCTGTCCAGAGGTTTTGCTTTATCTGTTACTCCTTGTGCTTTGGCTCCCTTCTTCTGTGGATTTTCATCCCATAATCTTTTCTTGAAAGTTGCTCTCAAGACTTGCCCGTTTCAGCAGGGCTCTCACTGATCTTTTGCTGTCTGTTTGGGCTTGATCAAAAGCCATTTGAACCCCTGTGGAAATGTTGGCTCAGGTTTGGTTCAGATAAGGCCCCAAGTCTGCATCTGTCATTCCACCCACGTTCACCAGAAATTATCTATTCCTTTTGGCACACATAGCTACTGGAAAGAGGGAAATTTGTAGGGAAAGGAGCCTTTGAGGCTGCAGGAACAGTGCTGGAAATTAAGCTCTGTGATCACCTGAAGAAGTGTCCAGGGGACTAGTCACTAAGGCAGATTTTTTTCTCTTAATCTCCCCGTGCTTATGCTGCAGAAGGAGAAAATCTAACAATTTGTAGTCTGCCATCCCTGGACTGACAGAAAATTTGGTAATTGGCATATGAGTGTTGAGAAACTGCATCTGCTTGGAATAACAGGTAGCCATGACCTAAGAGCCCCTGGAGCTTAATGGCTCCTTTGCAGCAAGAGTTTGTAGCCCTGGCTCAGCCTTTTTCTCATAGGCCCAAATCCAAAGAAATTGGAGACTCCCATCGACTTCAATGGGCTCTGAATCAGACCTTTATTAAGCAACTAGTAAGAACTGTCTCTTTATACTTGCAAATAAGTGTTGCTCAACACCACAAGCCAGCTGTCCTACTGTGGCTTGTAGTCTGCAGACCATACAGTGGAGAAAGTTGCTAGTGAAAGCAAGCTTTTATATTTTGATATGGGCAGAAGAGGAGATCTTGTGTTAACTGATAAAACATTTACTTTGCGAGTGTGAAACTGAAATGAGTTGATTATTGTCTGAGCCAAGTATTTTAAACCTATATCAACAAGCAGGTATGTTTCCAATGCTGTCACTTCTAGCCTTAGCAATCTGCAGGGTTACTAGCCATATTAGCCAAGCTGGTGAAGCCTGACACTTGTTTTTATGGCATTTTTGGTTGTTTCTAGCATTTCAGCACTCTATTTGAGTTGTTCCAAGCCTTGAGGGACAACAAACTTCTGAGTGCTGAAAGCCCTTTTGCTATGCACCTGGAGTGACTTCCCTTTAGTTGCTGTCCATCTGGCCTTGTCTCACCTCAACCTGTCTTAAAAGAGTTGAGAGAGAGAGATTTGGAGAATAGCAGTGGCAGTAACAGTGTGAAAGAGCAGAAGACACTTCATGGTCAGAAAGGGCCAATATGAGTCACAGAGAGGTGCTGATGGAAGGAGGAGGTGGGAAGTCGAGGGGTATCCCTGATCCAGAATCAGCTGTGATGGCTCTTGTGGCTGTAACTTCAGAGCCAATGAGTATGAGAGAAAGGCAAAAAGAAAAAAAAATCCATTTTTTAAAATAACTTCTCCTCAAACAACTTTCTCTGGTACTCAGGTCCTCACCTACCTCCCTGAACATCCCATTTGTCTTCTGTTCATTTCTCCTTTAATTTTTTTTCCTCCGTTGGGCTCAGTATCTGCATGGGGCATTCTGCTGTGGGAAGATCCTGTTGTTTCTCCCCACCGAGGTCGTTACTTCTGCTCTGAGCTGATTTCAGCCAGAGCATGCAGTGTTGTTTCAAAGTGCTTCTTGGGAGGAGTGTGATCTGGGCACACCAAGGCCTAGGCGGGATCCCAAGGAGCTGCCTCTTTATCTGGAGCAGGGAAAGGAAAGCAGTGCTGCACAAAACATAGATAAATTTCCAGGAGATTTGCCCTGGCCTGCCTGACATTGAATGGAAGAGGAGAATTGCCCCCGGCGAGGTGCCTCACGGTTCCCGAGGTGACGAAAACACGCGGGCAGGTGAGGCGGTGGGAGGCGACGTCGGCTTAGAAACGCTGCGACTTGGCGTCACTCAGGCAGGTTCGCGGGAGCACCTGACGCAAGTGCAGATGAGTAACAGGACGTCACCTGCAGGCCAAGAACCGGGCAGGTGGCAGTGCCAATGGAGCTTACATGCTCTGAACTCCTGCTTCCCACCTTGGGAGAGAGGCATGTGGTGGCACTGGGCTCTGCGCACACGAGGCAAGGTGGCAGCGCTGCGAGCGCCAAGGGGCACTCCTCTCCACTCCCTTCTACTCTGTGTGGCCACCTTGCCTTGCTAGCAGGAAGGGGAAGCCTCTTCCATGCCTCTTCCCCTGCTGCCATCTATATTTTCCACTTGGCTCCATTCAGCCTTGCCGCTCAAGCCACCAGGACCCCTCTGCGCTCATTTGGGAGCCCTCATGCTGTCCCTGTGCAGGATGCGCTGCCTGTTCAACTCTCATCTCTTCCTCTTCACTGTTCCCTCCCTCTTCCGACGCTGAGTTGTCTTAATCGGCTTTGGCTTGTGTCCCGGAAACAGCCTCTAAGCGCACATCAACCTGGAAGGCTGAAATAACACTTCAAAATCGTTAAACAAATAGCGACCGGTCTCTGCTAAATAAGAAACACAGCTGAATTTGTGCTATTTTGTTGTCTCCCCTCAGACGGGAGGTTCAGGCATGTGCAGAGTGTTTGTGTGAGGCATTCCTTGTAGCTTGTAATTTGTGTGTCATGGCCCCAAGTGGGCAGAGAAGGGTTATGTGACTCGGAGTTACTAAACACTTACAGTAAAAGTGCAGTCATCCTGAATCTCATCCAAAGAGCTTTACTTGTCCACTCTCCACCCCCCTCTTCTCCCCACCAGGATGCTGCTGCGTCACTCGCATTCTTCATCCCTACCACAGTGTTGGGAAAGCAGAAATCTTGTTGGCCTCGTAGCAACTCTTTCCAGGCTTGTAACAGCAGTGCTTAGGGCTGTTACGCAGTGCTCCTTCTCGCTCGATCTTTGCAAAAAGCAGCAAAGGTCTTTGCTGCACAAGAGAATTACAGAGAACAGCCAGGGAGGACTGCTTTCCCATCCTGATCATGAAGTCCCACACTCCCCACTGATAACCCTGTGAATTGGTGAGCAGCCCGTGGGCTCCCATAGGCTCTCCCACTTCTTTCTGGGAGGCAGATGCCACTGGGGCACCGTCACAGAAAGCTCTCCGTATGGTCCATTCTTGGCAAGGTTGTTACCACTGAGAAATTGCCCTTTGATTTGCTGCTGGCTGCTTGGCAATGTGAAAGAAGGTATCTGTCCTGCCGGGTGCCCTCACCAAATCACTGCCAGCAGCTTCCCAAAAAGGACTTGTTCCTCCCTGACTTTTTTTTTCAGATGCCTAGCAAAAATAGAATAACAATTACTGTAGTGTGAGAGAATGAGGATCGCTGTGGGAAGCTCTGAATAAGCATTTGGAAAATGTCCTCTGAGAAGTGTCTGCCAGTAAAGCCTCTGCTGATCAGGAGTAGAGATTGAATTAGATACCAGAATGTGTGTGTCTGTGTGAGAAACGCCGCTGTTCAGGGATGGCATCATGAGGGACCTGTTGTTCCTGAGTCTCAGCCTCTTCCTAGAAAACACAGCCCTTGCTGAGCTCTCACTGAAGGATCCCTCTGGGATGTAGCACTGAGCTGAAGGGGAGGAGGATGTGCTGGGGCTACTTATCTTTTTATTTGCCTTAGTGTTGAATGGGCCTTCCTTGCCAGTTCCTGTTTTTATTTTTTTCCTGTCATCTCTCAAAGGATGCTTCCTTGCCAATATGCTTATTCATCTGGGTTTGGTGCATGGGTCTTTGCTGTCCACATGTCAAATTCATTAGCGTATCCTTCCCCAGCAGTATATCCTTCCCAAGTCTTGGCTTCGTGGAGAACAGGATACTCCTAGAACTGTGCTAGCAATCAACTCTCTGAAGCATCAGAAAGCACCTGCTACATTTTTTCTAACAGTAGATAAATACAGAAGTTGCTCTTCTGGCTGGAACTACTGGTGGTTTCTGTTAGGCGCAGTGGCTTGCAGCAGGTGCCCCAGGGAAGGTCCAATTTTCAGCAGTGGAGAAACTGAGATACCAACTCTTCCTCAGGCAGGTAGCTGTGCAGCACAAATCAGGTTCTGCTGCCAGCTTTGCTGTTGACACTTTTGCAAGTCAAAAAGGAGTAACTACAAATGGGGTTTCTCCATATGTGCAGTCTCTGGTTTTGAAAAACTGTTTCTACACAGGCCAGGAGGAAGTGTGAGGGTTCAGGAGCACAGGAACAAGCTGTGGTTGCGCTGGGCACTGGAACAGAGCTGTGTGGGTGCAGACATGGTCCAGAGATACACTTTTGATTTGGGTTATGGCTGCCCTCCTGCCCCCCTCACTGTGGAGTGTCCCTGCAGTTTGATCTGAGCATGGAAACTCTAAATTAACTTCAAAAGGAAAGGAAGTAGTTGTCTAAACACAGCCTGCAAACCTTCAATTCTTTACGACACTTAACACCACCCAGCGTGGTTATCAAGGGCATCAGTGTTGCTGTTGTGATGGAAACTGCTGATTCTAGATAAGAGAAGGTTTGATAGAAGAAATAATGATGCCTTTAGATGTTTTTATTTTCCCCTTTTCATTTCAAAGTGTAAGTGCAGAGGTTATTCCACATTGAATGGGTCTTGCTATGTTGGCTTTGCCTTATGATTGAGTAAAATAACGTATTTTCAGTATGTAAAATGAATCTGGCTGTCTGATATTGCATTTTAAGCCTCCCAAAGAGATGTAAGCTGTAAGATTCACTGCCTACTAAAATGCTCAATATGTGTCAAAAAAAAAAAAAAAAGACAAAACCAAAAGACTCCACACCAGGTCTGTGTGAATGTCCTCTCTTAACTTTGCAATAAAACTCACTGGTCAGTAAATGGTGGATCTCCTGTTCCCATGGAGAAAGGCAAGTACAGACTTAAGAGCTTGCTGTGGGAAAGAAAAAAAAATAAATCAAAAAGATCCACTCTTGGTCTTGCAAACAAAGGTTGCCTTGGATTGTGGTCACATGTTACAGTTCAGCTGATCTAGCTCATGCCAAAAGGGGAAAGATTTCTAGTACTTGTCTGAACCCCACTGAACTGGTTTAGGGAACTAATTAGAAGAAAACTATTCACTCCCCTCCCGGCTAGTTTTCTCTTAGAAGTGATTTCTCTGCATTGACTCACCAAGTCGGCTGAGCTTTACAAGCAGTGCAGAGGACGCTGTGGGACTGGGGCACAAGTGACAGAACTGCCTATTTAATGACTTACAGGCATTATTTGAACTCGATTTTGATTTGAAATTATACCATCAGCATATGGGTTTTGACTTTTGCATGTTGAGCAGGAGGGAGTTTGTCAAGCACCTAAATCTGAAATGTTGTGGAGCTTTGCAAATCATGCCCAGTACCTTACAATGGTCAAGTTTCATCATGAATATCAGGGGCAGAAAATCATGAAAGAGCATTTTTAGGGTAATTATGCACACCACAGTTGTATTTATTAGAGGGTGGCTGTGAAGAATTCCCCTTGCTGGTGATGAGTGCAGCACAGATGCTTTCATTTGGAAGTACGGGGCTTTTCCCTTGTGCATCCTATCAAATGGCAGTAGAGGGTATTGTTGGAAACTTTTTGCGCTCCTGTCTTAACTGTTTGTTCAGTGAATACTGAAATACTGTTGGCGTAGTGTAACTTCTTTATCCTTTCCCCATACTTCCCTCTCCTTACTGGGAGACTTATTCAGGAGAACATCATTAATGATTTGTTTCCGCTGATTTTGGCCTCACTGTTTGGAGATAAAGGAAGGTATTTGTGTATTGTATATTGTTTTGGGGGACAAGCTTGATGCAACAGGTGTAGTTCTCATTCCAGGAAATTTTCTCAGACCTTAGGTCTTGCATCTGATCTTTATACAACTTATCAGATCCTCAGCTGCCAGAATACTGTCCCTGAGGGTACAGTCTCAGCAAAGCTGGCTGCTTCAAGTGCTTCCCAAGATTTTGTCACCTCATCATGTCATAGTGCCTGTGGCTTTTGGAGGAGAGGAGGGACATTGTGACTGCTGACTCCAGCGAACTCCATCTTCACAAAATTTACCTCCTTGTCCTTTATGGAGCTGATGACCTCCAGTTTTCCCACTGGTGGCTTCACTCAACTTGTCCCAGACCTCAGCTGCTTGCGTAGACCTGGGATAGCTGCCTGGTTTGCAGTCTCTGGAAATGCCACAGTCCCTCTTAGGCTGTGGTGGTTCTTCTGTGGTAGCTAATGGTGCTATCTGACACCCCACATATATTTAATTACTTGTGCAAACAGTAGACTACTTGTAGGACTCCCAGACCGGTTAGTTTTGAATGGGTTGGCGGTTGTTTTCCTCTTTCCTACCCAAGATGTTATGGATAGGGCTGCTGAATTAAAAATGAGGAATGAAAATTAGTTGGATTGTTGGTGCCTGTCTGCTTGTAAACTATGTGCACAGCAAAGTGCCCAGTGTGCTGCTGCAGGTAATACTGAAAGCCTTAGTTACAAGATTAAGGGTTTTTTTGTTTTACACTGAAAATGTCTCTTGCAGTTTCTTGGGTGAGATGGAATTAAAAACTTACCACTTTCCTTCTGAAGTTCATTGTGCTTCCTTATGGCACTGCACACTTTGTTCATAGCATCCTGTGTCAGAGATGAAAAGATCTGTGAGTGCTCCCTTCGGGGCAATGTGGAATTCTCCTCGAAAAATGTAGGTTTCTTGCGACTGATTTTAAATGCCTAAAAAATGAGGCTTGTACCTTATCTCTTGGGAGATCATTGATGGATCCATTTCTCAGAAAGATATTTTATTCATCCAAACTATTCTGTTCTTTAATTCAATGCCACTCCCTTCATTCGGATGCCTGGAGTCTTTTATCATGTCTCCTCTTACTCATTGCCTAGCCAAGTTAGACATATTTATTTCTTTTAATCTTTCCTCATAACTCAGTGTCTTTAATCATCACTCTTGATGTCAGAGTGTTTGATGCCCACTTTTACTGAGAATAAGCCTAGCTCTTTTGTATGTGAATTGTTTGGGAAATGTTCCATGGGAGCAGTAATAGTTCAAGTGCTATGGCTGCAGCTGGTTGCACAGCCTCACTACTTGATTCCTCAAAAGCTCATTTTAATATCTTGGGGTGTGTGCCAGGGAAGATTTCTGGCTCACCTTGTACACCATCAGACTTGGCCTGCTCTGCGTTGAATTAAAATATTTATTTGTTGGATGTGGGCAACAAATGGTCTAAGACATTTCAGGGGTTGACTTTTCAGAGAGAATCCTGTGGACTTCACAATTGTTTTGAACACTAGGATGGATGCCAGCTGTTAGCCTGCTAAGCAATATATCCCTTTAGGACTGTGTCTTCAAAGTTGGTTACCTGAAGTGCCTCATTTCCTACTTTGAAGTTGATGTCCTAAGTTAAAATCCCCCACATACCTCCTGGAAACCTCTTGTTTCGGTGGGAGCTGTAGCCCTTTCCATGTTTCAGGAAGCTTGAGTTAGATCACTAGCTTCAAATAATCAAGATCAAATGTTGGCTTGAATGGGTTAACATCCTAGATCTCCAGGTTTGTTAGTATCTGGTTCATTAATGTGAAGTTTTGGGTGGCATCCTGCATTTGAAGATAGACCAGGGACTTTGAATTATGGAGTGCTTGGCAGGCAATTAAATGAGGCCAAAAGACCCTAAGAAAGTGCTGCCTCTCCCCCGGGTCCCATTCCTCGGGAAAGATTCTTATACTCTCCGAAATTTAGTTGTTCAAACCGGGCAGCTATTTTGATGTTAATGAAGGTGCTATTACCCTTCCCTGTTTTACTCTAATGCTACCAAAGAGGCTATGTGATATATGGCAGCCCTAAAAAAGTCCTATGGCCTGAGAGAAAAAGAGGAGGGAGAGCTGCAGTTTCACTGCAGTTTATGGGAGGGAGGAGTCAGATCTGCCGCCTGCTCGGGATGGGGTTGGGTACCAGGAGCAGCGGCTCAACCTCCATCCCTGCACCCTACACAGCTACACGAGACACGGCTGTGTTGCAGGATATGAACATTCAGTGAAAACTCGATCACAACTAGGAAGAGCTCTGGCCTGCCTGGAGATGCTCTGGCACACTTTGGGTCTCCGTCTGTGACTCGGGAGCTCCTCTGCTCCCTGCTTTTCCTCCTGCTCTGCAGACTGCCCCAGCTTTGCAGCAGCTGGAGGTCTGCACTCTGCTGCTGCACTCCCATATTCAAGGCTCCCCTCCCCCAGATGCTCTTTCCTTGTTCAGAGAAGCAAATCACAGAACGGTTGAGATGATTGAAAATGACTTCTAGAGATCTAGTCCAACCTCTCTACTCAAGCAGGACACCCAGAGCACGGGGCACAGGGTGGCATCTTGGCGGGTTGGGAAGATTTCCAGAGACGGAGACTCCACAGCATCCCTGGGCAGCCTGTTCCAGGGCTCTGTCACCCTCACAGGGAAGAAGTTCTTCCTCCCTCACATGCAGATGGAACTTCCTGTGTTGTTGTAACTTGTATCCGTTATCCCTTGTCCTATCACTGGCTGCCACTGAGAAGAGTTTGGCTTCATCCTCCCTACATTCTTCCCTCAGGTACTTATACATATTGATCAGATCTCCTCTCGTCTTCTCTTATCTAGGCTAAACAGGCCCAACTCACTTAGTCTTTGATCTCCAATAACTGTCTCCATTTTCACTGAGCTAATTTCCCCTCCCACACACACTTTTTATTTTTTTTGGGAAGGAGGTGAAGGATCTCTGTGGCTTTGCATTTCGGATGATGTCAATTGTGTAGTGTGGTGTGACGTAAGACGTCTCTTCACCCTAACAGGCACCCTGCTGATCTTGGATGACTTGTGCATTTATTTATGTATAAAATCCATTTTCCATATGAGAATCACAGAATAGTTGAGGTTGGAAAGGACTTCTGGAGACTTTCTAATCCAACCTCCACATCAAGCAAGATCACCTAGAGCACGTTGCACAGAGAATGAGGGTCCCCAGTCTCTGTGGGCAAGGAGGACCTCAGCAGCTGAGTGGGATGCTCTGCTGATTTTGTTGTGAGTGGCAGGTAATGCCATGCTTGCAATTAAATTCGTTTATCTGGGGGATTTTCACTGCCTACCTCATCAATAGCTGCAAGCTAACAAAACATTTTCGATGTTTAAACGTTTCTGTTTTTAAACAAAACAACAGAATAAAGCAGCGCTTGGATGTAGTTGCCTCACAGTGCAGCGTTACTTTGAAGACCTGAGGAAATATAGCTTTTTGGTTGGAGGGAAGGGGCAAGGTTTGGCTTACTGACATTGCTTTTATTGCAATCCTGTGTAGGTCTCAATTGACTGCATAAAGGAGAGAAGAGGAGTGCTTAGAAGGGAGCTCAGATCCCACCAGGATTTCCTGGGAAATGAGGTGAGTGGTGACAAGGTTAAGGCACAGATACAAGTGCTTTCCTGGGCTCCTATTTCATTGTGGGATTCTCTGTCTTTTACCTTTTCATGGAGTGGCCTGGCTGAGGATTTCACACTGATGATGCACTCGAATCTCACAAGAGCTGATGGCTGAAGAACGTATTGCTAAGGCCTGTGGTTCACCCTGACCTTGCTGCGGTCTACTGCCTGAGTGTATTTTTTGATTTATAGCATGGAACTTTACTCCTCTGAATTGAGACCTGTGTTGTAAATAGCTACAATTGAATCCACCCCTCCAGCCTCCTTTTATAGTGTGTAGAGGGAAATGTCTTCTTATTTCTTTTCAGGGAGCAGTCAACCCTGACCTTCCACAGGTGTCTTTATGACATGAATTGCTTCCCTCAATACCCACCTCTCAGCACCAGCCCCACGTGCAGCAGGGATGACTGGCTTGGATGTAGGGTCTGCTATTGGTCAGATGGATCACATGTAGTAGAGCAGCTGAGGAGGACCTGAGTTCAGGATTTTTGCTAGTGGCCTGGATTGTCCATACCAAATTAGTCCACAAATAGAAGAAGTGTAAAGAAATGAGACTTATGTGTAAAAGCTCTGTTGATTAGCATCTCCGCTGAGAGTTCCTGTGCATGTCACTGTGTCTTCCTTGCACAGGAAATTCCCTCCAGATATCCATCTGCCTCCTCCACTTCACCTCTTCACTGTAAGCGGTTTCGGGACAGGAACTTTGTTTTCTGCAGTGTTGGCAGAATGCTTAGCAAGTGCTGGCATAATGCAGGTGGGTAGACATTGAGTAGAAAAGGTTAAATTGTAGAAGCATAACCTGTTGCACCTAAACAGCTGGGACTCTGGAGGATTCTTGGTATGCTCCTGTCTCTGGAGATAGCCTGGATGCTCTCGGAGATGCAACCCATTGCTGTGTTGAGAAAGGATTCTTGAAGCTAGCGATTCAGCCTCAAGATTCCCACTGAAATCAAGGAATATGCCCTGTCTGATTTGCTGCACTACCTCACTGTTGTTTGATTTCAAGAGGGCAAAAAGAGCCAGAGAGAGAGAGAAAAAAAATGCAATTTCTTTTGCACTTTTTTTTTTGGGTAATACTTGTTTTTGCAGCATTTCCACTGCAGCAAAGCACACAGGTACCCAGTGAGTTTCATTCCCATCCTGTCACTTCTTTGTTCTCAAGTCATACCTTAATTCAGCATCCAAAGATTAGGGATAAGCCGATTCTTTGGATTTCCAGTGATAGTTGTGTTATACAAGTACATAGAATCATAGAATCTTCAAGGTTGGAAGGGACCTCTAGAGATCATCTA
>JAUBOD010000865.1:1062658-1075325 GCA_032353885.1 Nothura maculosa
GATCCTAATCCTGTGCTTAAACAGAACTGAAGCATCCTGTAGCATCAGTGGCTCCTGGCAAATAGTCTCATTTTTGTTTGGCCACTCCAGGTCTGGATTTCAAGACTGAGTTCATCCCACACTACAGCTGACTTTCCTCCTTTCCCTCCTCCTTTGGAAGTGCTTGTGCTGGGTTGACACCTAGGACATCAGGGAGTGCCTTTGAGGAAGAGGGGTAGAAATCAGACCTCTCAGCTTCTATTTGCTGTGGAACCAGTAAATCTTGTGCAAGGCCCTTCACTTTTTTTCGTTTCCAGCTATTGAGGTAGGTGGTAGCATGAGATGTGAGATAATTTGAGATTCTGAAATGCAGCCTGCATTGTTGGGCACTGGTGCCACAGCAGAGCATGGGAGCATCAGCTCATTCGCCCTGTGACATCTCTGTGTCCCTGCCCCACTGTGTGCAGAGGTGCAGCTTGATGCTGCTCCTAAAAAGTTTTCCTGAATCCTGGGGTAGCTCAATAGCCAGGCTGCTGATCTGGCAGCCTACACTTTTTGTCCTAAGGAAGATAAACCGAGTGGTCTGCTTGAAATGTCAGGGTGGGTAGGATTTTGCAAGTCTCAGGGACACAGACTAAATACTAGGAGGGGGTGTAAATTGGGGTGGGTGGAGATGGAAGGCTTTTTTATTTGTTTTCTAGTAGATAAAATGTGACCTGCTGGGAGTTGCCCTAAAGGCAGAGAATAAGGATGCAAATGACCCGCAAAACATAAAAGAAACCATCGGAATGCCCTTTTCTACTGCTAAAGAAGTTTAACTTCCACCCCTGGTGATTTGCATGATGTAAATTGATCATCCTGCAGCCCTGAGAAAATGCATTTGAGTCTAACATGACAAGAAGACTCTTTCAAACCTAAAGATCTTGCAAAAAGGTGAAAGATGGGGCTAAGCCCAGAGGCCAGACCATTTGCAGATAGACCAGGTGATAGGTGTAAGGCATTTGCTGAAGACACACAAAAAGGAGGGCTGAATCTGTGTTTTATGAGGTCTCCTGTGGACGTTAAGTGCTCAGGCTTGGGCTGGGCACCATTTTTGCCCGTGAGCAATTGTTAGCAATGACTAGCAATGAAGCAAAGAAGCTCCCATCAGGTTTTGAACTAGTTGAGCTGAATCAATACAGATCCTTAGTAAAGGAGTGTGCATAGCAGCTTAAAACCTTCTTTTATAATGCAAGCTAAAGACAAAAGACCTACTGTTGGATTATCAGAGCTTAATGAGCTACTGTCCCTTAGCTGGGGGATGCTGCAAGTATGACATGAAACCAGTTAATTTAAACATAATGGAAAGAGATTTTAGGCTCAGTTTTGCCTCATGTTTGATGCAGTAACACTGCACGAAGCCAACCAGCTACAGCAGCTCAGCTCAGTTCTACCTCACGGAGCTGTGGTAACCTGCTGTGGTCCCACTGCACTAAACCAATAGGTGCTGTGACCCTTCTGGGTCAACTTAGTGGTTGGGAAGTGAGTGACATTATGGGGAGCAATGGAGAAAGGAGAGGGACTAACCAAGATAGCATGTCTCACATGCTGCTTTGATGCTGCTGCAGGCAAGTATTACGGCTTTTAACAAAGTTATTTAGTTATTGGATTTTTTTATTGTTATTATTTTGCCTGCATCTTTGCCCCTACCAGCAAGTTTATGCAGCAAATATTTGGACCACAAATGAGAATCCTCTCTCTCACTCTCTCTCTTGTATTTCTATTGCATTGCACTCCATCATCGAGGTCATGTGTCCTGTTCTGGGGCATGATGTGTCCTCCTTCAGTTCATTGATAGTTATATTGTGCAGCAGTCTAACTTTTCTGGTTTTGGTGAACACTTCTGCAGTCTGACCCAATTTAGCAGTGTTTCTTTTATTTGCTTTGTAGGTTACTCCTCCCTCTTTGCGATTTCATTTGATATATGTAGGGTGTAATGATAAAAAGCCATTGAAACTGTCACCTGTTTCATGTGCTTTTATTTTTTTAAGTAACTGTGGCTTTATAAATGTGAGTGTGTGTATGTCTAGATCTGAAGGTGTGAAAGGACTAGCAGAGTCTGTTCTGCACAGACTGTACCGTTTCATCTGTGTGCATGTGTGTTTTCCTATAAAGGGAGACCTTTGATCAAAGGTTTTAGGGCATTACATCCTCTCAAAACAGTTGCTATAAATGTGGGAAAACGAATAAATGGTGCTGTTGTTCAGTCTCATCTTACTCTCAGCTCATTGAATTTTCCTCTTCAAAGTCAGCTGCTTTTCATCAGTGACTCCCACCATATCTGAGACAGCCGGCAACTTGCCATGTTCATTGACTACATATGTCCATGTTAAAAAGAAAACAGCATTGATAGAAATTGGCACAATCTCATTTATAAGTTGAAATTTATGGTCATTTGAACATTCTGATTATGCCTTCTGACTGGGCATGACAGCTGAACATTGTAATAGTGTTATCTTAAACCTGCTCCACTGAATGACTGTAGCTGACTTTGTGATGAAAACATCCAGGGGAAAGCTGACCTATGTAGCTCATGCATGTAAATGAGGAGAAAGGAAGGCAGGAAGGCTGTAAAGGATGTCACGACTTTGTATGGCACAGCATGGTCACAGAAAGAGTCATGGAGACCTTGGCCGGAAGGGACCTTAGGAGTCCCCTCTCCTGCAGGGCTGTCACCAGCACTGGATGAAGTCACTGGGCACAATCCTGCAAACCTCCAATAATGAATTACAGAATCACAGAGTGGTTAAGGTTGGAAGGGACCTCGAGAGATCATCTAGTCCAACCCACCTGCTAAAGCAGGGGCACTCAGAGCACAGGGCACAGGATGACATCCAGGCAGATTTTGAAGATCTCCAGGAGAGAGACTCCACGACCTTCCTGTGCAGCCCGTTCCAGGGCTCTGTCCATCTTCTAGGTGGCCCCTTCCCACATTGCACTGCCTCGCTACTGGAAAAGTTATTCCCAGCATGCCACAGAATCCTCCCAGAGCAGAGTTTGTGGATGTTTCCTTGGGTTATCTCATCTGCTCTCTTTTGCAATGGGAATTTTTATTTGTTTTCTGAATTAGTAAGATGTATATTGAAAACCAAAGTGGAGATAAGAAATGAAGGAGAAAAGTCAAGAAAAATTAAATAGTAAACAGGACATATTCTGCTTACATCAGGGCTCAGGAGGTGATGTTTCTTAACCATAGCTTGTACTATTGTAGTCTGCAGTCAGATCATCAGCTTGAAGGATGAAACCTTTTTAGGAGAGACTGAAAAACAGGTACCAAGACACAGACAAACAACACTGCCAAATGACTCATGTTTTTTTTTTTTTCTTCTATTTTTTTCTTTTATTTCATCCTATTTGCTTCCCTCCCTGGATTTGCCATCTAGATTCCTAAAGCCGGAGGACTTGAGGTTTTTAAAAGTAATAGATGGAGCTAAGGTGTGATGTGAAGGAAAGGGTGGCACTTTTGAAAGTGGGGTTTGTTGCTCCAAATAAGCAGAGTAGCAGCTTTTGAATTGGAAGTATATGAATGATGACTTTCCATCTTGTCATTCCCTGGGATCACGACAGGGAGAGCTGATGTTCCTGCACATTGCCCAGGTGTAGCAACATACCAAGAATACGTGTTCCTTGGGTTGTACCCTTCTGTGGGAAGACACCAGATACACATTGCGATGGGGATTAACTAATTACTTACTGTATTTATAATGCTGTGTAAATGGTCTTTTCCTGGAAAGACTTCCTTTCCATACATGGCTTCAAAGAGTGGACAGGCTGGTGATTCCAGCTATTAAATGCTATTCCCCAGTGCCTGAACATGTGTTTGGTATTTTGAATAAGCAGCTAACGCACTTAAGCAAGAGCTTGCCCTTGAAGGAAGCTGCTGTGGTTGATCCTGCTCCTCCAGCCAGGTCACTGAACAGAATAAGGTAGAAACCATGGTAGAAAAGGAATTTTCAGTAAGCTGGTAAATTGCTTACTGTGTGGGTTGTTCTGAGCAGGTCTCTCAAAGCCCTGGGGAAAGAAAGGAGTGTCTGACCAAACTGAGCTTTCAGATTTTTATAGTATTCATGCTAAAAATTTTGATGCTCATTGGGATTCCTTTCTGTGTGTTTTTTTTTGGAAATACAAGATGATTTAGGGCACAGTTTTCATGAATGACTAGTGGTTGTTCATGCTTTCATCTTTGGGTATCCAACTGAAAGCTTTTAAAGTAATTTTGTCTAAAAGGGGACAAGAGCCCTGGCGTGAGAGAGCTGAGCCCCATTTCTGATGTTGCCACAAAACTTCAAGCATGACCTTGAACAAGTCAAACAGCCTCATGTTTTCAGAAGTGGACGTGGGTAACCTGAGTGCTGCTCTGCTTGCAAACCCTTCCCTGCCATAACTGTACCACTTAGGCACAGCATTTGGTAGTTGTAAACAATATTCCTAAAATCTGTGAAGACTATATAATTTTTTTTTAGCTGAGCTTCGCTTACATTCACTGGAAAGAGATGGAACAAATTATGCTTTCTCACAGCCTGTTTCTCCATTGACCAGAGAAGGCTTTTGGACAGCTGGCTTAAATGAAATACCTAACTTTTAGAAAGCTAAGGTTAGCAAACAGGCAGTCTCACCTTTTATTTCTTCATGTTTCAATTGATTTCATGTAGAATGAAAATGACAATTCCTTGTTTAGCTGGAACAGGAGATAAATATTGCAAAATTCTGCAATGTTGCTTGGCATCTGGGCCCCTGAGAAATGCTGACCTGCTGGGGATTAATGAAGGCACTTGGGTTTCTCCTGATGAGCTGATGAGTTAAGGCTTTGAAAGTGATTTTACTGCCACACGCCACCATAAGCATTTTTGTTCAAGATGTTCCTTTCATGAAGCGTCAAATAGCATCCAAGTTGGACTGAAATTGAAGCCTCCAGGAGAGATTAGGGCAATTTCACTTGAGGTTTTGTTGTGGTTTCTTACAGAGGGAAAGAAAGAGGGTAAGATAACCAGGGTCAGCACCTGAGTCCGAGCTGCCTGTGCAGCTCCACTGGAGGAGCAAGGATTGAGTTACCAGGAGAGTGTAATTTATCCCTGGTGCCGGTGACTGAATTAGCCAGTGAAGTGGCAGCAAAAAGGACGGGAAAATTATGAAAACTTAGTGCTGTAAAGTGAGCTGGGAAAAAGTGCACACTTGGGGGTGTGTTTGTATATTGGGTGTATCATTCTCTTCTGAAAGTGCTGTGAGAATTTTTATCCAAAATTTTACAATAAAAGTTCCAATGATTGTGAAGACTGATAGCACCTGTCTGGTGAGATATGTCCCATTTTGTCCCTTTCTTCTTAACAGATGTTAAAAGTTTGGGGGTACAGAGGTTCTGACTGTAAGATATTTTGCATTTATTATTGGTCTGTAATCTATTATTATCTAATCTAATCTACTATGGTATGTTTTATTACTGATTATTACTGTCTTATATGTATTAGTATCACCTTTCTACAAGAGTTCTTAAATGGTTCCCAGGGCCAGGACATGTGTACACATGTGTGTCCTTGGGCACATTATCAATGATTTTAAGTCTTGAAAACCCTCTAACCTATTTTATTTTGATCACAATCTCCTTGTGCATCTTGTAATTTTTTTTCTTTAACAAAGTAACTTGGCTAACTAAACTATTATTTTAGCCTAATTTCTATGTCCTTGGCCTTATTGACATTTTTGCTTTATCTGGGCTAAGTCTCGGGGATCAAGTCTTGGCATTCCCTGACAACATTGCTTCTTATCTGACTAAAGTAGAATTAGTTATAAAAGAATGGATGTTGGAAATCCGCTTTCAAGAGCCCTGAAGGGATTCTACTGATTTTTGCCATGTCAGGGCCATGTGATATTAGAAAAACAGTTCATCAGCAGAGTGTCAAAATGTTAGTACACTGTGTAATGCAAAGATGATCATTTGTTGCAAAACTCTAATATATCACATCCTTGTTTTTACTGGGATATCTCTTATGGACATTCTGGCTGATTTTTCCAGTCTCGTGAGATCTGACTAGACCGTGGTCTGAACTGGTATGTGAGGCTCTGAGCCAAGAATAGCCACTATTTTTGAGACATGATCACTAGAGTTCAAGAAAGTTGGTTTTTTTTTTCTCCTCCATGATCTTATAAGATTTTGCCACTTCTCTAATAAGCTATTTTTATCCTACTTTGGCAACCATATTCCTTGGTGTTATTTTGGTGTGCATTTTTTGCATATCTCATATATAGCTCACTGTACATTTATGCATAGCAGTATGTGATTTATGTACAGCCTAATGGTGCTTGTCACCAGGAAATCAGTCTCACTTTCTCTTGAGAGTCTAGGATTAGATGCACCAGATCCATTCAGTCCATTGCTAGACCTTTTTGTGGCCTCTCTGGGTTTGCTTCCCTTCATCCCTAGATGATCCTGGGCAAGAGAAGACTCTGACCATCCAGTGTGGTTGAAGGCTGGAGCAATGATGGGGCAGAGATAAGTAAGTGAAGGATAGACCAGCAGGGAAGAACTCTGCACGTGTGTGAAAATCAAGAAGGAAACCCTCACTTGAATACAATAATCAGCACTAGGAACTTGGTTCCTTTGGTATTACTTGCACAGCTCAGTTTGCAGTGGTCACATTAATTTCCATCTCAGGTCAAACTTGGATCCTGCTGTGACTGGAGCTCTGTTCTTGGGACTGAATAGGCTTTTGAGCTCTGCTGAACATAAGTGCAGTGATTTGAGCCTTTGAGATCTGTCATTTCTGCAGTAGGGAAGGGATTTTAATCAAACATACCACCGTGGGGTGCAACCACCATGGCAATGTCCAGGAAATCCCTCTGCAGCTGAGTGCTTGTTTTTCCAGCTGTATCTTCATTGTCCTTCCTGATTTGTCTTTTGGCCTCACCAACTGGCAGAAGGTCTGAGGAGACAGTGCACCAGGCTGCACCTGGGTGCAATGATTGCTCCTTTCTTCTCTTCCATCCCTAAATGTTTTATGGTAGGGGGATTTTGAGTGAGACTACATGGAAAATGAGTTTTGTGTTGTTTTGAATGGGAAACCATGAGGGGCAAAGAAAAATTTCCTCCTGAGGAGAGGATAAAGGATGAATTTTGTCTGTGGACCCGCTAGGATTGTGTACACAAATGTCATAACACAGTAGAAGGAACCTAACAGTGTCAATGTGCTTTGTGAACAGAAGGGAAACTTAAGAACTGTAGAGTCAAGTATTCTCGGAGGAAAAGCAGGTCTTGGAGAGTATCTCCAAGCTGAGGAGCCCATAGATGAAAATGCCAACTCATTTTCCAGTCTTCTTGGCCTAATTTGAAGAAGATCTTTTAGCATAAACATTCACAGCCTTTATTATGGTGGAATTAGGAGAGGAAGTGGAAACAGACAAAGTGACAACTTTGTCTGTTTTATATGTTTCCTTAATGGCAAATCACATTATAGCTGAACTGTGGCTTTCTTGTAGGAAAATAAAAAGTTTAGAAGAAGCTCTGGAGTTTCTAGATTCATGAGCTGAAAACAGGCAACTTCAAGTGAAAACGATGTGTGATGCAGAGTGGGAAGGATGGTTTGTTTGCCTCTAAGAAAGGTTTTGGCTCAGAACAAGATGTGAAGATGAAATTATCATGGGTGAATTTGCCATTGCCTTTTTGAGACTGTCAGTTGAAGCAGGTGTTATGCAAAGCAGAGTATCACCACATTGTTGTACAAGGATGTTGGTGGGTCTGGTATGTCAGAGCAGACTGTGAAGTGGATTTTGGCTCAATTTGTTACCGCTTTGGCAGACTGAAGGAAGGTGAAGCTCTTGCTTTAAGGAGAACTGTATCTTGCCACCAGTAGAGCCATGACTTCAGTTATTGTTGGTGGTCCTCTGTCCTTGGTGCTGGGGTCATTACTATTGACTGCATCAAAAATGTCAGCGCTCAAAAAGGAAAACTTAATGTTTGATAGAAGGCACAAAGGTGTTAAAACGTTGAGCCTGAATTTTCCATCTTTTTTGTCAGTCACCCTAAACTGGTGAGAACTCTGCTGAAGGTGAAAAAGTTTCAGCAGTGTGAAATTGCTGTAGGAGCAAAAACACTAAAAATCATTAGCTTAATATTAATATTCACTTAAGCCATGGGTACTTAGGTTGGTGAGTGTACTGATGTAAGTAAAGTCTCTAAAGTAGGAGTGAGTTATTTCAGCAAAAGGATTTTTGCCAAGGTTAGACCTCAAGTTCTCCAAAGGAGGTAAATCCCGCCACCAGAATGCTCTTGTAATGCCTCTACAGGAAGACTTAAGCTAATACTGAGTTGCAGCAACAGAGAAAAACATATTTTTCCCTTATAGACTAAGTTATAACAGAAAAAAATGTCTTGTGTCAACCTAGCCTTTGAAATACAAATGAGCAAGACCAACCTCACTTTTAAATGTCATCATGTGCTTTGTGTGCTCTGCTCATAATTTGGTTTATTTCTCTGCTGGTTAATGCATTTCCAGGCTTCAGCAGCACTTCTTGTTTCAGCAAAGTGAGAAGGACAGGAAAAGAAAGTTCCTGTCTTGACTGTGGATTCCCAATGGGACATTTCCCAGGTGGGGACCTGCACTGATGTTGGATTAACTTTAAACCACTGGTGTTTTGCTCCAGTTAAGGTTCAGCAAATGGACAAGTGTGTGTAGCTTCATTTTCTTACATTATGAGATTTAGGTGTGTGAAGGGGCATTGTTCAACCTATACACATTTCAGCTCTGGCTTTTTCTACCTTTCTTGTCATAAGGATGAAAAGTCTGTGCTGGTAAAGACGTCTTTATTGTTTTGACTTGTGTCCTTGCTTTTAGCCAGCCACTGCTTTAGTACCATGCTGGAGTGTTAAAACGGGGCAGGCTGCCTGTTGTCTTTTGCCAAATTTCCTTTGAGCCCGGCTCTCACTTGTTTATTACCTTTTGCATAGTGCAGTTTTTAGGTTTGCAGTAACTCATACAGCTTCTCTTCTCTTTGGACTTCTTCCCATGTAAATTGAATCACGATGCAATGAAGGTAACATACTCAGGGGCTGGGCTGGGATCTGATCCAGTGCTTCTGCAGAGAGACCTGTCATGGAAACAGCTTGTGTTCTGGGTTGTGCTCCAATGGTCTGACTTGTTTTGGTGGTGCTGCTCTTCTGCCTGTGATTAACTGAACTTGGTGGTGATTGCTCCCCGCTCCCCCCACCTCCGTCCCCCACCCGAGTAGGGTATTTTACATGCCAGAAGATGCTCATCTGCAGAGCATCATTGTTTTAAACTGATTCAGTGATTAGCTCAAGTCAACTTTACGTATTTCTGTCTGAGCAATGGGCGTTTCTGTGGAATTAATCAGAAAGAACTGCATTTTATTTCACCATGAGCAAAAATAGCCTTCAGCCTGAGGACAGCGTGTAATAGCAGTGACTGACTGTTGACTTAGCCAGAAATACATAGCATGTGAAATAAATCTCTGGAAATGTCTCATGGGTCTCAAAACCTATTGGAAATCATTCTGGAGCTTTATTGCCATTGGTGAATAAAGCAGCTGAAAAAAGCTGCAGGAGTTTGGAGCAGTGTGGCTGTTGTGTTGGGGTGCTGTGGTCGGGTACCCCCCATAGCAATGAGCAGCCTCATGCAGGAGAACCAGAGGGCTCCAGAGGAGACCTCAAATGGAGCTCAGCACAACGGGACACGTCACTTAACTAGGGAGCAGTATAATCAATGACCTAATCAATATCACTTTAATTTAGCCAAGTAGAACTACAAATGAGAGCTTTTTTTGTTTTCTTTTTTCTTTTTTTTTTTCTCTCCACTTTCTCAAGGCTGAAAAGACTGATGCAATATTCTGTATTTTAGGAGATTTTAATGTAGTCCCAAAGAGTTGCTTTTTATGTGATATTATTTACCACCTATACGTCCATCTGGAACTTCAGGGAAATACTGTGCCTACTAAAGGAGTGGGCTGCTGAGCATCCCTGGCTAAGCTGACCTCATTCCTTTTGCTTCAGCCTGAGAGAGGAGAAAAACTCCCATGCAAACAAATAGAGTCCCAGACCACATTTCCTAACTGAAGGACCCATGTGCAGACATTTCTCTCTGGTTTCCTTATGGATGTGTGTTCTGTGGTGCAGAGAGCGCAGCTAAGGGCGGTATGAATGGAGGCAGTTGAGGTGCCACTGGGCTTGTCCTCTGCTGGTCCAAGCCAGGAACCATCCATGTCTCAGCAGCACAGAGCCTTAGCTGTTGTATCTTGCCAGATCAGAGCTGTTTTTTGAGCATGGTGCAGCCTGGAGATGTTCCAGCTTGGAAGCTGCAGAGTTTTATCCAGCACTGGATACAGTGGTGCCTGGGTGCCCCATCAACAGCTTGTCAGTGTATCCCATAATCCTGCCCTGTCCATCTTTGGAGAAGTCCTGCTCCCCAGTGATCCTAGAAACACACTGTGCCTTTCCTTGAATACACATGCGTCTGACCACAGGGGAAGGATGGAAGCTAGGATTTGCTTCCTGCTTTGAACACTGCGGTTCCCATCTGTCTCGGCAGCGCTGAAGCAGCGTGTCAAGTCCAAACTCCACCCACACGCTGGGAATGCTCCAGCCCGAGTCCTAAGTCAAGGCAATTTCTCCAGAGGACGTAATGCTAATCCCAAACATGTGGTTTTGACAGGATATTGGGGGGTATTGTTCAGTGGAGATGGGGCAGACTAGTCATATGCCTCCCTTCTGACTGCTCCCCAGGAGTTTATGGCAGGGCACAGGCTGTCGGGAAACGCGACAGCCGGGAACCACACAATGGTGTTCACGCTATCAGGGGGACAGGATTTATCTTGTCAGTTATCTAGGAAGAGTTGAAATTAGCAGCATCGTGTTACCACCTTGTCCCAACACCCTCTGCCTTGCGAACACGGTATTTCGACACTCTGTGAATGGCCAGTGCGCAGCGGGCTCACGGGTCGCTCTCAGAATTTCCTTCCAGTTGCTGTAACACTAGTTTTCACTGAATTCCCCTGTCCGTTTTCAGCACATTAGTTAAAAATGCAAGCTGCCTGGTATTGTGTAATTCTCCTGTGTGTGCTATGGCTTGTCCCCGTGGCGCTTAACCGTAGCACTAGATAGCGCAGAGGTTCGCGCTCCCAGAGGATGACTGCGCTCTCAAAAATGCACAGCAGATGCAGCCTGCACATTCCCAGACCAAAGCGGGTGTCATGCACTGAGGCTGATGAGCTCAACCTCTTGCAGCACTCTAAGATCCACTGAT
Source organism: Nothura maculosa (assembly GCA_032353885.1). Taxonomy (NCBI): domain Eukaryota; kingdom Metazoa; phylum Chordata; class Aves; order Tinamiformes; family Tinamidae; genus Nothura; species Nothura maculosa. The sequence goes on from JAUBOD010000865.1 coordinate 1,073,926, forward strand.
GTCTTTCCAGGAGATTGGAGTTGGGATAGAGACCTGCTGGCCTCTAGGCTGCTGACCTCAGCCTCTTGGCAGGGCGCTCTCTGTTGTGAGGATCTTTCCGGGTAAGGCGTGAAGTCCCAACCCTCGCACTCCCTGGCAGCGTCTTCCCGCAAGGAGCCTGTGATGCAGTTTAAGCACAGACGGCAGGAATTTAGCATGTGATAAAGCGCAGCTTTGTAGAAGGGCCTAGAGACTGGAAGTCCTTGTCAATTTGCTTTGTTGTGTTAGTAAAATAAATACGATTAGGTACTTTCTTCCTTCCCCTTTTGAGGAAAGTGTATAAATGTTCAGCACAGCATGTTGCAAACAGCCAATATGTTCGATAAAGGTTTACGTTCTCCTTTTCCATTTCTCCTTCCATTTCCCTTTCTATTTCTTTTTCCATTTCTGTTGATAATACTTTCTGCTTCATGTTGCTTTAACTGTTTTATTTTTCCCCTAGAAAGTTTCAAGGTGGGCTGTTAACTTCATTCCGTTTAAGTGCTTTACTTTTGATGTTGTTTAAAAGTGCACGTTGTTTGAATAATTTCTGCTACCTCGAGTCTCCCAGTGTCTACCTGCAGGCTGGTTTAATAAACATATTTGTGGAAAAAAGGAAGATTTCCACAAAAACTTTCACTCCACCTCTGATATTTTCTGCACAGCACTCCTGTTGAACAGGTACATGATTTATTTTATCAAGGGTTGCTGTTAAGGAGTTGGAGCAGGTCTCCTGATTTCCTCTTCTGTCTATTCATTGTACGCCTTTAAATAATTAGGGCAAATAACTCTCCTTTCTCTTTGCTTGCTTCGTTGGTAAAATTAAAGTCACGGAAGGTGTTGGCACCAGGCAGTTTCAGGCAGCAAGCTGTGCCTGCAGAGTCAGCTCCGTGGTATGTGCGGGCTGGGTCTCTGGTCTGTGGAGGTGACTCAGCCTCCTGCAGGGATTACAGGCTGCCCTGGTAACTTTGCTGCCTGAGTTCACAGAGTTACAGAATGGTTGAGATTGGAAGGGACCTCTAGAGATCATCTAGTCCACCACCCCTGCTCCAGCAGGGAGACCCAGAGCATGGGGCACAGGGTCACCTCCAGATGGGTTTGGAAGATCTCCAGAGAAGAAGACTCCGCAGCCTCCCTGGGCAGCCTGTTCCAGGGCTTGGTCACCTCACAGTAAAGAAGTTCTTCCTCACATGGAGATGGAACTTCTATGTTATCAGTGAGTTATCACGCACATGATGAGTGACACCACAACCTCCAACCTTTCTTCCTATGAATCTTCTCTTGTGGATCTTCAAGTGCTGCTGTGTAAAGAGCTCAGGGGTTCTCTGAAGATACCTAAGGTGTAGGGTTTCATTCCAAGGAGATACATGGAGAAGGTTGGA
>JAUBOD010000865.1:1089567-1104323 GCA_032353885.1 Nothura maculosa
CAGCAGAAGATAAGTTTCCTGTTTCTGGTGCTACTGTGCTCTCAAACCCTTTAAAATGTGGCTGACCTAGTTCCGAAGCCCAAACTGGGCACTTAAATAAAAAGGAGTGGCTGATATCTAGGAGTAAGTTGCTCAGTCCTCAAAATCAAGTGAAGAAACAAGGCTTTGAAAGCTCCTAGGTGCAGATCCTGCTCCTCTGGCCAGTCCTGACCAGAGGTGGCTGCTGTGGTGCTGGAGGGAAAAGGTGGCTACATGATCCTCTCCGCTCACCCTCGGCCTGCACTGAGGCTGCCTGCCCTTGCCTTGCCTTGTGGGGGTGGTGAGCGCAGGTCTTGCCTCAGGCGCCCCATGTCCTGTGGGAAGGTTGAGGTGTCCTACTTGCTGCTGTGGGGTTATGGGGCAGGGCACAGGCACCCATTGCCTGCAGGGCCTGTCTGTGTTCTGCCCTGGGGTGCAGGAAACCTCCTGTGCCAGGTACCTGCCAGCAGAGAAACTTGTCCAGCAGGGTAGTATCATCTCAGCTATTTGATCTTAGCCAACAGAAATGTCAACAAGGTTCATGTGATTTTTTTTTTTTTTTTAATCCCCGTGATTTTCTTAGCCACTCAAAGTGTCTTGATGGTCAACGGGGAGGGCAGCATTTGGGTCTCGGTGTATGAGGATGGAAAAGCGAGAGCTACATCTTGCAATTAGAGATTAACTACTCCCAATGTGGGTGTCCCTGGTGCCTTTCTTGAAGGGCCAGTGCTGGTTAATGGTAATCAGGCCTATGCCTGCATCCACCTTCTTTGTTAGTGAAGTGCATCATACGCAAAGCCCAGTTCAGATGGGAAGCACGTTTTTTTTTTTCCATCTTTCCACAGGAAGTTCCTTTCTGGGCACTGAAGGACATCTTTGCATTTTTGGGGCATAGCATAAATACTTTCAGCTAGTAATAAAATAAATACACATAGTTGTCCCACTAGAGCATATACAAGGCCATAGGAGATAACTTTATTGGAATAAAGTTCCTGTCTTGCCTGTGGGTCAGAGAAGTTAGGACAGCAGCCTTGTTGTTTGATATTTCAGCTTGTGAAGACCCTGTCCCTAGCACGTTAGCCATTTGTTTCACTCTGTAGCATCCAGCCAGGAATAACTTGCCTGAGATTGCCGTCTCTATTTATATTTGGTTCCTCCAGTGCTGTGGGATGGTACAGTAAGCCAGTCAGTTGAAAAATGAGATTGCTTGGTCATGGAGCCAAATTCAGTACAGTTTTGGATACAGTTTGGAGAGTACAAGTAAATGCCATAGGTCACTAAAAATAAAAGCAAGCGGTCAAGTTCTGTCATTTGCCCCTAGCAATATTAGAGAGTAGCGCCACAAATCCCTGCAGCTTTCTTAACTGTTTTACCTGAAATGCCTTCAGACTGCTGGCTGCCAAGGATGCCACTTGATCTGCTCGCCTGCAGCCCGGGAGGAGGATCACCAGGCACGGGCTTCCCAGGCTGCCCTGGATCCTGCACTGCTTTTCCCTGCCATCAAGCTGCACACACTGTTGTGAAAGCGCAACCATGAACTGGAACGGGGAACTGCTCCAGCTGCCGTGACTGTTATTTTTTCTCTCCCCCAGGTTGTTATTCTGCAGAATCGGTTCCGCGGTCCGGTTTACGGGTTTGCATCACAAACCAGCATGTGCGGGCATGGCTGAAAAGGAGAAACAGAATGGAAACAGTATCATAAACCAGTACAGATGCCAAAACCCTTCTGTGGGAAAGTCACGGGTGTAATCACACCGAAATGTCAGGAGTTCCAGCTCGACCATGAACCTCCTTGGGCTTCTTGCCTCTCCACTCTGCCCCCTTCCCCATAGTTGTTTCATAGATGGTGGTAAATGGAAAAGACTTTGCAGCGAGTACCTGCACGTGCAGTTTGTACCTTGGGGTTGGGAGTTAGCAACACCAACAGCACTATGTTGTGGAGGGTGTTTCATACTTTCATGTTTTCACTTGCTTGCATACCATCCTGATGTTTTTCTATAACAGCATCGGTCCAAAGCAAAATAATAGCTAGCAAGAATGAGACAGGGAAGAACTCAGCTGATCGCCATGGACAAGGCTGGATACCCTCACTGGCCTCTTTTGACCTTCTGGTCCGAAATTAGCCACGATACCCTTCTCAGCAGCCTCATTTCTCTAAAGCTTGTGTTGCAGGTCTGTGCTTACCCACCCTGGTATGAATGCGCAGGGCCAACCATAATGTGGTTGAAAAATTGCTCATTAAGTGTTTTGCTGATGGCCACTGTGTGTTTTCTCAGCAGTGGTTGCTGCAGCACAGAGATGGAGTGGCTGATCCCCTGCAGGTGATTATTTCCTAACTAGTCCACTTTGGGAGAAGGTGGGGGAGTATGTCCTTCCGCTCTGCATCCTCCCCCCCTGTGCATGGTATTTCTGGGATGTACCGTTTCCCCAGGCGCAGTGTGCAGTAACACCAAACCTTCTCTTCTCTTTGATCTAGGGCTTTTAACTGAACAGCATGGTGCTCCCGTGCTCGCCAAATGGCTTTGATTTGGGCTTGCAATGTGGTGTGCATGTGTCCAGGTTGACAGGGGTTATAAACACCCATTTCCTTGTTAAGTTTCCCTGATTCGCTATAGCAGAAGTTGAGAGTGAATTAAACTAAAGCTTGTTGCTATAGTCCTTAAAAGACCTTTTTATTTTTTTTAATTTATTTTTCCTAACAACACATGTATTTTTAGCACTTATTATCAGAGGCAACAGGATCCTTTGTCAGGGTGTACCTGCTATGTCTCCTGCTAGTTCACAGTTTTGATCCTAGGTTCAAGACAGGGCAGTAACAACAGCTAGACCCTGAAAAAAAGTATTTTCCTATATACCCCAGAGATGAATCACTCTAATGTGAGGTGACTTGCTGCAAACTTGTGGCCAGAGAAAGACTGATGGTTCTGAGCAGGGATTTTGTGACCCGAAACTTAAGCCTGTGGCTGGGTCATTGACCTTCTTTCAAGTTGTTTTCATTGAGCTGGAAGCTTTCTTGTTATGCATTGAGTTGCATCCAGGGAGCATCTGAAAGGTCTTTTAACCCTTTGCAGTGCAGTGAAATCAGAAAGCTACGATTAAATCCAGAACAAAACCCTTGAAACACTAAAAAGTCCAAAAGGGAGAGTGCTGGCTTTATATTGCAGAAGAAGGATGGTAGGCAAGTGGCTTAGATATGCATTTGGGATGAAGCACGGTTTTTTACGGATGCTTTTTTGAATGTAATGTTGGTAGCAGCACTTTTCCCCTCTCCTTTCTCCTCCCTTCATCTTTGTTCTGATGTGTTTTACTGAACTGCAGTGCCAAAACCGTGGTTATATAAATACCAAGTGGGGGAAAAAATAAATAAACCAACAAACCCCACAGGCGTTGTTTAGGTGCCTCTTTGATGTAGTTCACCCATGAATGTAAACTCTGTAAGCCTCGTGGGATGGTTTTGGGCTAAAGGTCTGAGCAGGGATTTGAGACCGGTATGTTGGGTGACTTCCACAAACACCTCACGGAACTTTCCTTTCCCATCCTTTGTCTCTCTAATTTGTGTACGTACAGGTCTCTAACACGAGCTGCTCGTATGCTTTGCTCCTCCATCTACTGCTACGGTGCAAATCCTGCTTTGGATGCGCAATTTGTGCACGCAAGGAACACCTCAACATTTACATCAGCTGTTTACTCAGAGCTCAGGCCGGGTTCAGGCAGCGTCAGAGCATCTTCTTTGGCACCGTTTTAGCTTTGGCTGGGCTTGCTAGGAGGAACTTACCACCCATCTCTCCGAGGAGGACAGTGGCCTCGAGCGTGGCCAGGACTCCCCCGCGATACTCGGTGATGAATTTGGCCTGGTACATAAGTACCAGCTCCCAGGAAGTTGACAGCGGAGTAATTAGTGTGCGCTGACTTATTTGTACAGTGATAACAGCAGGAAAGTATTGGAGCAGGGAAAACAAACACATTATTCATCTGAGCCTTCAATCCAAAGCCTTTACCTGACAGTTCACTTTTTATAATATGCGAGTCTATTTTTAGGCTTCTCAGTCAGGCAGGCTCCTTTTCCTCTGTGCTTGTTCTGTGTTTTGTGTTTCCAGTGCGCTCACCTAAATTGGAAATTAATCTGTGCTTTGAGATAACGCCTGCATTTTTAAAAATAAACCTTCTGAGTATGAGAGGTTGTTTTTCCTATGGATACGCTAAATCATGGTTTAATGGGCTCAAAACGCACGCAGGTCCTTACTCTGGTGCATATGAAGCGGACTTAGCAGGAGGGGTTACCCACGTGGCCATTGAGTTGGACTTAGGATCTGTGAATGAGATGCTCTTTTCTACCAGGATTACTTTGTGTGACTTGGAGGACCTTTTCTTTTGGCACAGGCCCCTCTGCTCAGCCTTTAACTAGGTTAAAGTTCCCCATCAAGATTCACATAGGGCAGAATGTTTAATAACGTGGGTAATTATTATTAATGAGAGGCCAAGGATCCTGGCAATGAGGTTATGGGAGTTTGTGGTCATGAAGCGCCTCAAGAGGATGTTTGGGGACAGATGCCTTAAAATAGGGGAGTGTGTGAAAGAGTTGTTGCTGAGCAGGAGTTTTGGAAACCTGGGAAAGAAGGGTGGTGTGGGAAAGCACATGGATTTACCTTGGGATGGAGACAGTATGGATGGACGTGTTTGCTTGGCCCTTCCTTTCTGTCCCTTGTCTCTCCTTTTTATGGCATTGTCATCCTCCGGCGCCCATCAGGCTCGGAGCTGCTGTTCCCTATCAGGCACTTCCAGATGCTTGTGGCAGACCCTTCATAAGCTCTACTCCTCACAAAGAGAAAGAAATAAAATGAGGGGGGGAAGAAGACAGGCTGTCTCCACAGGACGGGAGCTCAGGGAGCCTCTACCATTTTTCCTAGAGATGTATTTTGTTAACAGCTGAGGAAATCACCAGGCAAAGGGCCTCCCACAGCCAGCAGTTTTATCACAGGAACACATATCTGCAAATGAAACAGTAGATAAATCAGAGTTAAAGTACCTTTTTTAAATACCAAAGGCTTTTAAGTATTTGGGCCAACCATCAAAAAGGTGTGTTGCCTTCTCGGTATCTTGAAATCTTTGTGTGAAGCCTGCATGCCTGCCTGGAAGGTGGGGCTTAGGCAAACACTGACTGTAAGGCTCAAATCAAAGGGAAATTAGTGAAACTTCTGACCTCTGTTATGCAAGATTCAGACTGGATGATCGAATGATCCTTCAAGTCTTATAAACTAATTTCCATGCCTTACAGCCTCAGATGTTTAGCTGTTACCATCTCCATCCCTGGTTCTCCCATACTGGAAGCTGTCATTACACATGCCCTTCATTTTGGCTGCAACCTCCAAGTTTCCTACGTGGCAATAGCTGTTGTATTTTATGCTACAGGATAGTTCAGTTTCTCAATGTTATAGATATCACAGTTGAGGCCACAAACTTAAAGCTCCAAAGCCAAAAGAGACAAGCATAAGGGGAAGATTACAAATAAAGGCATGACCTGAAGATAGCAAATGCAACAGGCTCATCCTTCTGCATCCAGCAGGGCAGGTGGAAGGAGAGCAGAGGAGAAGACAGGCCAGACTGAAGGAAAGCGCTAGTTGTTTCTGCACAGTTGTGAGAAGGACTTGACCAGCCCATTTATATCCTTAAGGGTTTTCGACTGCGTGTCTAAGTGGGAAGATCCACCAAGGAACCCACAGCCTGGAACCGTTTTTTGAGGCTTAGTGAAAAGGGGCAGATGGGAAAGTCCTCCAGTCCAGAGGGAAGCTGGAAGCCTAAATTAACTTCAGGGTGGGAGATTCGATGAGTTAGAGTCAGGAGCTTAAGTACTTTAGTTTTAAGTAGCCTTAGTGTCTGGAAATGGACCTTATTCACATTCAGCTTGTGCTGTCAGGAAAAAAAAAAAGGCATAGCAATAATACAGGCAAAGTCAAAGCATCAGTAAAGTATAAAAAGTCAATAGATAGAAAAGCAAAAAACATGCATTTTTACTATTGCTGTATATGAAGGCTTATATATCTGGGACCTTTTTTTGGTCTTTAAACACTTGCCTGTCTATAGGACTTAGATACTTTCTTCCATTTAGAAAGAAAGGCAAAACTTTGTTTATATTTTCACATGCCTACAGAAGCTATAGCTTTTGAGAAACGCACTAAATCTTGAGCGAGTGAGTTTTTTTCTGACAATGAAGGTCTGGATGAAATTGTATGATCTAGATCTTCTTTATCATTTGGTGATGTTCATGTTGAAAGGAAAAAAGAAAAACAGAGATTTCTCTCCTCAAGATAAAATGAGCACAGACAGCTGTGGAGCAGATGGCTCCTTTCGGATGCCAGCAGTGATGCTGGACAACATTATTGTCTCCAGATGCTCCCTGTCCTCTTGATTTCTGCCCCTCTGCGCTAGCAGAGCAGGTGAAGCTTTAGGTATTACAGGTTGTGCTAGCACCCACTTTTAAATACAGTAGGATAGGTGGATACTTCTCCTCCTTGAAAATAAACACGGGGGATTGGGCCACGTGATCATCTGCATCGTTCAAATCCCAGATTGGCCTCCTGCCAGCCTTACCATAACACTGACTGGAATTGTGATGATTTGTCTTTTGATGATGTTGCTTCATTATTGCTGCTACTGGAGAAAATCTTGGCAGGCCTTCATTTCTTATATAAGATGATTAGCCCTCCCACTTCCACTTTTCCTTCCTCACCCTCTTCCAAAGCCATGAAGACCAAGTGTGGCCAGACCTAATTCTCCTTATTAAAATATTCAGAGCCTTTCTAATGCCAGGTGCCAGAGAGACAGTTCTGTAATCCTATAGACTTTACGTCTTTTGAGCCCAGTGACCTCAAAACACGAGTATTAAATTAATGTAAAACTAGCTTTGAGGAACATGGATCATCAGGAATTAGTAGGGTTTCGTTAACAGCTGCCCTTGCAGATGCATTCAGGCCTCATTCATATCGCAGTCGTCACTGGCCACTCTTGGACCCTGTGATGTGATTTTCTAGAATAGGCATCTGGGGAAAGCGATTTCCTTTTAAATTTTATTTACATTTCTTCATCCACTGATAAATCTGACTGCCAAGCATCTTAACCCTGCTCTGCCAGAATGCTAATTGAAGGGACATCCCTCCAAAGGACAGCTAGTGTTGGAGAGAAGCAGTTGTCCCATCCCCTCAGCTCCTGGGGAGTTGAAGGCAGTTCACATGCTGGGAAAGCACTTTGAGAAGAAATCTTTCTGACTGTGAAAGAGAATCTCCTCCCAATAGTCACCTGTAAATGCCCTTCTCTGAGATTTAAAAAAAAAAAAAACCTGCCATATTTGTTTTCCATGCCTTTCACCATACTTTGTTTTTGCCCAGTGTAATTTTTTGCTTGTTTCTGGTTTTGCCTGAGAGTTTTTTTCCAGTTCGTTAGACAGAAAAAAATCAGTGTAGATTTCTCCATTTAATACCATCTCACTTTGTCACTGTTGTTGAGGATCTGGCAATTGGGCTGCTCCACAGCAAGGAAAATCCACATCTTGGTGCTGAAGGGGTGTAAAGGACTTGCAAATCCAGTAGGAATTCATGTAGGCTGGAGGGGTCAGAGCCTCCAATAATTGGGCCTCTTGTTCTCTGTACCTAATCGACTTCTGGGTTTTAAGGTCATTGCGCCTGTCTGGTCTGACCTCCTTTACAACAGAGATCATAGGACTTCCTTGAATTAATTTTCACTCGGGGTACAGCAGTTGTGAATGCGTTCAGACATGCATCTATGGGGGCAGAAAGGCTGCGGGAGGTAGAATCTCATCTTAATGTAAAAATTGCCAATAATGGAGAATTGACCACACCAGTTGCAGTTTTTCCCCTCTGTTATTTAACTGCAGGATTGAGAAAGCGGTGTCTTATTTCTGTGCTGTTTTCTATCTAGGTTCAACTTTCAACCTTTGGTCTTGTTATCCCTTTGTCTGGTGGAGAGAAGAGCCTCTTGCTGGCAGGTACTTACAGGCTGCAAGGTGCCTTTTAACTTTCTCTTTGATTGACTTCCTTGAGCTCCTTGGTACAAGCCTGGTTTTGTTCTTATGGCTTTTTCTCTGAACTTTTTCCAGTTTTCCAGCATTCTTCTTTAAGTGTGGGCACAAGTATTAAACTTCGTACTCTGTCCGCTGTGCCAACACCAAGGCCCAAAGATAACAGGGCCTCTCTGCTGGTACATGACATCCCTCATTTGTGCATCCAAGCATCGCATTAGCCTTGTGGACCTGCCTGGCGAGCTCACGTTGGGTAATTAGGTCTCTTTACCTCAGCCAGTCCTGTAGGTCTCATACATTTGAAAAGTTTCCATATAGCTCTTTATTTAATACACCGAGCATCTTATTAGTCTTTTTGATGTTATTTTTTTTTCTCCTCAATTTGTATTCTAAAAGGAGTTTTACTCCAGTCGTTTCTGACTGTACCAATGGCATGTCAAAAATCTTTATATGGCTTAGAGCTGCTGGATCTGTATTTTACGAAGCTGAGGAAAGGAAGATGATTCACAAAAGGGAGATAAAACTGAGTTATCACTAAGAGATCTCACTAACATGTGGGCAGGATAGGGCAGATTGTACATATGAGTTGGCCCCAAAATCCAGCAGGTTTTTGGATCTCTTCAGCTCTTGATGGACTGATTTCTCCTCCAGAGATCTAGTTAACCTACAAGCCCCATGCCAACAAAATCTACTGTTTCTGGCTCGTAGCATAACACCAGCCTCCGGCGTGGAAGTCGTGGTTTGGTTGCCCCCATTGGGCTTTGGGAGTCAAGGCTAGGAGATCTCTAGACTTTAGACACAAAGGATTTAGTGCGTTTCTATTTTAGGTTTTTTTATTATCTGCTTTATGTTAATTCTGTGTATAATGAATCAGGAGAAATGAGGGTGTTGATTTGATGAGGAACCTAGAAAGCCCTTTGGTAGTAACATATGGAGGTTTTCAAGCATGTCTGCGTAGGCTACTCTCAAAGCTGGCTGCTTTTTCAGCAGCCCTGCTGGTGCCTTTTACTGCATGCTGCTATGTGTAATGCTAGTTTGTTAGCAATGCAGGGAGGGATTAATTTAAATTGAAGCACAGTTTGGACAACCAGTTGATGAGGGAAGGAATCCAGATCTTAACTCAGATTGTTCTGGCTTTTATCATTCAGGTAGAATGCTTGGAGGTGGTCCTGCTCTGTCATGAGTGCCGTGTACAGTGGGTTTGCCTGGTGGCAGGTAGCAATGTGTCCATGCTGCTGCAGCTTCGCAGGCAAATCCCTTGTCTGTTTGGACTGAAAATTGGACTGTATTTGGATTCAGCTGAGAACAGGGCAAGCTCCACTTACACAGCGGTGGGATCTGCAGAAAAATATTCTGGTCTTTCATTTGTGGGAGCTGTTCTTGCTCTGTGCTTACATCAGTATTAGTGCCACATCACTAGTCCCTTTGCTGGGATTGCCAGTGTATGGGGGCCTCTCAGGGAGTACTGGGTCCCTCCTGGCAGGATTCATAAAACCAAGATACTGGAAGCTCTTCTTTTAATGCCACGGGGTCAGCGTCATGCCTTGCTGAGGGGAATGTCTGAAGGTAACCTCCTTATAGGCGCTCCTTGCAAGCTCTCAGTTTACATGCACAGCTCTTGTGGTTTCTACCTTCCTGTAGCGTAAAGTGAAGCTCCTCACAGTGCCCCAATCTTTGTCCTTCTTTATTTCTTAGTGACTTCTATTAGTAGACTGTTTTCAGCATCACAGGTCTTCCAAGCAGACCAGTCTGTGGAGCTTGGTGCTAAGTACTGCCATGGACACCCAGTTTTGAAAGATGCTCAGGGACCACAAGTTCTTTCAATAAACATTAGACTAGTGCATCACTAGTGCATCACCTAGTGCATCTGTTGAGATGACTTTGGAGGTTGTACAGGTTAATATAGGGGAAGAAGATGAAAGCATGTGGTTGGGGTAAAAATAAACTTTGGTGGGGAGGAGATGTTGGTGTGGTAAGTGATCATGAGATGGATAACCCGAAAGTGCAGATCTCTTCCTGTTTGTGTTTCGTGCTTTTTAATGTAGGATGCAACATCTTGACTTGGCCCAGAACAGGTCAGCTGGTGTATTTGCTTACCTATCCCTGTGCTTTATGTGGTGGAGATATACATGATGTGTAGCTTCATATAGACTGCTGCGAGCATGTTGTGATGAGGCCTTTAGAGAGCTAGGCCTCAAAACCCATATAACAGATTCTAAAGCAAGGGAGATGGTTGGACATCTAAATGCTTTATATGGAGATACAGAAAGGTTGAAATAAGGTGAGAGACCTGCCTCCTCACAGATGCTGATTGACATTCTCATATTGTTGGCCTCTTTCTTGGTTCTTCTCTTCCTACCTCTCCTCACTGCACTCCCAGTGAGCACAAGAGTCATTTGCTTTTAATGTTCCCAGTTATGACCTTGTTCCCTTTGCTAATGAGATGATCCACTTTCGCTTTTCTAGCAAAAATGTTTTCAAACCTCCTGAGTCTTTGTACCTGCTTTGCTATCTTCTCCTTCCAAGGGAAGTAATTCCTCAAAGGCACAGACCAGTCTTTTGCTTGTCCTGCCAACCTGTCCAACACTGTGGATCAGAGTAGATGAGGATCTAAGATCCAGATCAAACCAAAGGCCTATCAGACCACAGTCTAGTCCTCAAAAGTGGCTGGCTTTTTTCAAAGGTGGTATTTTTCTGTAAACGGAGTCTTAGGGGAAAAATAAAGGCAGAACAACGTATATGGTACTTATTTTCCACCAGCACTCTACTGTTTTCAGCTCTGGAAATCTTGCTTTGCAATCCTCTGTGGGTTTCTCTGCCATATATTTGTCTAGTTTCAAGTTCATATAAAACTGAGCATCCACAATATACTTTGGAAAGGAATTTCACAGATCTGCTACCTATTGCATGAAGAACCATCTCCTCTTGCTTCTTTCAAGTCTTCTTCCTGTTTTATTGGAAACACCCTTGTTTTTTATATTAAAGAGCAAACAGTCAAATCATTACCTACTCTTTCTATATCATTTCTGAATATGTAGACAAGGCATACTGCCCAACTCCATTAAGTCATCTCTTTTCTGTCCTGGAGAGCCATGTAAGCACAAATTACACCTAGAGAAATACTCTTCCTTGGCCTAGATTTTGGTGGTTTTGTGTTAAGCTGTTTCCCATAGTAGTTTTGTGGAGACATTTGGTGAGCATGTGCACGTATTGCTGTATGCCTGTGAGTACAGGGAGAGAATTGCCAACAGCGTGTCTGGTCCCCTCTAATGCGACAGCAGAGACTTGTGGTCTCTGGATATCACACTTTAATTCTGCAAAATTATGCGTGGTCAGAGCTCTTAAACCTCATCAAGGTGATAGAATTTCACATCTGAATCCATGGGGGAGGGAGATTCTTACTCAAGCAAGAGAAAGAGAGAAACCAGCTGCCAAGAGAAATCCATGCTCTGTGCTGCAAATACATAGCTTGATAGTTGACCCAAAACTTGCATCTCTTGCCATCTGCAAGACAAAGGTCATCTCCTTACTTCTGCTTTAAGGAAAAAAAGACCATAGAAATGAGCTTCTTCTCAGGGGCTCCCTGTGATCATTACCAGCACGGGGCACGCTTGCTGATGTCCTTGGGATTTCTTATTTCGTTTGCTTTCAGCTGTACCAGTACCAACTCTGTTGAGTCAGCATGACAGGGACAGTGTAACTGTACTGTGGTCTCCTGTATGCAGTCCCCAACTGTGGAGTGCTTCTCTTCACCCACTCACACTGAAAAAGGACATCTCATCTTGCATGAGACCAATTTATAAGTTGTTCCCAACTATCCCCAAAACTTGATCTATCTCTTATCCTGGCGGTTCTCCGTGGTTGTTGGGTAGGAGTCCATTTGCTATCCATTCCTAGTGTATTCACACTCTAGGACTGTCCTTCTTATCTGTTGCCCATGCCATCTCAAGCACCCTTCTAGTCCTCTCTGTTGTGTTGATTCACCATCTCTGCAGTGTCCTACAAAAGGCTTCTTGTGTTTTTCATGGGACCATTACACTACCACTACTTATATTTATCCATTGTCAGCTGGAGGAATTCCTGGAGATTTAAACCTTTAATTCTTATTAATTTACCTAGATGCTATGATTCTGTATGGCCAGGACTCTACAGACAAACAAACAATTCCTATTTCTAACAAAACTTAGCCTAGATCTAATTTTTGGAATTGTTTTGCCTCCTCATTGGACCAGTAATTTATACCCAGTGGAGCAGTGTCTGCATTGGTTTTAATCAACACAAAATGCAATCATTTTGCTATTCTTTGAACTGTATATGAATCTGTAGTTCAACTAAAAAGTCCACTGAGGATAGAATATATAAATATATTGTGTATTTATAAATATATTGTGTATTTATATGTACGTTGTATATTAAAAGCAGTTTGATTAAAGTAGCTAGATATTTCCTTTCTCTGCACTGAAGCTAATTGGGGATTTTTCAATAATAAGCTAACATGCTGAAATTCTCTCAAGAGAGAGCTGGTGTCAAAATATTCCTTTTTAAGAAAAGCACAATAATCTTCTGGAAGGGGATGTCTGTTGAGTCTACATCTGTGTTTTCCAGACTGTATTTATATTTCAGTTTGCATTTGAAATGACATTGTTTCAAATGCACTTTACAATGACAAATTAAAAGCTTATGACACCTAAGTGAGCATTTCTAACTGTTGAAACAAAATGCTTCAGGTCAAATCAGGATTGAATTTTAGGACCTTGGATATAAAAGGTCCAAAGGCTTGATCATATTTTTGCACTCATTGAGAACAACAACAACAAAAAGAACCCAAGATCTATAAACCCTTCAGAGATGATAGAATTGTTTTTCTTGGGGGGGGGGGGGGGAATTGTTTGTTTATTTAACTTCCCTTGTTAATCTGGATATTTGAGCAGAACCTTCTGTTGGCTGAATTTGTGGATGAGAGCAAGATTCTGTTAGTGCTATGAGTTCAGAGTATCCCTCGAAGAGTGAATTAGACATTGTTCTAAAGACTAAACTTTTAATACAGTGATTAGGTGTAAAACCTGAAAGTCTCTTAATCTCTCCAAATCCTAAAATTATGCTTTCTTTATAGGCACATCCACCGTTTAAATGATGGAGTTCAAATTAGCTCTGATTTTGACTTGTATTACTACCTTTTGAAAGGTGTTCTGAACTGTCTGAAAGATATTTTCAACTGTATCGACAACTCCTCCCACCGCCTTTGGGAACAAGATGATTTTTAAGTTTTTCTCTCCAGTGTCACACAAGGAGAGAGAACAGAGCTAGCTCCTTGGCACAAGTTAACAAAATACATGCTGTGTTGCTACTGGAAGACCTCAAAAGGAGAAGAGCTTGGAGTAGAGTTCTCACTTTAGAGAGACAGATTTTGCGAAAGAAAAGGAAGACTGCATGAGGGAAGCTACAGGAGGAAAGAGAGGTGAGGTGATGCTACGAACAGGTTTTCTGACCTTCAAAATGAGAATGATTCTTCACAAGGTAAAAAAAAAAGATCAAAAATACTCCCAACCAACCTAACCAAACCCTTTCTCTCCATCCAGACTCACTTCAATATCCGTAAGCAAGAACTGAGATGAGTTTAGGCAATGGTTTTGGTTGAGTGGTTTCTCCTGCTGCCTCTCACCTCCCTTGCATACACTCTTGCCCAATCCCTGTAGTTTCTGTCACCTGCACCTACCTCCACAGAACAGATCACAGAAGTCAGCAGGCACTTGGGTGAGCTTTATATAAAAGCAGTGATCAAATCTCTACAGTCTTCCTTGTGCCCTCATATCAAACAATTTAATTTTACTCTGCCCCTTAACATGCAGAGTAAGATATACCACTACCAAAGGAGACTTTGTACATTTTTTTTCAGGAGAACTAACTTTAGTTTTAAAAGTAATGGCAAGTCCCTTACAGTCATCTGCGCTGTTTGCAGCTCCAAACTGGAGCATGGCAGTGCTCTGTTTTCCAAACTGATGAGATTCACTGGAGGCTGAAATAACTGGGCTTCTGGCATTAGCTCATCCAAAGCAATGAGACAAAAATGCAGGAGCAGGGAAAATAAAGAGTAAAGTTACATGGTTTAAAATTGCCACTTTTTGTGAACTGAAAAATGTTGGTTGCAGAAAGGAAAGATGAGGCTTGATTTATTTTTTAACTTCCCTGCTGTTGCAAACACTCCTTCTCGTTTCCCAATAAACATGCATGATTTCTCACTTGTTCTCCAGCGGGTTCTTAGGCCTCGGCAGTTTTGCTCTGAGAGGAAGTCTGGTTTGGACTGTGAAGGGTGCACTGGTTTTGTCCTGCCTAGCAGTAGTGCTGCACAGGCATGGGAGATGCCTGCCTTCCTGATGTGCATTACACAGTCCAGCTGGTTCCTCTGAGGACTGCATAGTAGCAGAGGCAAAATGACAGTAAGACCCAAAGTGAAAAGGAAATCCTCAAAATAGCAAAGCAAAAACAGCGCATCATGCTTTTCATCAGACTCTTCCTTCCTCTAAGGTTACTTCCTATCCAGTTGCTGTGATAGTCTGGTAGCATGTGATTTTAGACCTCATTGTCATATTAAGGTCGCCTAATAAATTTGACAGTGGTTAAAGCAATTGAATTGAACTCCCTTAAGACAAAATTGAACTCCCTCTTCCTTTCCAGGTCATACGTTTCCCTGTGCCATCTTACCCCT
>JAUBOD010000865.1:1108783-1135381 GCA_032353885.1 Nothura maculosa
GGGAGGTTGTGGAGTCTCCTTCTCTGGAGGGCTTCAAAACCTGCCTGGATGCCACCCTGTGCCACCTGCTCTAGGTGTCCCTGCTGGAGGGGGAAGGTTGGACCAGATGATCTAGAGGTCCCTTCCAACCTTGAAGATACTGTGATTCTGTGATTTTGTGAGCTCCATCCCTTTCATTTTCAGCAGGTGAGAAAATGTCTCTCAGAAGGATATCTGGTCCTGGGAATGAACTGGGAGCCTCCCCTCTTCAGCTTTTGTGACTGTTGAAACTGTGGAGCCCAATGTCAAAGAAATTGTTCACCAATATTTTATTCTGTATTTCATATTTGCTTTGGACAAACTTTCAAAGCAGAGTTTTTTTCATGGAGATTTATGGCCATTGAGACAGTACTTGATCAACTTCCCATCTTTTTTTTACAAATCAGATGCATAGAGTTGTACAATTGATTTAGATAATTGTCATTTATTTTTAATTGAAATTCTTATAGTGTTTTTATCCTAAAGGAAAAAAAAAGTTTCATCTTGATTCCTAAGGAATATGCTGGACTCCAAGCATGCAGTGATGAATCATTGTCTTCAGCAGTGATTTAAGCACATGTGTGTTTTCCTAATTTGAACCAAAATTACAGTAAATCTTGAAAAACTCTTGACAGTAGTTTTTCATCTCCATGAACCTTTGTGTAACTGAAAGAAGTATTGACAACTCCTTGGGCCAACAAAAAGGGTGTAAATTACAGCAAGAAGGTGAATTACTGTGGAGTTCAAAGCCTGACACACTCTTTGTATACTCTATCTTAGTTGCCAGAAGGGAGTTTTAGCTCTTAAAATATGATGCTAAGGATAAGTTTTCTGTTTCAAGCCTTCTGAACTTTACTGCCTGGTCAAGAGGTTCAGTGTTATCCAGTCCCAGCTGTCTGAGCATCTCAGGATGCATGGTGAAGTTTTCACTGAAGGAGTCACTTGTTTCCTTTGGTGCTACAAGAGCAACTTACGACACCATTGGTCTGTAGCTATGTTTGGGGCTGAATACATCACTAGCTAGACCTCTGGGGAGGAAGAAAACCAAAGCTGCAGTTAAAAGGCCTAGGTGTTCCTAATCATTGGATAATTTTCATGTGTTTTGAGTATCTTTGAATTTTTCAAATCTTTTACTTTATAGCGTCTTACTGGCATTTCTATAACTCAAATTTTCTTCTGGAAAGGTTAGGCTGTAATATTAAAGAAACCACTGTCCCAGTGCTGCTGTATGACTGCAGAAGATTGTGTGGGATGCAGATGGAAGGCCGCAGTACCAGGAAGGAGGGCTGAAAGGTTAAAACAAAAGCAACTTTTGCAAAGTTCTCTGTAAGAGCGTCTGCAGTGAGCACTGCTAAGGGCGGTAAGTAGCAAAACAGCCTCTCAAGGAGAGACAGAGCATCCATGCCTGGCTCGCGTGACGCAGGGCAGGAACCAGCACGCTTCCCCAAGGGATGGCTAGTGCATCTTTTCCATCTCTGATGTCTCCGATGCCTCATATCTGATGTCAATAATTGATGAGGATTGAAACAGGATCACAGGCCGTCTGTGCAGAATGAAGGCTCGAGCTGTGGGCCTGGTGAGAGGGAGCGGCTGGTGGCGGGTTGCACAGGGGGACCACGTACCTGATGTGATACGTGTGCGGGAGCGGGCAGCATGCCAGCCCATGAAGCACCATTGTGCTGGATTGCTGCTTCCACCTCACTGATATATTCCCCAGACCTTTTTTTCTTTCCATCCTTTATCAATGTCTCTCTTTTCTACTCCTTTTTTTTTCTTCTTCTTTCTCCTTCCTTTTATCTTTCTCCCTGCTTTTTCCTTCTAACCTCACTATTTGTTCCTTCTCCTCCCATGCTTTTTTCCCTGTTCTCCAGTGCTTGCCACTGAGTTCTGTATGAAAAATATGCAGCTTTTTTCACTGGACAGGATGAATTTTCAGCTGTAATGTGAGCTGCAGGTTTTTTGGCACCGTAAGAACCACATAACAACAGGGGCTGTCACTTCTGTGCAGAGCTGGCTTGAACTTGGGCATGAAAAATCACCTGCAGATGCAGAACAGAAATCTGCAGGAAGCCTTGCTGGCAGAGTAGGCAGAGATGGCTTAAAGGTGTCAGATGAGGAAGCTTTTTCTCCATCTTTAAATTCAGTGTATATTAGTATCCCGTTATTGAAAGACGCATCTGGAAGGAATGGGTCGTTCTCTAGAGTAAATAACTCTAGTGCAATTGCCCGCAGGTTGCCGAAGGATTTAAGTGACAGGTCCCCAGACAGTTTCACGGGTGCTTTCAGCTTCCCCGAAAGCAGCACAAAGCAGAGCAGAGCCTTGTTAGCGCTGCTGCTCCAAAGCTTGGCAGTCTTCCTGACTGCAGCGGGAATAGCCTGAATATTTGGGAAGGGAAATACAGAGCTATTTTCCCATATGGGAGAGGTAGGTTAGCAAGCACAGCAGCCAGAAGCATCCTCCTTCAAATAGATAAAATATATAAACAGAGCTTAAGCTCCATGGATGAGTTTTCTTCTAGGAAAACTGCCTTTATCTTTAACCTTGCTGATTTTTTTTAACCCCTGCAAGTCATGATCAGCTACTGCAATTGATTCATTTGTGTTAAAGGAGGGAAGTAACCCAGGATTTTCTCCCCTTTCAATAGCATCGAAGTGCTCAGGGCAAGAAAGTGCCGTGTCGGTTGCTGCAGCCCTTGGGTGGCACTTTGAGCAGAGGGATCAAGGAGAAGCACTCAGAACCTGGATGCCTCTTCTTCCTCTGTGCAGATGGACTCACTGGGGCTGGACTGAAGTGCACTGGTAAAGCAGAGAGTGCCTCAGCTCTAAACTGTGGCTGTTCTCACACAAAAACATCATTCACACTCTGGCAACCATTAAGGAAAAGATTAGTTACGTAGGATGATTCTAAGGTGTACACAAAAGTCCATGAACCTACGGAAATGTTCCCTTGGAGCATCCTCTGCTCCACAGGTCTCCAGGGAAACAGGTCTGCCTGCCAAATGAGATGGGAGTCAAGCGTAATTACGTAGAAAAGTGGCATTTGCTGGCTTATCTCTCCTTGTGTTTTCCCTTGGCGTCTGTTGCTCTGTTTGTTCAGAGCTCATGTGAATAGGTGCTCGGTCGCTGTTGTGCCTGGGTGCTTCTCTTTTTCAGAGTCTTCCCAGTGCCACCAAGAGAAAGAAATTGTAAAAATACAATTTTTAAGGTGAAGACTTTGAACACATCAGATACAGAGTCATAAGCTCTTTTTTTTACTATTTTGCCTTTTACTTAAAGCAACTCACATAATATGCAGATGGCTTTTCAAAACAGTGTCATGATACTATTGCAGATTGAAATATCGCTGCTATTTCTAACACTGGGATGGCCTGGGACTATGCAGTAATTTTTTGGGCTTTTCTGTGAGAATCACTTAAGCCACTCTTTATTTTCAGCAAAATGTGTCTTTTAGAAAGCAAGTGGAGCTGTAGCCTTTCCTTCCTTTGCTGGTCCCTGGAGCCAGAGGTGCTTCACGATCACTTTGTCCTTCAGACTGAAAGGGGCCTCAGAGCGTTTTAGCCTCCTGCTTCCACTCCCTTGTAACCTCTTCCAGCATTTGTCAGGCTTATTCCCAATATGAATGAGGGGGTGGGGGCGAAAGAAAGGGGGAGAGATTCACTTCCGATGAAATCAGTTGAACTCTGTTCTGCAACGCATGAGCCGGGAAAGACCCATCGGATCAGCTGTCCGCGCTGCTCCAGGCTCCTGCCAATGCCGGATTAGGCAGTGCCGTACGACTTCCTAGTGTTTTGTCAGCCTGGCTTTGAAAGATCCTAGTAACAGAGCTCCCCCCTCCCTTGCCTCCGACGTTCCCTTGGGAAACTTTTCCTGACAGGAAGATGCATGAGGTTGTTAAATGCTTCCTGACATCTAGCTGAAGTTTCCCTTTTCTTAATTTAATTTCACTTTACTTATGAGTTAGGTGATTATTTTTTTAAAATAATTTTTTAAAAGACCTTTTATTACAGTTTCTGCATTTTTTTCCCACAAGCCATTCACTCCAAAGGGCCTATTCCACCTTGAGATAGATAAATTCCTTTGTTCCACCAGAGATGCAGTGAACGTCGGCCTCAGCGAGTGCCTCCATCATAGAGACTTCCTTTCTTCTGTCAGAAAGGAACTTGTGGATATTTTAGAAAAATGTTGGCTACAGAATGTAAAATATTCCAACAAATTGAAGGGAAGAAAAATCAACCATATGTGTCCTTTCTTTCCAAGTTTGGAACTTGATGCAGCTTTCTCTTTCATGCTCTTCTTTTTGTATTGCAGAAGATTGCCCAAAAATCCAAAGCAGGAGCAAAGACCCACTTTGGTCTGAGTTCCCCATGCATCTGTTGAGATGCTGAACTACAGAAGTTCTACAGACGGACGGACCAAGTGCAGAAGAGAGACTTTATCCCTCTTTCTGATCTTGAGTCCTAGGAAATTGCATGGTTCACATGAAATCACAAAATCACAGAATCACAGAATGGTTGAGGTTGGAAGGGACCTCTAGAGATCATCTAGACCAACCCTCTGCTCTAGCAGGGACACTCAGAGCATAGGGCACATGGTAGCATCCAGATGGATTTTGAAGACCTCCAGAGAAGCAGACTCCACAGCCTTCCTGGGCAGTATGTTCCAGGGCTCTGTCACCCTCACAGTAAATAAGTTCCTCCTCACATGGAGATGGAACTTTCTGTGTTTCAACTTACACCCATTGTCTCTTGTCATATTACTGGCCACCAGTCAGAGGAGTTTGGTCCTCTCCTCCCTACATTCTCTCCTCAGGTATTTGTACATATTAATCAGATCCTTTTTCAGTCTTCTCCAGCTAAACAGGCCCAACTGGCATAGTTCTTTCTCGTACGAGAGATGCTGCAGTGCTTTAATCATCTTGGTTGCTCCCTGCTGGACCTTCTGCAGGAGCTCCATGTCCCTCTTATACTGAGGAGCCCAGAACTGCACCCAGTACTCCAGGTGTGGCCTCACCAGAGCTGAGGAGAGGAGCAGAATCACCTCCCTTGACCTGCTGGCAGCCCTCTTCCTCATGCAGAGTGGGATCCCATTGGCCTTCTTGGCCACGAGGGCACACTGCTGACTCATGGTTAACTTGCTGTCAACCAGGACTCCCAGGTCCCTCTCTTCAGAGCTGCTTTCCAGCAGGTCGACCCCTAATCTGTACTGGTGTCTGGGGTTGCTCCTTCCCAGGTGCAGGACCCTGCACTTGTCCTTATTGAACCTCATGAGTTTCCTCTCTGCCCAAGTCTCCAGCCTGTCCAGGTCCCTCTGGTTGGCAGCACATCCCTCCGGACTGTGGACCACTCCACACAGCTTGGTATCATCTGCTCAGGGTGCACTCCGTGCCCTCGTCCAGGTCATTGATGAACAAGTTGAACAGCTCTGGGCCCAGTACTGACTTCTGGGGGACATCAATGGCCACAGGCCTCCAACTGAACTCGGCCCCATTTATCACGATCCTCTGAGCTCTGCCATCCAACCAGTTCTCAATCTGCCTCATTGTCCATCCATCCAGTCCACACTTCTGTATCAAATCAAATCAAGCTGAACGACTGCAAGGTAAAGCAAAGGACTGAATACCTTTTACCAGAGAACATCTGAGCACTCGAGGCTTGTGTCAAGTCTTCTCTTGAGGCTGCTGGTGCTCAGTTAGGAGCTCAGGCGGCTCTGGCCATTCTTGATTCTCTAAAGTCCTTCAAGTTTCTTTGAGGGCCTGCTCTAAGGAAGATAAAGGACATGCTGTTCTTTTCCAGCAGGTTGTGGGTGACCCTAGGAGCCTCATTAATGAGCTCCCCTCTCCTTCTTCTTTTATGATACGGTCTTTTTGTGTCTTTTTTTTTTCATCTAGGAGATAAGGAATATCTTCTGTGTTGGTCATTATAAAGGTCTTACTCTGCAAGCATCAGCACCTATTAAGTCACTAAATACTTAACTTGAATTTTCTGAGTAGTCCTGCTCACATTTTTTAGACTATGAAGGGATTTAAGACCTTGGATGGATGGGGCCAAAGTGCTTCCTGTTAGCTGAAAAAAGCCGAAATGGCCTGGACTTCCCTTACAGTCATGCATATTTCTGCAGTGCTTTTTAGAGCTCTCTGTAATCAGGAACTCAGTGTAGTACTGTAGTAAAAATCTTTATTAATACTGATTTATTCTGCTGCAAATTTAACTTTCCTCCATATTCTGGGAATCTACAGGTCTTAAGGTTACCTTTCATAAATGTTTAATGCAATGCCCATATCCCAGTAGAGAAATAGAGTGTTACGCTAATTTCACAGGTGAATGAGATCTGGAGAAGTCCATTTAGGTTGATGTGAATGATGGTGGAGACTTGGGTTGACCCAGACCTCTTGAGCTCTTCCAGTGCAAGTCTCTATGTAGTAGTCCAGTTAAAAGCATGATAGAAGGAGGTACGTATAAATATACAGCACTTGTTATGCATTAGGAGCTTGCAGCCTCAGCTGCTGAGAGTTGTCACACTGCTTTGTGAACTTTGAGCATTAAGTGCTTTTTTCAGCCTCCTGAATATGGGTTGTGATTATATCAGTGCAACTGGAGAGGATTTCGGATGCCCATCTCACTGTGTACCAGAGCCACCTTTCCAAAATCCTACCTGCCTGCTGTCATCCTGAAATATGAAACTGGTGTAATTCCTGGAGGTTTCATTCCTCTGCTAGAAAATACTGTGGGCAGCAGAAGGGTTGAGTAATTCTGAAATATGAGAGGAGCAAGGAAGGATAATGTTGGGGAAGAAGGAAGGCTGTGTTTCCCTCTGTGTCTCTTCCTTGTCCCTGCTCAGGACTCCACCTTCAGGATGCAGCTCTGGCCTAGGAGAGCATCCTACCAGCTCTTGTAGTTAGAATGCCAATTGCATGGCCAATGTGTGTTGGTTTTTTTCAAACCCTGCTAAGGTGTTTTTGTTTGCTTCTCTTGGAGATAAAGCGTGGGAACAATTGCAGTTTGAAATGTTGGTAGATGACAGTTAGATGTGACAAATATTTCATATTTTTGTTATCTTCCTGAAGCTATTTTCACAATACTCATTTGAATGGGCCACTTATCTCACTACTTCCAAAGTAAAAATGGCTAAAGAAAACACCCATATTTGTTTGTATTGAAACTGGTATGGTTTGTGGCTTGAATGTTTTTTTTGCTGATTTTTTTTTATTATCTTGAACTCTTGAGCAGAAGGTAACTAAACACTCAAGGGCAAATTCTTATCTCCTTTACATCAGTGCAAACGTAGGATAAGTTCTGCTGGTTTACTGACATCTTTTGCATCATCTCTTTTCCAAACACAGCCTCTCTCTTTTTTAAATAAATGAACTGCTCTGTGAAGGATGAGGCACGTTAGTTTTCCATTCTCTTTCTCCTATTAAGACATATTGTATTCTAGTTATTAGGAGAGAGGACTCCTAGAGCACCATTGCATCTTCATGATGTAAATCTGCTCTGGGGAGGTGGGTTGAAAATATCTGTGCTTCTCTAGTAAGGAGGCAGAAAGTTCTACCATGTCTTAAAAGTCCTTGCCTCTCTGGTCATTAACTAGATGCAAATCATAAGATTTTTAAATTAGCTGAATTTTGCATGGAGTAAATGAGTCAGACATTTCCCCCTTAGTAATGGTCTTCCTGCCTCCAGAATGGTGCTATTTAAAGGCTTGTTACACTGAAAGCTTTGCCTGTTACTCTGCTTCGTTAAAGGCTGGTGAACTGGAAACCGGTTCTAAAGGCTTCGTGTCTTTGATCAGTGATTAGTGAACTCAGCTATTTAAGGTAAATGTTACGGCTCTCTGGGAATTGTCACCTGAGCTGCCACATAAATGACATGATAATATTTTACACTTGTGTAGAGATACAACAGAGGATCTTTGAGTTTTTCAGGATGTGAAGAAATCCAATATCTTGCAACCTTTCTGATAACTTCTTTTTTCCTGACTGCTCAGTAAACAGTAAAAATAAAACACACAGATTAAGAGATTTTCCTAAGATCATGTAGGATGTTGCAGCATATGAGCCTAGAATCATCTTCAGTGTCCCAGTTTTGTGCTGTGTCTATTAATACACTAACGCTATTTTTAACCCTCTTAAGTAGCCACATTAATTGTAATTCACTTTACTAATAACTGATCCTCCAGATGCTTCAATTTCCACCAGCTGACGAGGGCACTATTCCAAACAAAACTTAAACTTGCTGCGTAACTTCGTTCTCATCCTCGGGCTTGCTAATAAAAGGCCTTCCTATTTTGCATGTTATTGTTGAACATATGTGTCCTTGCAGCTCCTGTGATTAAGCAGCTGCATAAATATAGCTCACTGCTACTGTACCTTAGTTAAGAATTAGGTGTTACAACACGGTTTCCGGGGCGTTACCTTGCTGACCTTTGAAGAAAGTGAACAAGCACAAATCTCTCACTCTCCACCATATGCTGAGTCAAGGCTTCTGCTTTCTAATCGAGATAGCATCTCTCATTACCTAAAGCCGGAAATTTAATTAATGGCTGCAAGCATCTGGGTGATGGCTATATTTACATCCCGCTGTACATAAGAGTTAGTAGCTGCTGTGCAGGTTGGGAGGTATGCTGGGAGCAGCTGTGTGGAGGCGGGCAACCCAATGAGTTGAAATCCGAAAGTATCTTAACTCTAGAGAAGGTGATGCTAAAGTCCAAGTTTTATATCCAAAAAGTGGCTGCCATTTCTCTCTTAACAGAACATAAACATGATTTACCACTTCCAGGGTAAAGGTACTATCTGAACAAATGGTTATATTCATGGTTAGGAGGAACAAACTTTTTTTCTGACTTTTTTCTTAGGAATTCAGTCTGCAGACTTAAAACCCTAAAATTAGGGGCCCAAAAATGTGCTTAGGCATGTAGAAAATGAAGAGCTGAATGACCACAGTCCTGTGTCACTTCACTGGATGCTTGGCATTTGACTTTTGCACCAGTGGTGTATGAAGCAAAAAGTGTAGGGGCAGTCAAATGTGTTCACCTTTCAAAAAACGCCAACATCAGAAAGTTTATCAGCTTTTGAGCTGTGACCTCTTCTGAGGGCACCACTCATTTTGCTCTAGATCTTCAAGATCTGTGCAAACGTCACCACGCTTTGCATGCAAGATTTTGTTTCTCTTTGATATAAGTATGCATAGATAGCTATCTTTAACTGTGCACACAATCATGCAAGCCAAGCTGGTTCACTGAACACCAGCACAAACTAAATATGCATTTACCTGAGTCTTTATGCAGGTAAACTCCTTTGATTTTTTTCTTTGCCTCTGTGAACTCAGAGGCTCAGTCAGAATCTGGCCATGCACATTTGTTTACCTTAATAGTGTAATACAGATGGGTAATCCTTGTAATATGACTACATTTATTTATAAAATATTTATTTATATTTTATTTATATCTATTATTATAATATTTATTTACTAATACAAAGGCTTTAGGACTGTGATAGGTTGCTGCATAATCACTGATTTTTTTTTCTACAAAGCTGGCTATGCTAAGTGTGCTGTTAAGCCAAGTTTTCAATTAAACTGGGTCTGAAGAACCTCTTTCTCTCTTTTTTTCCCTGTAATTTTGTTTATTGCTAACAAAATGATGATATTTTATTTTTCAAGAATCTCTTAATCTGTGTCTTATTATGTACCTCACGTGGTGCAAAAGCAGTGCTAGGGCTGGACTGCAGCTGTGGCCAGTTCAATTCCTATCCATTTTATTTGCATCTTGACAGTAGGATGGTGCTGGTTTTACCCTCTGTCCCTGTATACTGATTTCCTGTGAAATATATATTTAGAAAGCAAAACATGTATTCAATTTCGATCATACAGAAAAAAAAACACAGAAGGAAAGATTTTACTAGAAAGTTCTGAGAGCAGATGTGCTCCTAGAAAGGGCTGGGAGGTTTCCTGGCAGGGCAGAGGAACACAGATCACTTTGCCAAGCCCTAGTGAGACCAGAGGTTTTCTGCATCCAGTTCTTGCCTCCATCAGATAAATTCAAGTGGGAAAAGGCTGGAGAGCAGGGCTAGGAGGGAAGAGCCTGTCTAATGTGGAGCACATGGAGCAGCATGTCTTACAGAGTGAAAGTGAGCAAGGAATATGGTTGCTCTCTAGATATATCAAGGAAGGAGGAGAACTATTTGAGCTAAAGGATGTTTTTGTCCAAGAAAAAATGGATATTGCCTGATATGATTTATGCTTAAACTGGAAATCAGTAGATTCTGATCCTAGAAGACAGGAGGTTTTATAGAAGCTTTCCAGTAAGAGTGGTGGGAGTAGGATATTTGGTTGGCTTCTGAGCCTGATTATGTTTGCCTGAAATAAATACAGATAGAATTGCTGCTCCTGGGAGGCCCTACTAACCCCACGTAAGGACAGAAAGAAAAAAGAGAAGAAAATGCATATAACAAAAATTAGTTTCAGGATTCAGGAGAGAATAAACTGGCCTAGTTTTCTTTCTAAATGACTGTCCCTGTACAGATCTGTTGCTCAAATAAAAGAATCAGTTTATTTCAAGGTTGATTGTTCTGTTCAAGGCCTTGGGTGCAAGGCTGCTGCCATCTGACGTGAGCCAGTGCCTAACTGAAACTCCTTGCCAGCCCCTTCCTTGTGCAGGGGTGAGGGTTCATGTGGCCCTGTAAGTGACCAGGATCAAAATATGTAGTTGAACACAGAATGAGCTCCCGAGGGTGTTCCTATGGTGTGCCCAGCCTCATCTTCCCCATAGTCTTGGCTATTGTTGGCCTCAGCCTGACAGAGGTCTTGTCACCATGCCACTGTTGGGAAGGAGTCTGCCCAAAGTGAACTGTCTGTGACCGGCTTGAGGAGCTGACCTGACCTCTTCTGCAAGGGCATGGTCACAGGGTCAGGTCAGGGCAAGGGTGGAAGTCCTCAGCGGTGTTTGTGGTGTGATGGGAAACCTCAGAGAAGGACACATGGGGGCTGCCTTAGGAGGCAGCTGCTCCAGGCGGGAGATGCCACTGCCTGCTCAACTCTGAGCTACCAACAGGACTGCATGTGCCTCATGGTGACCTATTGCTCTCTGAGACATCTGGATTGGTCCAGACCCTGCAGGCAACAGGATCATCCTGGCTCTGGTCTTTCAGACAGAACTGAAGAGACCTAAAGGGCTGTAAGCTGCAGGCTGAGGTGTCTGTGTCATAGTTCTGAGCAGTTGGGGACAGTCACAGACAAGGATAGTGTCTTTTTCCTCAGGAAAAAAATGAAATGTTGACCCAAAACCTTTGACCCTATGTGTGATTCAGGTGTATAAATTAAAATCACCCATCATTGGGAGAATGTAAAAAGCAGTGTTAGCTTGGTATCAGGTGGCAAGGTCTTACTGCACCCAAGTCCAGGCTGGCGTTAAGACATCGCTGGTCTGCACTGGGAGCCATGGCCATGGCACTGTGTCCCCCTTGCACTAGCCCAGTGGCCCCTTGATTCTCCCTATTTCCATAGAATCATAGAACATTATGGCTGGAAAAAACCTTCAAGATCATCGAGTTGAACTGTGAATCAGACCACAGTGCAAAGGTGAGAGTAGGGTATTTCTCTGCATTATTTTTAACAGGAGTGGTCATTTCTGTGTGAGAAAGACGCCTGCCTTTGGGTTTTGGGTTATTTTTCTTAGGTAGAATACTTATGTCTATATATGAACATAGACATATCTATTTTGCTTATTTGCCCTCTTTCACAGTGTTTTGCCTTACAAAGTCATCTCAAGAGGGTGAGCTGGAAGGAAACTGAGTTGGTGGCGCTTCGCTCGTGGAGTTTTTGTGGCCGCCGGTGCGAAAGGGCTCAGTGGTGCAGCGAGAAGTGCCACGCGCGGGGCGAGAGGGGCGCACAGTGCGAGTGACTCACCCTGGGGTTTTCTCTCACGTGTCCTCGTGCCGCTTGCGGAGGTGGCTGCAGTTTTCTCCTCTGCCCCCAGCTTCCCCAGTTACCCCTGTGAAACCTCTGCCCGGTGCTGTGACTCAGCCGTCTCGGGAGACCCGTGGGGTATTTCCCCCCACCTCCCTCTGAGCAGTTTCTCCGGTGAGAAAGTCCTCAAGGGCTGCGCTCCGTGGCTCAGCACTGCCCGAACACAGAGATCGCGTGAGGGAACGGTGTGAAAGAGCAAGCGCCATCGCAGGGGGTTAGATTTGAAATGAGGTGACCGTCGTCTTTTATTAAGCCCGCAGTGAAAACATGAGCGATGTGGTTGCTATATGAGCTTCACCAAAGCACAGTCATGTAAGCAATCAGAGCTGTTGTACAGGCTGGTTTCCTTTGCGCCTTTGGTGACTTCGTGGACATCATGTCCCTCTTCTCCAAGCTGAAGGGTCCTTGCCATCTGGACAAGTTTTCCATCTTGGCTTTGACACGCACTTCAATGCTCATTGCCAAGCACTGCTTGTGAAAGAGCAAAGTGATAAACACAGCCGCTCAAACTACAACATTTTCTGTAAATCTGAGTCCCAGTCCCAAAATAAAATCCATGCCATGCATCCCTCACTGCCGTAGTTGTTTGCTGTAGCGTTGACCAGCAGGAGGGATGGTCTATGGTTTGTGTAGTGATAGATCATTGATACGGCATGGTAATTCCTTCAGAGCTGCCTTAATCCTTTCAAATTATGTGTTTTTAATAACACTTAAGTTTAGTTTCTCTTTGCAGCTTCAAGTGGTGCTTTGCTGTGTAGATACTGTCACATATGCACTCTCTAGGTCTCCTTTTTACTCCTTTATTAGCATGTTCTGATAATTTTTTTTCTTCTTTGTTTTCTTCACAGATCTATCTGGAAAGTATGAAGCATGAGAACAGCTTACTCACTATTAGGTAAGTATTATGGATGACTCACATTAGAGCACTGAGCGACGTGCAGCTGACAGGAATATACTGTTTTATAACAGCTGTAACACTATACTGAGAGTCACAAGTCTTTATCTCCCCCATTAACTTGCTCTGATTCTCTGGCACCTTCTACCCTTTAGTTCAACCCTCTAAAAAGTTCATAGAAGAGCTTATGCCCCCCTCAAGGGGGATACAGAGTATGGGGCAGCCCATCAACATTAGTAGATGGCGTCTTCAAATTGAAGATAGTGGTGAAAGGCTGCAATATTGTAACCATTCTTCAGGACAACATGCAGTTTTTCTATTTTCGACTTTTCCTTTTTATGCAGTTAGTGGCTTTCCTTGTTTTGTTGTGTTTCTGTTTTCTTTCCAGAACCATTACTCCTCTTTTCCATCATGACAATCCAAAAGGTCCAGAAACAGGTAAGACAGATGGTGTTTAAACATGTTAAATTTGATTCACTAAAGGCAAAATACCGGCTCCTGTGGAGTCAGTGTAAAAAAAAAAAGAAAAAAACCACCATTGACTCAGCTACAGTGAGAATTGTACCTAACATGCTCGGACCCATTAAACTGTCTGGAATAAATATGTTGGAGGCAGAGTGCGCAGACTATCTGGAACCGTACGTCTGAATGCGCCTCCGCTTCCAAAAACACCAGCGTTCTTTGAAGCTTCGCTCCAAATGAAATGAGATTAGGCCTGCGATATTTGAAGTTTGTATTTCGTTTATGAAAACACCAGTGAAATACTGAGTTTTATTATCCTTGCTTTTCTGAAATAGAAGTATTCATTCACACAAGTGTAGTGCTGGAATATGCACAAGCCAGGAAACCTCAATGCAGACAAGAATGAGTGAAGTCAGTGTCACCCTCTGAAAGAAATTATAGCCTGTCCTCTGTATGCACCCGGTACTGTAGCTAGTTGCCTGTGCCAAGAGCTTTTACACTTCTCTCTAATCCATTTTGTGCAGCATTTTGTACAACAAGGCTTTCCAGAATGGCATTATCACTGTATGGACAGGTGAGGAGACTGAAGAAGCAAAAAAAACGGGGAAAAATACATTCCTGGATGAGATTCACATGGAGCTGTAAAGGGATGGGATGTATATGAGATGGCAAGAATTTTGGGGTATGAGGGATTAACTTGGCTAGTTGCAACTTACAGTTGCAGGGGTATTGTGGGAGTAGGTGGAAAATAGCAATTGAAAAGAGACATTATGAAGGGTGATGTGCCAGGGATGTGGCTCTGACTGATGGCTCCATACAAGGTGACACCGGGGCCAGCTGAGCTGTCCTTGCAGGACCACACACTTGCATATCAGCCTCTTCATTTCACACTGCAACTAAACTGCTGAAGAAGCTTGGTTTCCATTAAGATGCAGGATTGTGAACCTGAATAGCTGCGACACAAACAAGGCCCGGCCTTTTGCCAACTCTGCTGTGGGTCAGGAGCTTCCAGCAGGGCACTGCTAATACAGTAAGTGCTGCTGTCATTTTTCTCAGTGAACATAAATCAAAGCCCCAGTGCCTTAGTAGGGCAGAGGAGTCTGGCAGAAATATCTGTGCTTGTATCCTAGTTGCATGCTTTGGGTCTCTGCATTTTGATTCTTTCCTATACTCACTACAAGAACTGAGGTGAGATCCAGTTTGCAGTTTGTTTTACGCTGAGATACATATGGAGGCTGGCATCTCTGGACTGATATTGTAGAGGTTTTTACTGTGGAATAAAAGGCTGTGTCATGCTTATGCTGCAAAGGTCAGCAGCTTATGCTGCAGCTTATCCTGCAGCTACCTTAGAGAACAACAGTTGCAGCAAAAGCACCTGTGTGGCTGCTTAAAACATAGTCTTTATTAGGTGCATTGCTTTATTAGGTGCATCTCCTTTAGACTGTATATCCTAGGTATTCAAGTGACGTGAACTGATCTCACAACTAAGTTGTTTTAGGTGGTATTCTGTTGCTCTGTAGGGAAGGAGTGGGAGTTTGACTCTCAGAGAATCCTTGCTCATAAAGCCTTAATCGGTGAATGCAATGTAGATGAGTTAGGAATTTGGCTATGTCCTTCAAAAAAGGAAACAAAAAAAACCACTTTGAGGTTGTCAAAGTGGAAATAGGGGGCTACAGAATCGAAAGCCTCGTCCCCACCCATTTGCCCTTGTGTGTACTGGGGTGTCCAGCTCAGCAGGCAGGTTCTGGTGCTTCCCCACGAGCTGCCTTAACCATACCTATTCAAATAGATTGCTCAGGCGTGTCGCCTTGCTGTGGCATGTAGCAGGGGCTTTCCAACCTCGAGGCCATTATTAGTAAGTCACTTACTTTTTAAATGTGCCTTTTGGTTAAAGCTGTGAACTGCGAGTGAGTGCTAAAAACTGCTCCTCAGTCTTGTAAATAATAAACTTGCAAAAAGTTTCCGAGAAGCGTAATGACTTCCCTAAATATATTTTATATCTTTAGATACTCAGATGTGCGGAGAATTTTCTGATCCCAGCAGAGGATATGCAGTCTTGCTGTCATCTGGGAAGCTCAAGCAGGTAGCGGATAAGGATAAGGAGATGGCTTTTGGGGCTTTGTTTCTTCTTTTTGAAAAAAGTAGATTTTGGGGAGTGTGTTTCTGTGGTTTTGGTGGCTAGGTAGAGTGGACCACCAGAATAGTTTGGGTGATTGCATAGTAAACTTAAGATCCTGCCAGCTGTGTGACTAGATGTGGGATTATATATCCCAGAGCACCCAAAGTCCACATGGGTTTTTAAATCACACAGGTCATTTCACAAAAGATAATTACATTCCTGAGTTACTCAATAATGCCTACAAATGTTACTCCAAAGAGCTTATGAAGCACTTGAAGTCCCTAGCTTCTACCAGAGGAAAATGCACTACTAAGAACAAATTAGCTGTCCGTGCGGCATTTTCTTGCTTGGAATCTCAGGGTGTTTTGCCCAGATAAGCTCATATACTAATTGTGAATGTACCACTGAATATACAGGCTACATTATGTGTTTGTACTTTAACCACTGCATTTGGGACAGCTCCGTGTGACCCCCATCTCCAGTCACAGGGAGAGCTGGGCTGGGAAGCAGTGAAGCTGAAATGCAAGTGTACCCTATTGTGCTTCCACTTGCTGCTAAATGGGGAATCAACCTCTGCAACTTGCCCAGGTGGGGGCGGTGACACTGCAGAGGACTGCAGTGGGTGCAGGGGTATTTCTGCAGACACTGGATGGAGATCCTGGGTTGGAGAAGAGAGGCTGGTTGTGGATGGAGGCTGGCAGCAATCCAAGGAGCGCAATGCTCCCACAAGCTCCTGGTGTTGCTCTAGTGCTCATTCATGCTTCTGAGGAAAGTGGTGGTAGAGATGATCATTAAGATAGCAGTTTAGGGAAAATACATTCTTGTATCTCCACAGGGAGGGTCAGATGCTATCTGGGAGCTGTTGAGAAGCTCTGATATCAGGCGAGCATTTCACAAAAGCTGAACGTGTGAGTTCCTGGTTGCTTTCCTCTTCACTACGTGATGAAGAGGCACCAGAGGAAAACAGCTGGCATTTCTGCTTTGCCCAGAGATGATGATGTTAGGCTTTGCGAGGGATTTTGCCTTCTGAAGGTGTTTGTTTCCATCTGACTAGTCAGTGAGCCTAGGTAGGATATGCCTCACGGCACCCCGTGTGTAGGTGTCTGCCCAGGTGCTATTTGGCTGCTGTTGTAGTCAGAGGAGATCTAGCCCGTGTTGTTGAGGGTGTTAAGGTGAGACTGAGCTGATGAACAATGAGATAAATTGTACCCTCAGCTTCATGGGCCATGTTAATAAACTCTTCACCAGACATCAACAGAACCTAAGCTGACTTGTTGAGTTGCAGATGCCAATGCTGCAAACACCTTCCTTTAATCATATGTGCCATGCAGTAGCCATCCAGCTTAGATACATACATTTTAGGTGTCCGTAAAGTGTTCCAGCATAGTCTTCAGGACACCTCATGAGGATCATCTGGTCATAGAGGTGACTTCTCATGAGGAATATTGTTTGAAGCATCAAGGGTTACGGAGGAAGGCTGCGGCTAGATGCTTTCCTCTTTCCCTAAGATTAAATTAGTTGTTTTACATCTTGCCTCAAGCGTTCCATAATTTAAGATGTATCATTTTGTCTGTTTTAATGATTTTTAGTACCTGAGTCATGTAGAAAAGGTCCCTAGGTTTTTTATCATGTCTTCACAAATTGTACTGTGCAAGTGTCACAAAATACTTGGATGAAATCACAGTGGTCTACCACAAACAGGCTAATCACTGGCCATTTAAGTTGCAAAGCAGAGCTCAGTAAATCTAAAGTATTTAAGTGGTGTCAATTTATGTAATGGGTTTAGGGGGAAATCATGCAACTGATGGGAAGTCAGCAGAGAAATTATTCATCACTTACTGTGATCAAAGGAAAGTGACAGGCTCAAAGTTTGCTCCGAACTCTCACCCCAGCACACATCATCATCTAAGTATTAGATCATCTATTAAGAAAACATAGTCCCTTTTGCTCCTTTTCGTGATCGGTCAGAGTTTTGCTCTGCAGCTATCAGTGTGGCACAGAAATGCCTGCTGTGTAAAGTCATTCACTGTGGCAAGAGCCTTAGTGGACTTCAGGAGACTCACCGCAATGCACGAGTGCATTCAGGGAGCACTGTGGAGTTTCTCCTGGACTGACTGATGGAGAGCATTTTTACCTATGGCAAGAGCAATAGCCACTTCAGTTCATGCTTCCCCATCTGACATGAGACCTAGACCAGGGCAGCATCTCAAAAGGTAAATCACCAGGAGGTACTCACAGGCCCTCATAAGTTGGTGATGAAATTCTTAATGCCTTCTGGAGGAGCTGGTATTTGTTCAGTGAGAAGTGTTTGATGTGGGCTCCGATGAAAAGGAAATGCAAGAGTGCAAGAGAAATCTCCATTTTGCTAGTGAAAATTTAACAATTTTGACAACTTTAGTGCTGCAACTGCATGCTCCCCCAGCATGAGTGAAGGCAACACTGCAGTACCCCTGACAATCCTGGATAGTCCTGCCCTGCTTAAGGATATGAGGAGGATTTCCAGCCTGTGCATGTGGAGCTGTGCTCAGCCAAGGCCTCTCACAGCTTTCTTGTCCTTGAGCTCCCTGTCCCTCAAGGGTAAATGCAGAGCAATCATGGGAAGGCAGTGGGGAATCAGCAGACTCCAAGGCCACCAGCTCACCTCCATGCTCAGAGCATGATTGGGGCAGTGGCTAGAGAAGTGGCTACCTTAACCCACCACATCCCTTTGGCAAGTCAGGATCATGGGCAGGACTCTGGCATGTCCTCATATTGGGCAATCATTCATTGAGCAGTGGTGTAGAGGAGGATGATCTCCAGTGCCCCTGGTCACCAGTGCAGAGTTCAAGCAGGGCACCGCTCAGAGGCTGCACAGATTGGAGCCCAGCGTGTGCATCGTATCACAAGAGGGACATGTGGGGACAGCCGCCTCCGCTGCTTCCGCGGCCCATTCAAGTTTTGCAGAGGTTTCTCTGTCCTTTTTGTCCGCAATTTGCATTTTGCTGTGCTGTAGTTTCCCTGTGGGGGGAGAAGCAGTGCCCAGCTACAGGATTGGTTTTTGCATTCATGTCACTGTAAGACACATCGGTTCAGTCATCCTCTTTTGAGAAGGCCTGTTTACTTGCTGAGTGAATGCCATCATTTTTATGCAGATTATTCTATATATTGACAGATTGTGGTGTGACAGAATTGAGAGAGTGTCACAGGGTACCAGTCAATGCTGCTGACTCAGAGAGGCAGAGGACTCCTTTCCTTATTCTGTGGTCGTCTCTATTGATTTCTTCACACTGGAAGGGCTGATGGTCGGGGAGAGAGGAGGCCCCTGGGGCCATGGGTGATCAGAAGGGAGGGAAATAAATAGATAAAGCGTTCCAGGATAATCTTAGGGAGCCAGGTCTGGTAGTGGAAGAGATGAGGGAAGGTTTCATCCTGCTCCTTCCCTCCCCTTTCTGCCCCCACTATTTCCACCCCACACATACCAACCTATCCTGGGAAACGTTTGAAGGGGCTGGTCTGCGTAGCATTTGAGTGAGGATGCCAGTGAGCTTGGAGCTGCTGCTATTAAAGCTGTGTAGGATGTATTTTTGCATTCCTGATAATGTGCTGTCAAAGCTTGCTTCATGCCAGGAATACCAATGAGGAAAGGGAGCGGGGCCTGCCGGGCTGAAAGAAGAATCACGGGGTGCATTTGGCACGTGGAGCAGAGCAGGGACGAGGTGGGCAGCGGGGGAGGTGGGCTGAGAGCAGCCCTGCCTTCCTCCAGCAGCAGGACTTGGAGCTGCCAGGCAGCCTCCGCAAGCAAACGTGTACACAGGGCTCCTACACCACAACACAGGGTCCCCTGGCGCTGCTTGGGGACTGGAAAGGGAAGGACATCTCGTTAATTACTTGTCCAGTTACCCTCATGTTGCAGAAAGCCACAGAAGTCTCCTTGTGACCTTCCTATATTTCAAGAACACACTGAAGGTGGTTTATTGTGGGTGAGGATTGACTGCTTTTTTAAGCAAGGGAGAGCAAGAACAGTGTCTGATTGCTTTGTGTTTTAACCCTTTTGTCTGCTTCTTCCAGTGGTTGCTGCATGTAGCAGGCTTGCCTCTCTGTGTGCTCACGAGCACTTGTGAGTACATGTAAAAATACTCAAGCCACTTATTATCCACCAGATATAAAAGTCTACATGCTAAGAACTGTAGAGAGTTGTGTAGCACTTCCTTTGAGAAGACTTTCTTCCCCAGAAACCCAAGTTCAAAGTGCCACCAAACAATTGTCTGACTGTATTGTACCAGCCTGGTTGTACTATGCATCTTCAATGCAGAAGGGAAGAGCTGAAGATCTGCTGTTACTCTGATGGAAGGTGTTGAATGGCCAAATAAAGCTTGATTTTCCATTTTGCTTTTCCACTGCCATGAAGCACTCATAAATGAACAAAAAGGTGCTGCAAAAAGATCAAACATCTTTTGGAACTGGGCGATCCTTACTGCTCTGCGCTGTTTCGAAACAGCTGCATGGTGTGCTGGGTGGATTCTCCACCACAGTGCTTTACCACAAGCATTTATATGTTCTACAATGTTCCCTGCAGTGTACTGTCAGCTGCTTGTCTGAAGCAAGTGAGATCTGGAGGGCATGAGATGCTGTCCAATACAATCCCTTGATTACTTTCTTGCTAACTCCAAATGTGCCAAGGTTTGGGACCCAGTATCTTCTGCCAGCTCCTATGAGTAAGGGCATCTCAAGTGACTCAGTGCACAGGGTGATTATGATGGGAAACCTATTCCAGTTCAGTCTGGCAGGCGCGCAGCTTTGAGTGGCTTTGGATGAGTGAAGAAACAGCCCTTGGCATAATTGCCGTACTGCTGTGAGGATGCTGTAAGAGGAGAAAATGAAGGAAGTCAGGCAATTAATTCAGACTCTTATTTTCTTGGACTGACTGCTGCTTCTGGAAGTCAACAGCCATGACAGCACTGGAGAACTGGGGTGATGTGCACTTGGGTGAGTGATCCTCCTCCGGTGCAGTTTTGACAGTGAGACCTGGCCATGCTGCCTTCTGGATCCTGTCATCCTGTGTACCTTTTCAGGTAGTCTCTGATGCTTTAGGTGTAAAGGAGGTGGCTTTGCCACCTGGGCAGGTTCTAGGGAGGCAGCAAGAGTTCCCCAGCACAAAGGGAACTCTCCCAGGCTACTGCTGAGGTTGAGCAGTTACAATGATAAAGACTAGCCTCAGTATTGCAAGAGGGCTAGTGAGATACCGTGGACAGGGAGATCACAGCAGCATCATATCCTATCACCCAGCACAGGTTGTCTGAAGCAGGCAACAACCCAAGTCAATGAGTCCCTGCAATGCCTGTGTCATGCAGATATAGATTCACCAGGCTGGCCGTTCTGCAGTGGACATAGGCAGAGCTACTTCTGGTATCCCCACACTGCTTTCTCCCACACTCTGAGCTCTGAGGACAACATTCCATGAACAGACTATGGTCCAGACTTGATCTGGCCTCGCACTTTTGAAGGAGTGGGTTGAAACCTGAAAGAAAGGATGGGTGTGCTGGCTGCAGTGGAATAAAACCAGAGACCTAAGAACGGTGTGACTCAAAGAGCCAGAGGAAATTTAGAATATATTCACTCCAGAAGCAGTGCCAAATGTGTGGATAAGTTGAAACACGGAGTATTTTCAGCCTGATGCTCCTTGCGCTGTGGTTGATTTGGGAACCTGAAGAGTTCAGCTTTCCTCTAAGCCACAGATGTCATCTCTAGTGCTGCAACTCAGGAGACACCTAGGGTTGGCTGAGGTCTGCAGGGTAATTGGACTCAGAGAGGAGTTCACCCACTACAGCTGCACTAGACAGTGCACGTTGATTTCACAGCCAGATGGTACAGTCAGGTCATGTAACTGCTCTCTCAGAGACAAGAGAAACGATAAATCAATAAATGACCTAGGGTTTCCTACAGGAATTGGAGAGTTGTCATCTTGGGACCCCAGTAAATCTGGATTTGCTTGTCAAAGATGGATCTCCAGTGTCAGTCTGGGCAAGAGTCTGGAGATTGCTCAGTTGTATCTTAAAGCCTTGAGTACTAATTTCTTCCTCTTTCCCCTCACAATCTTTTTTTTTTTTTTTAAATTCAAAACAGTCTAGAACTAAACCCCATGTTATAACGGTTAGTCATCTGAAAGTGTGGAGCCAGCTGCTAAAATAGCAGAACTGAAGTGCAGAATGAAAAGTGAGACAGTGATTAAGACTGATTTCCTGTTGCAGCGTCATATGGTTCACTCTGGCTAGAGACGTTGGGCCATTGATACTAGCAGTGTGAAACGTTTCTAAGTATTGGCCTTCGGCTGATTGAATCAATCTTATACTATCCTACGCACTTAGTTATCTGAGTACTTTGTAGCCATTGCTGAGTGTGCTGTTCTGTGCCCAAAGAAGTGATGATGATCCCATTCTATAAAGGCTGAAAGTATAGCAAGGCCTGGCCATTCTGGCCATGCAGAATATGCCTGGCTGAGTCTGGATTAGAACCGGGTTTGTTGAAACCAAGCCATCCACAGAGCCAACTGAAGTTTGTTGCTGAGTTGTATCTGGATTTGCTGGAGGAGATGGTGCACAGGATTTGGGGACATTGATCCTCTGCATTTTCTATCTGTCTCCGTCAATAAATTGATTTAA
The DNA here is from genome assembly GCA_032353885.1 of Nothura maculosa. NCBI lineage: Eukaryota > Metazoa > Chordata > Aves > Tinamiformes > Tinamidae > Nothura > Nothura maculosa. Next base: position 1,130,876 of record JAUBOD010000865.1, read on the forward strand.
GCCCTCTATGTAGCACTGCACAGGAAGAGAATGCAAAAGGGATAAATTGCTCCTGAAGTAATGATCAACCTCCCTAGATGATGATGCTTGCTCTAAAGTCATGTGGTTTGTTCTCCTGTCCATAGAGTTTAGTCTTTTTGGTCCCTAGATATCCTGAAAGGGCACATATTTCAGAAGTTGCTTGACTTATCTTTTTCTTTTTCATTTATCCCAGAAATTTGTGGAGAAAAAAGACCTGAGAGCAAAGGACAGGTTGAGTTAATTGCTGTTCCTCTAAGGTCATTATTATTTAATACATTTTTGTTGGTGCCATAACCAGCTTCTGTTTTTTTTTCACCCTGGAATTGCAAATCACAGCCATCATGTGTGTGCTGTAGCAGCTGTTTGGCGCATGCTGTAGACCAAGTTTGAACCTTGGCGTGTGTCAGCAGTCCATTTACAGCATTTCTAATGGCAGCAGTGACACAGCTCAGGGACAGGAGTTTCCTGTGCTAGCTTGCCCATCAGAGAAAGTCTGTTGCATAACCCTGTCATGTACGTCTGCAGAAAGGTCAGAGCCATGGCTGCTGTGGTGTTTGCTGTGCACTTTATGGCGACCACTCTGGTTATCTTGGCAGAGAAGCAGCTAAATGAGCTGCTATTGCAGGCTATGGCAGGTAGAGGAAAGGAAAGGAACGGAGAGAAGCAGGAATCTCGTTGTCTGGGTGCAAAGCATGTAGAATTGGTGCTTTCCACTTTTACGATAGGTGCCATAGCTCCTTCCCCTCTCTGTGCCCATCACCTCGCATTGGGCACTGAGGGTTGGGTTGCCATGAGGCAGCTGCTGGGCTCAGTGTTAAAGTTCTCAGAACTTGCTCCAGCAGACTTGGTCTCTGCCGTGGTTCCTCTGCTATCATGTGGACCAAGAAACGCCTGCCATGCTGAAATAAATCAAAAACATTGGCACGTCCCCTGCAAGGAAGGGACAAGGAGACATTTATGAGTGTGGGGAGAAGCAGATAAAGATTATTTTCAAACCCACCTCTATAATTTCATTCACCCTGCAGATATGTCCAGCCTGAGAAGGTACTGGAGAGACACTGGTCTTCTCTGATAGCACTAAAGGCTTTTTGTGAACTTTTATACCCCCTAAGCAAAACACCTCCCATTTCTTTCTGAGTTTGAAAGCCAGAGGAGCTCCCTCATGAACCCAGGTGCTGAAACAACTGGATTCCCTTTCTATTCTTTGCTGCATAAAGGACAGTTACCACTGAATTCAGCAGCTTACCGCTGCCTGAAGTTCAATGCCTCACATTGTTGGGCCATTCTTGCCCCTCATCTCTTCCAGCTATCGAAGTCACAAGCTTCACCTCCCAGACAAGCTTCAACTTTGCATCTGCACAGCTCTCACATGAAAGGTACTCAGCTTGGAGAGAATTTTGTGCTACAGATGCTGTGTTTGTGGGACTAGGGACCATACATAAATATTGTCTGCATCTCAAAAGCCATATCCCCCCTAGCAAAGATTAGAATACTGCCATTTTCAATCAGAAGCATGTGGTGAATTTGTTTCTGAGGGCAGAATCTGGGCACTGGGCACTAATTGTGCTGATCAGAACTCATCAGTAGTTATTAGAGAAAAGTGTTCTGCACTTTTCACAGAGCAGGCCAACATGCAGGAAGGGATTTGGTTTTGATGGTATCACTGAAGATGTGCTGATTGATAGAAGCCAAGGTAATTTCCCTAAGTTGGAATCATCTACTCCCATATCTTTCCTCTAATCCAAGAGTATTTCTCTCCCTGAGCACAGCCTGAAGTGTGCGTGTCCCAGCTGGAAGAAAAAAGGGGGAAGAAGGGAGAGATCCCTCTGATCGTGACAGAACATGGCACATCATTGTCATGACTATGGAGCAGGGGGAACCATTGCTGTCTGGTTACAGAGCAATGACTTCTTGCATTCCCAAAGAGAGTCTTGTAACAGACACTGCCATGAGGGAGAGTGATATTTTACACTCTTCCTGTGCTTTTCATCCCAGAGGAGTTCAAAGTGCTTTTCAGCCTGCTTTCATACTGCTGAAAAAAGGATGATCAAGAGGTTTTGTGCAGAACGCTCTTTTCTGATGGAGCAACAGCAGCTACCACTGCAGCTGTGGCGTTGCTAGTGCAGGAATAACTTCCAATCGCTCTTGAAATGAGTTGCTTCTACTGATGAGCAAAACAGCCATCAAGCAACATGCTGTCATTCTCCGAGTCAGAAGGAAGCTGCCTAGGATTATTTTTAGTATTTTAGGAATGGTTTCTGGGGGTTTGGGCTAAAGGAGAGGAAATAGCAGAGATACCAAAAGGTAAACAACTGTTTTTAGAGTAGAGAGTCCAAGGATGTCTTAGAGGTGATAGCAGATAACGGGCTGCATATGAGTTCATGGTGCAAAATGCTGCCGTTTTTGCCAGAGAGATCTTGCACATCCAACAAAGGAGGAAACAATGCTTAAACATAGCCTTGATCTGGTGACACCTGAAATATTTTAGAGTTCTAGTTCCCCAGCCCAGGAAGGATATGGAAGAACTAGAGGATATGAGAAAGACAACAAATCTGCTGCAAGGATCAGAGGATGTGACAGGTGTGTTCTTCTGGGACAATCCAAGTGTTCTTAATTAAACTGCCGCAACCAGAAATAGGCATTTTGCTGGGAAGTTTTGAGTCATGGCATAGAAAACCTAACAGGTAGTGACACAATCCTGCCCTCACGTTGGTGGGCTAAAGATTGAGAGGAAGGATGGGAACAACTTGTTTCAGAAGCAGCATCAGCTGCTGTGAAGAGGCAGAATGTGTCAGACGTAGAAGGTCCTAGTGTCTGCGTTGCCATCAGCCAGGTCTTGCATACAGAGGTGCTCAGGACCCGTTGTGTTGGGCCTGGCTTGGGCGAACAGTCTCTGTGAGGCTGGTGGGACTGCCCGGTGCTTTCTTGCTTTGCTCAGCCAGATGCTCTCGCCTTGAACTGAGTCCAGCACAGCCTAAGTGCTGCGGGCCATACTTTGATGTACATTTCTTTCTGCAGTCCAAGTCCTTGGCTTACCCATCCCTGCCTCTCATATTTGCCCCTTGCCATGGTTATTTGTGAGAGCTGAAAAATTGATCTAGCTTTTAAATAATCTACTGTGCAGGCATTCCAGAGCAATGGCTCTTCTTCTGTACTGGTTAATTCTACGCTGTGTTTGGAGGTGTTGAGAGAGGTGTGGGGGCAAGGGAACCAAAGGAGGTGTTCATGTAAGGTGTGAGCTCATCCTGCCACCACAGAAGCCTGTGTTAAGCCAGCCATCAAGTCCCTGGGGCTGCCTACAAGACAGGAAGCTGTTAGGAGGAGGAGATGGGGCAGGCACGCGGTTTACACATGCACGCCTGCCGAGGCATCAAGAACAGCAAATGTCAACAGCAGAGCCAAAAGTCCATTGGCTTGTGTTTAACTCTGTTTATAATGCTTGTGAGTAGACAGAAAAGGTCATTTTATTTGGTGGGGAGGAGAGGAGAAAAGGGGCATAAACATTGAAACCACGTGGGCTTGTCACGTTCCCTCAAGAAATAGCATTTCTGCGATGATGGGTAAGCAACAAGGAAATAACTGAGAGATGAAAACCAGCTTGCCCCTTAGCAACCCTCTCTCCTCTTGTGTATCTCTTTGCTGACAAGAATAGGGAATAAAACAACCAGGAAAAAAAATAAAAAGAGAGGGGAAAAAAAAAGCAGTGAGATGGGTTTTGAATGCATGCCAAGGTTGATTTAATTAGATATATTGAATTCGTTAACTTTTGAACGACATGTCTGCCACGCAGCACAAATTATAAGTTGCGAGCGGCGACGGCAGCACAGTACTAACCTGCCAAAAGGTTCAGCAAAGCAGAAAGATTGACCTACTTTTATCAGATCTGAAGGGAGCGCGGATGAACGCCTTCCTCGCGCCGTCACTGAGCTTCCTCTCTATCTCTCTGCTCTCCGGAGCACTGCCTCCACTGTGAATCTTTCCTTAGGAAGGGGAGCTCTCCTCCTTCATGTGGGGAGGTCATGATGCCCTGCAGTAGCACTTGAGCTTGTGCACAAATACATGGCTGTGTATGTTTCTGTTACCCATGCAAGAAAGCTTGCTCTGAGTGAGTGAGGGCTCTTGCCTTATGTAGGGAATGCTGCCTCCTGTCTAACACTGATTTTATGTTTTTCACTCATTGCATCCTTTAAAACTACTCCTCTGGTATTCCCTGATAATACCCTTAAATGCTGTTACAGCTTATAAAGGTGACAAAATCACCCATAGGGACTACCAGGGCAACCTACAGCAATTGCTTTCAGCTGTGGATGTGTCTCTCCTTTCCTTTTTGGTGTGTGCCCATGTGTGGTTTCAGCTGAGTCTTGCCTTGGAATTGCCCATCTCTGAAAGATGATCTTCTCTGACAGAAGATCTGGCTTCTTTGATGTTTTGTCCTTGACCTGCTCTGTTAGGCTGCACAAGACACTTTGCTGCTCTGCACCTCTC
>JAUBOD010000865.1:1156812-1168857 GCA_032353885.1 Nothura maculosa
TGTCTTGAACTTTTCTGCAGGACAGGTATTGATGCATCCTTACTGCTTTCTACTCCAAATTGAAGACATTTTTTTTTTGCCCTGGTTTCCTCTGACATAAACCCATTGCAAAGTAGACACTAAGAAGAAAATGGAAAAAAAACTTAAAAACACAAAAATGTCTGGGTTGGAGGGAACCTCTGGAGATTATCTAGTCCAACTTCTGTTGAAAGCAGGACCTTAGATTAGGTTGTTCAGACCCTGTCAGGTCAATTCTTTAATATTTCCAATTAGGGAGATTTGATCCCTTCCACGGGCAACATATATAGCTTGAATTCTTTAAAGAAACTTGTACCTATTGCTTCTTGTCATGTCACTGTGTATACTTGTGAAGAAAGTACATTCATCTTCTCGTAACCAGCTTTTAGAGATTGGACTAGATTTTAGGGACTGTGATTAGATTCTCTCTGTACATTCTCTTCTCAAGGCTGAACAAAATCAGTTCCTTCAGCTTTTCTTCATTTGCCAGTTTCTCTAGGCATTCAAGAAGAAAAAAATAGAGGTGTTTGAGGTGTGTCCTAACAAATGCCAGAGGCAGTGGGATATCCAGCCCAGGATGCTGTAGGCCTTCCCTGATTCTAGGACACACTGCTGTCTTGTGTTCAGTCTGAGCTTCACCAAGACACACAGGGCTTTTTCAGCAGACCATGCACGCAGTCAGTGCTCGTATGGTACTACTGCTTGGAATTATTCCATCTCAGGTGCAGGACTTTACATATATTTTTGTTAAACCTCATGTTAAATCTCATTTTTGTTGGCCAAATCTTCTATCTGGTTAAGATCTCCAAATATGGTATTTCCCCCAGCATATCCACCTCCCCTCAAAATTTGGTGTTACCCACAAACTTGATAAAGGTACATTAAATTCTGCTATCCAGATCATTTGGAAAAATATTGAATAGTATTGAAAATCCCTTTGTGACCAGCTGCCAGCATGACTTTGAACCAGCATCCTTTGAGCTCAGCAGTTCAGCCAGTGTTCAATCCATCTGACATTTTTTATGTCCAGCCCAAATCTCATCAGCTGTCAACAAGAAGACAATATCAGATACCTTCCCAAAATCAAGGTATATAATGAATACTTATTTCTTCAGATCTAGATAAAGTAAAATTCTGAGTAGCATGAATGACTATTAATATAGGCAGTTTTGTACCTTTGTCATTGTTGCAGGTTTTCATTAACGTAATCTTCTTGGGGTTGGTGCATTCAGCACTCAAGGTTTTGGGCGTCTTTGCCAACACCTAGAAACCAGATGGTACAATAAGAAATGAGCTTGGTTTTATCATTCTCTTGACTGCTGTGATATTGAAAATTTGTATCTCATACTAAGACAGGGAGTCACTAGATGGACTTGTCTATTCCAGAGAAGTAGGATGAGTTCTCTTGGTTGTCCGAAGGTCAGTTATTAACTGAAGAGCCGGTATCACTTTGCACAGACCAGTGCAGTAGGTGGCCTAATTTGGGGCTGATGGTGGTATCAGTAATTATATGTATCAGTATAAGCTACAGGCAATGCAGTTAAGGCTCCCAGATAGCACCAGCTATAAAGCAACGTATATTCTCAGACGTCTATGTTACTTTCATGTTGCCAGTCAAGCTAATAATCTTTAGCTCAGATTTTACAGCTTTGAAACATCATTGTAATTGCATAGCAGACTACTTTTTAATGTTTTAATATTGCTCCTGTTGACCAATAGGAACTAGCCTGTGCTCTCCTCTATTGAAGGATGGACTTTTCACCTCTGACTAAACAAGTGACAATGTCCTCCACATATTAGCTGTTGAGAGCTCATAATCTGCTTTCTGAGAAGAGCAGAAGGAGAATTGCAAATGCTGAACCGAAAATACAGAAAGACCAGGGAGGTTCTCATGTGGTTTTTGAGGAGTTCTACCATTCTAGGCAATGATTTGTCAATGCACAGCTACACATGGATATCCTTTTTTTTTTTCTCCACAGCTGTGAATCCAAATTTAATTGTAAAGTAATTGATGTGAAACTGCTTAATGTTACTATTAATACTTACAGAGCAAGTAGCTATGGCTTATACTGTAATAAAATTCTCTAAATATCTACTAATGAAGTATTTTTTCAAGCTGTACTTCTAAAAGAGAGGAAACGTGGCCTCTACTGAGACTCTGTTAACACAAACCCCGAGTTATTCCCAGGCAGAAAGAAACAATATTTTTATTCCCTAATTTAATACCCTTTGTTTCCTTCTCTTTTTCCCCTTCCCCCCACACAGGAACTACTCATTTATGATCTGACTGGAGAGAAAGGGTTAATGGAAAACAAGACACTGCTGAAACATCATTGCTGCATTTGTGGTCAGTATTACACGTGTATACTTTAACAGTCCGCTGGGTTTAAATAAATATGTAGAACTTCTGCTTTTGGCCGAGCAAAAAGTGACTGCTGTTCAGTATGGTGTTTCCCTCGCATTGCGGGCTGCATGTTGGCATTGCAGAGCTGGAACTGTTTGGGGTGCCATTTGCTTGAAACACTTCAGCACAGCTTCCCACAAGCCCTTGCTCAGTCTGGCTGTGCACAGGTTTTCAATGAAAGGCCCTGTTCACACATACAGCAACTCAAATTATCTCTAAATAAACTAGTATATGTGGAGAGTAATTCACGAACACTTCCAGGATGATGATGAATGGCAGGCAGCATGAGATTGTAAAAGGTGCCCCTTAGCGATGAAGCTCCATCATGTTGTGCAGTGAAACTGTGGAAGGGGTTAGAAACATGACTTTAAAAGAAGAGGTGTGTCATTGGGAGCTTTAGAAGCCATGCTGTAAGTGACAGACCTGACATATTTGATCCATCTCCTGGTCCACTTTGTCTATGATTGTGCTTCCAGAACTTTGAAGACTTTTTAGATGTTGATCCATGCAGTTTGCTGAAGAAAGTATTCTTAGACCTGAAAAGTCAACTTAAAACAATTGCCTCTGATAAATAATGATGATTCTAGGATTATCTCCCTCTATTCTTCTTCCGTTCATGACATGATTCGTGAATTCCATTTGTGCTTTAGCTTAACAGAAGCCATTCTTTTGCTATGGCACGGAGAGGAAATTCATGCTACTCTAAAAGCCTTAGAAGGTTACAGCTACTTGTATACTAATAGGTTAAACAGGGACAAGGAATAGCCTTGAGCACTGCTGTGTAATTGCCCATACTGCAAAGCTATTAGCATGGTTTCAGCCCACATCAGCTAGTGCTTCTCCAGACAAAGCCTGGGCACTGTCTGGGGACTAGTACTGGCCAGGGGCCATTCCCACTAGCTAATTTGGCTGCAGGCACCTTAGTTTGAGGAGGTGAAAGGGCTTAGCTGTCTGGATACGAGCTGCTGGACAGCTGACTGCAGTGCCAAAGAACAGCCCCTGACTTGTCTTCTTCAAGTATATGGACAGGATGAACAGTTTGTGATACAGGAGCCCCAGCAGTTAGGTACCACATACACAAGTTTGAAAATTTGGATGAAATTTAGAAATACACCTTTCTGTCAAACTTTTAGGTGCTGCTTCTGGTGTGTGCTGATCACTTTGTCTGTTTTGAAATTCCTGTACATTCTGAATATCCATCATTCTTCCCATAAAGCAAGAACAGGAAGACACCCTCCATCTTCAGATATCAACCATAAAACAAAATAACATGAAAAATGTGAAATGAGTGGGTGCAAACTTTGTTCTACAGAGATCTGTGAAAGATTCACAGACTGGTGCTGATATGTTTAAAAACATTTGACATCTTCCTATTTGACAGAGGAGGAATGCAAAAGAGAAGGTAAGACAACACAAAAAGGTGGGATATATCTTGCAGAAATGGTAGGCAAAAAAGTTGTATGGGAACTTTTCACACAATAGTGTGTAAATTTTGTCGTTAGATGTCTGTAACTGTGTCTATATTTTTATTAGGCATAACCTCATAGTAAAAAGCATCTATTGCTGTAAAACTGGTTGTACTTGCAGTTTTTGTTGAAAAATGACTCATTTTCTACCCTTAAAATCCCATCTGGAATTGATACAAATGCATAAATAATCTTGTCTCCAAGGAATGATGTTCCAGGGGTAAAATCTGTATTGTGATCTAAATCAACACTGGAAAGATCCATGCTCATTCTGCTTAAGCCAAGAATCCTGAAATTCAGTACAGCAAAATTACAGATGAAAAGCGTTTTTGAAAACAGAGAAGTACAAAATAGTCATTAGAGTATAAGAAGTGCCCGGCTCCCACTGCTCTTAGGTACTCAGGAATAGTCAGGATGGATTCACCAAGGGGAAATCATGCTTGACTAACCTGATAGCTTTCTATGATGGAATGATTAGCTGGATATATAGGGGGAGAGTGGTGGATGTTATCTATCTGCAGGTCAGCAAGGCTTTTGACACCATCCCTCACAGCATCCTCCTGGGCAAGCTCCAGAGGTGTGGGATAGATGAGGGGACAGTGAGGTGGACTGAGAACTGGCTGCATGGCAGAGCTCAGAGGGCAGTCATCAATGGTGTAGAGTCCAGTTGGAGGCCTGTAGTTAGTAGTGTCCCCCAGGGGTCAGTCCTTTGTCCAGTCCTGTTCAATTTATTCATCAATGACCTAGATGAAGGGACAGAGTACCCCCTTAGCAAGTTTGCTGATGATACCAAACTGGGAGGAATAGCTAATAGACCTGAGGGATGTGCTGCCATCCAGAGAGATCTGGACAGACTGGATGACTGGGCATTGAGAAACCTCATGAAGTTCAACAAGGTCCTGCACCTGGGGAAGAATAACCTCAGACACCAGTACAGGTTGGGAACTGACCTTCTGGAGAGCAGCTCTGCAGAGAAGAGAACATGGTGGATGACAAATTGACCATGAGGCAGCAGTTTGCCCTCGTGGCCAAGAAAGCCAATAGGATCCTAGGGTGCTTTAAGAAGAGCATCTCCAGCAGGTCAAGGGAGGTGATTGTCCCCTTCTACTCAGCCCTGGTGAGGTCATATCTGGAGACTGTGACCAGTCCTGGCCTCCCTAGTACAAGAGGCATGTGGAGCTGCTGGAGAGAGTCCAGAGCAGAGCTATGAGGATGATCAGGAGCCTGGAACATCTGCCCTATGAGGAAAGACTGAGAGAGCTGGCTGGCCTCTTTTCAGTGGTGGCCACGGATAGAACTAGAGGAAATGGCTGCAAACTGAAGCACCAAAAGTCCCACAAGAACTTAAGGAAAAATTTCTTGACAGTGAGGGTGACAGAGCCCTGGAACAGGCCGCCCAGGGAGGTTGTAGAGTCTCCTTCTCTGGAGATCCTCAAAACCTGCTTGGATGCTGCTCTGTGCTGCATGCTATAGGTGACCCAGCATGTGCAGTGGAGTTGGACTAGATGATGTGTAGAGGTCCCTTCCAACCTTAAGAATGTTATGATTCTGTGATTCAATGTGGCTTCAGTGCCACTGAACATCAAAATTTCTCCATGCCCTTCCAAAGATACTAAGACACTTACTTATATCCAATGTAATATTTAATTCTCCAATCTTGTCTTGCATCTTATCAAGCTGTATAACAGAATCATGGAGTCATTTAGGTTGGAAATGCCTTCTGGAGGTCAGCTACTCCAACCCTCTGTTCAAAATAGGGCAAATTGATCTGGTAGATTAGAGTCTTGTCCAATTGCATCTTGATTATCCATAAGGATAGTGCATCCACAACTTCTCTGGGTGTCTTGTTTAACTGACTTAGTTGAGCTTTTTTAATCTTTTTATCTTTTAGAACTTCTGCCTTTTGTCCTTTCAAATGAGTCTGGAGCTATCTTCTCTATATCCTCCTCTTCAGGAGTTCAAGATCTTTCAACCTTCTGTCCTTAAGTCTGAACAAACCAATATACCAATATCTGTCTTGTACTGAGGAGCCCCAAACTGGACACAGTACTCCTGATGTAGTCTCACAAGCACTGAATAAATGGCAATAGTCCCTTTTCCAAACCTTCTCTCTTGCCAGTACCGTCCAGTTGGTGGTTGGACTTTGCCACAAGGGCAAACTGCTGATCCACATTCGGCTTGCCATCTGTTCAGACCTGTGAGTCTTTTTCTAGAAAGCCTCTTTTTAGCAAGTAAGCCTGCTTTGCAGAGATTTTTATCATGCCAGGGCAGGACTTTGCATTTGTCTATGTTGAACTTCATGTTTTTGTTAGCTCACCTCCAGCATATAAAGGTCTTGTTGAGCAGCAGTCATGTACAGCAGCACCTTGACCATCCCTCCCAGTTGGCTGTCAAATTTGTTTTAGAGTGAACTGAATAGTGTCAACCAGAAACTAATAGAGATGTTAAATAGCATTGGTCCCAAAACCGATCCTTGAGAGATGCCACTAGTAACCAGATGCTGGTGGGACTTTGTTCCACTGATCTTCAACTTTTGAGCGTGTCATTCCAGGTGATTTTCCACTTCTGTAGTCCAATTGTCCAGTCCATACCACACCAAATCAGTTATAAGAACACAGTAGCAGACTGTGTCAAAGGCCTAGCTAAAGTAAAAATAAACATCTAGTTGTTTCATCACAGCGGGTAACCTGGATGTCACCCATGATGCACCGGCACTTTTTCTATCTGCAGTGTGCCACAACATCATGCCTTCAGAGGAATTAGCATTGCTTTGGCTCATTAAGTCTTGGGCTTAATATCAGTGTGTCTGACTTGAAGTTAGTTTTTTTCTGACTGGAAAAATAGACTATGGGACTGGATCCTGTTTGCTCAGTTTTGGCTACCTGCTATGGCTTACTAAAACAGAGTCCCATGATCATAGGTTGCAAGGTTGAGAGCAAACATGTGACAAGATGTAAAGGCAACAGGGATTTGACTAGTATCTCAGCAGGTCCAAGGTATGGGATGGTCTTTTCTCAGTTTTGAACAGTCTTGCTAATTGTCTTATATCCATTCAGTCATTCGAATTTCCTTCCTTTTAATATAAATAGCCCTGAGGGAAGGAACATAGAACCTGACTCAAGCATCTCTTTGTAGCTAGTAAATCTGCCCAAGGGCTTACAAAATGTTTATGCTAAAGTAAAGAACCATGCAAACAAATTATTAGCTGTTAAGTTTTCAAGACAAACGCTTCAGGAGGAACTGGGTGGATGTGGAAAAATAACCCCTCTCCTTGCCTTGCATCCTCACACATTCCATTTTTAGACTACTCACAACAAAGGGGAAGAACAGGGTGGATATAGTAGAGGACATTTTAAAGCTCTCATCATTGTCCTGTGGTCTGAAAATCAGTTGGCAAGATGTATGCAGCCACAAAGGAGCCTACAAGCCTCTCTTCTCAGGCTGGGAGGTCTGAACACTGCCAAAGGCTTTTGGCCCCCTTCTTAGGAGAAGCCTGATGCTTTTAAAGAATGTCATTTAATTCCATGACAGCATGGGTTTGTTGCCTTGTGTGTGTGTGCTTGTGCTTGGATGTGTGTACATCTCAAAAGTAGGTCTGAGGTTAAGAAAATCTCCTTATTTGGATGGGAACTTTGAGCAATATGTCACAGAATGTGACAACTTCCATAATGGTTTTTAAAAAAATGCATGCAAAATTAGCTGTGAGCTTCCAGTGGAGAGTGACCACTCGAAATACCTAACTTTGGGGCTCGACCCTCCTCTGCATTAGTTTTGAACAAATTCCTTGGTTCGCAATTCCAGTTAGTTAATTTGTAAAACGAGCATTTTGCGACTCGTTCAAGAGCTCTTCATGTTGGGAAAGTTATATAGGCTTGTTTTAATGGATTTTTGTGTTTGTGTATGTCCAAATTAAAAAAAAAAGTTTTTTTTTTTCTTTGTCTCATTTCATGGATAGTTGTTTAATACCTGTGAAAATCTAATTCTTTCCATTACTACAATTTCAGTTCAAGCATCTAAAACTACCACTCATTTTGAATTTAGGCCAAACACTCCTGCCATGGTATGACATGTTTTTTTATTGGTTGAGTACAGAACCTAACTCAGCATAGATCTATATCAAGGTGAGAGTGATAAAAACACAGGATATTACATGTCTTGTCTGCAAGAATATAACAAAGTCCTGTCTACATTAGCTACAGCACTTTCACATGTTCCTCTAAAATAGTGAGTTTTACTCTCTATGAAAAGCCTAAGGGTAAACTTGCAATCATTCTGGGTATGTGTTTCAGCATCTATGTTACTGCTGGGGAAAATCAAGTTAGAGTAAACTTGATTTTCATTTATGTTAAAACCCAAATGGTTGGATTTTTATGTGCAAGGGAAAATAGTTGCAGTGAATAGCAAAACATTTGATTAAACAGAAAAAACCCGGAATTATGCCATGTTCTGCTTAACCCTAGGGATACCTCCTCTGCTATCTCTTTAGCCTTAGTGCTAAACAGTCTTGTGTAATATACTTTTGCTAGAAATCTTCAAAAGGTCTTTGGTGAGGATGAGGATGAGAATCAGGTAATAGGCTTATGAAAGCAACTATTTTTGGCTCTATTCTGATAGGACAACAGCGCTGTTGTTGCACTCTGATATTTTCAGTCATTGTGACTCATCTGTAGAGGACTCTCTGGCCCATTTTCTTTAAAATGTGCTTGGTCCAGAGAACTGATCGGGCTTTCTAAAAATAGAAACACAGAGAAAGAACAGCTTGCTCTTCTGTCGGAGATCAGGGGAGGGGAGGTGATTGACCTTTTCTACACCAATTCAAAAGGTGGAGTCTTAGACTATGCTGTCTAAGCATAGTCATAATCAGCGAAGAACATGTGTTTGTGTATTTCTTCTCCTTCTGGAGAAGAGAATGGCTCAGGAGAGGACAGGTTTCCGGCTCCCAGGGAAAGTGAATGCAGATATCCTCAGAGACTAGCCCATTAGTGATCTCTGCTTTACAATAGGAAGACTCTACAAAACTGGAAAAGGCCACTTAGAAGACTAGTTTCTATTCATATCTAGCTAATATTTGCTTTTAGAAAATTTTCCAGGCCTTTGAGACTCCTAAAGCATTGTGGATGTTGTGGCTAATTGGAATAAGTCACTGACCATGGACGCTGGAGACCTTTTCTCCTTGAATATCACCGTTATCTTTTCCCTAAAATGTGAAAAATTGAAAATGTGTCCATTTTTTCCCTTGCTTACTCAATTGCCAGAAGGAAACATATGTTTGAGAATGAGGTTTGTGGAGAAGTCAGTCATGTCATCTTCCTAGTGTGGATACTTTCCTTCCTTTTCACTTATGTATTTTCCCTGAAGATATAATCTTAGACCTCAGTTGGACAAGATAAGCATTTACTTTGTGTAAAGCTGTGAATAATCTCTCTCAAGGGCTTTAAGTACAAGGTTGAATTTAGACTTTAAAATGAGAGGTAGAAATCTCTTTTTGTAAAGAATAACTTCTGTGCATTGAATCTGGATGTGGACTAACATGAAAACCAATTTTCTGGATTTTCAGCTCTAGGTGAAATCTGACATTTTTAAAACTTATGATTTTAAGAGATCTACATTTTAACCTGATGTGTTTGCCTGCATTTCCTTTTTTCATGGTGTCCCTATGTAAATACTGTGGACCTGAGTAGCAACTGTAAGACTAAGTAAGTTACCCCTGCCATTATGGCAAGGGGTGGGCAGATGTCAATGTGGGAGGACACATTCAGAGTTTTGTCTAGCACTTTGAAATGTTTTTCTTTCTTACTACCTGCTATGCTTCAGTTTTCCAGATTAAAATTTTGCATGAATGACAGGTCTTATTATTTTGGGTGATCTGTGTTTTCCTTCATTATTTAGACATAGAACTTGCAAAATACTCCTCTTAGTACAGCAGTTCATTCTCAACTGGATCTTAATGAGGCTAGTTCTCCTCTTCCTGGGAAAGTATGCTCCTTTGGTTACAGAAGCCCACCTTTCACAAACCACAGCTAAAACATATTTTTTTCTGTGAAACGCAAAACACACAGCTGCTTGCAAATGTCAGTTTTTCTTAGCATGAGGCAAATATGCACTTTGTAAATGTGGGACATGGGCATATTTTGATGTGGGTCTTGAACAGGGCCTCAGTATAGGGATAGCTCATCTTTAATTTATAGTTATAGTCAATGTAGCCATTCCAGGAAAAGACATTTTGTGGTTCTCAGGGAAGAGAAGGAGAAGGATAAAACCCTAAACAGAAACAGTTTACAACATTCAGTTCAGGCATATCATCCCTAAATGAAGACCTAGTATAAAACACTTGAAATATTTTGGGGGATTAAAATTACCAAGATATAGATGCTAAAGCACTTTCAGGTATATATCATTCTTTCTTTGGGAAGAAAACAGAAACACCCTTGTGTATTTTCTGCCTCTGGGCTGTTGACACAAGCTATAACCACATGTTTTAATCTGATTATTAAAACTACTGCAGGAAATTCTATGGCCTCTGTTACGCCAAGGCTTGACTTAGCTGATCAAAATGGCATTTCTGGCCTGAAAATTCATCAATCACTGGAGCCCAAAGGAAAGCTTATGATGATAGTGCAGTGTGTTTATAGAGAGACTTCTAGTCTTTTAGGAGCTGAAAGCATTTTATAAACAGTAATTGATTCATGCCTCCCTTTGCACACAAATGCAAACCTCCAAGGAAGAAGTCTGCCTTGTTTTCACAGAAGCTAGCAATGGGCAAGAGGTAGGTAGGCAGCATGTAATTATCAAAAATGGAATTTTGTCAGAATGCTGTATTCACTCATGTAAAAGGGTCATGGGATTTTTCATGGGCCTGTGCAGTCTGGGCTGCATCAGTAGCATCAGCTCTGTATTGCAGTGGGCTAATTGCTTCTGTATGAATAGTAGGAGTGTGTTGCCTGTTGAACTGTGACTACTATGGCCTGGAATAGCTCAGAGTACTTTGATGGGAGGAATTACATCGTCCCTCCCGCAAGACACTACAGGTAACTGTGTCCTGCAAATATGGCTGGGTGTCTCACAGGGCAGTAGACACGTGCCTACCTCCTGTTCAGACCAGTTGGCACGTCTCATTGGTAAGGGCTGTTACCTTGAACCGCAGGGCTTTTCTGCAGTGTGGGATATGCAGCCTTGCTGATGTTCACCACAGCTTCTCCTGGAAGAAAAATGGATCCTTGCCTAATCTGTCAGAAACTAGAATTCTCAGTTATAGGAGCACAGAAATCTTGTAAGGAAATTCTGCTGCCCTATCTTTATCAGCCAGGCTTTCCTTATTTCCAATACATGCAGCTTTGCTTATGTTTCTGACACTTGAAATATATTCTGATTCTGCTCCTCTTCTTTCCCTTCAGATCAGCTGGCTTTGGATATGATCCAAAATGCATTCAGTTTAAACAGGGGGAGTCTTTCTAATGCTAACAGCTGTCTTTGAATTGTATCCCTCATTTGCACCCCTTTCTGAGATCAGAAGGCACCAAACTAACTGATCTCAGGAAGGCAGAAAGGCAGAAATCAAATAACTTCAGTGTAGCATCTAGATCTTCTGCTTGAAATGGGTCTGTCAAAGGGTAACTCATCCCAGAGGAAATAGATAACAAAGCAGATTTTTTCTCTGAGATATACTATGATTTCTAGTATTTTCTCTGAAATGCAATTGAACAGCTAACAGATTAGTATAGCATTATGCTGTGGTTCTGCCTCCACATGGAAAAACATAGAAGATAAAGCAATCTTTATCTACAGCTTGCTTCCTCTGCTCTGCAGGCAGATTCCAGAATGATAGTGGCTGACTTAGCTGCCTACTTCAACTATTTTTGCTGCAGTTATCCTTACTGCTGAAATATGGAACTAGTATGATTTTACACTTAATACATATCAGCATGACCAAATGATCCAAAGAGCATCCATTCAGCACTGGCAAATACCTTGTGGGAATCCTGACATCACTAGCTAAGAAGCAGGCTTCAAATCTTCCTGAGAACTAATATTTTTAATAAGATCTTGATGACGTAGGAGGTATGTCACAGAATCACAGAATCACAGAATCTACAAAGTTGGAAGGGACCTCTAGAGATCATCTGGTCCAACCTTCCCGCTCCAGCAGGCACCTAGAGC
>JAUBOD010000865.1:1168957-1189848 GCA_032353885.1 Nothura maculosa
AGTCCTCGGGCACCTCCCCTGCTCTCCAGGACCTCTCAAAGATGATGGAGAGAGGCTGAGCAATAACCTCGGCCAATAACACCCTTTATGAAAAGGTTTTTTTAAAAATTTCTATCCTCCTAGTCAGAGATCTGAGCTAGGACAGCAGATGCTCTTCAGAAGTCCCATGGGGATGGATGCTTTCTGTGTGCCTTTTCTGTGTCTGATGTGTGTTTAGGTTATGTGTGCCATGATGTCCCTGCTTCAGAGCAAAGTATCACTGGATAGCAACTAGAAAAGAGGACAGCTCAAGAGCTCCTAGAGGAGGTGATTGGAAAAAAAATAGCAGTTAAAGCCAGTAGACATATGGTGGATACTCTATAGGTGAATATGTAGGGTGGATACATCTAGCTGCTGAGGGAACATCAGTGTTGGAAATAGAGGTGTCTCAACCTAAACTTTATGTATTTGCCCTCTGATCTGCACATTTTGTTGCTGACTAAGTCTATCTTGGAGAGTGGTTCTGCTCCAAGGATCAGGTGGTGCTTCTGGCAAGTCCTGGGTATGTAGGAGCCTCTGCTAGAATAGGGAAAACCAAAATCTGGAAACTCAACTTCTTTCCAGGCCAAGAAAATGTAAGTAAGGGCCAGCCATAATGGCTGGATAGAGGCCTCAGCAATCAACCCCCCAAAACAGGAGGATTATTTCATATGCTTTGAGGGGTAAAAGTGATATAGGAAGTATGATTATGGGAAGTTGTGACTCATGTCTTTTAATTCTGTACTTGCTAAAATAAATACTGCTTGCACCAAGAGATGCTCCTAGGCATATGTCTGGGGACCATTGCTGATTTTGCTATTGCTTTTTGGCAAAGGCCTTTAGAGACCATTCCTAATCCTTCCAAGACTTAGCAGAGGGTTTACATAATGGCCCTTGTCTAGTGTTAAAAGACCTTGATTTCTGACTGTATCCTCAAAATGCTACTGAAATCTTGAGATATAGTAATAAGGCTTTTATTTATAGTAATAAGGCTTTCATTTTAATCTCTTTGGAATAAATGAAATATTAGTTTGGGGAGGACCTCCGTGTGCATCTAAAGAGTCCTGGGACTAATATGGGGGAATTTATGGAGAGACTGTAAGAACTACATGGAGGAACTTGTCCTTTTCCTCTGCAAACCTGGTATCTAGTCAGAATGTTTGTTTGTATATTATTTATTGATTTTTTTGGCTCACTCTCCTAGCTGTTACTCTGTTACAGCTTCAGAGGTATAGTAGAAAGAATATGGAATCTAGTCAACTTTGTGCACTGTAGATGGATATATAAAACAGTGACTGGTGCAAAAAGACATTAAGCAGCACTGTGAGTCCCCTCAAAAAGAGGAAATATGCTGATTTTTAACCAGTATTTTCCTATCCTGGAACTGGGGGATTTTAGAGAGTGACAAATTGAATGTGAGTCAGTGGGGCAATATGGTGTTAAAGGAAACTGCTATACTGGGCACAGGCAGTACATGATCTATTTCAAAAACTAGACAAAAAGTACTCAGACACTCAATTTTCTGTTTTCCTCAGCAGTATCTTGACCATAAGGTTCAGTTTTGGGTTATAAAGCATAAGTGACAGTCTGGAGAGGAGAGTAGAGCAGTTGTGTAGAATGAGATTGGGTATTTTGGCTGGGGAAGGGTGATGGCCCCTGATGGGAAAAGAAGTGAGCAAGAATAGCTCATGACAATTAGGCACTGAAATACTCAGATTCTGCAATAAGCCACTTGATTAGCAGAGGTGTCGCCAGGACCTCAGAAATTATTGATCAGAAAATGATATCCCAGATGTTTGCTCCTAATTACTATTATTGCTCTGTGTCTGATCCAAATTACAAGAGGGCCGATACTGCTTCTTATATATACAGTCAGAAAAAAATGCTAGTTTGCTTAAGCCCAAATTCCCTCGAGAAGAGTTAAGCAGGAGGTAGGTTTTTATTGCTTTACTGGCAAACAACTGATTTGACAGAGGGGCTGAGCTAGTGCTGAAAGCTCACAAAAATATCCAGCAACATTTCAGAGGCATCTTAACACACGGCTTGCATCTGAATTTGTGCCTCAGCAGAACTGGTTGCTCTCCACTAAATCTTTCAGGATTTGATTCCAACTGATTCTGCCCTCTTTTAACAATAAAGCCAAGGGTCAATTATTCTCATTAGTCAATAAGAGCTGAATTTAAAAATAACATGCTGATGTTGCTACTCAGAAATATTTAAGTTGGATTAAATATGAGGGAAAAATAAGTCAGAGAAGAGTGAGCTACAAAGGGAATTACAGATTCAGTTTCTAGTCTGAAATATTTTTAGGGCAGGGACTGTCAATTATTTTGTTTGTACAACAATCTCAACTTAAATGGGGCCTCTAGCTGCTTCCACAGTATAAATTATTGATGCTGTTAGGATCTGCAAAAGATATGTGCTTAGCTTTAAGCACAGGGGTAATTGAATTGAAGTCTAAAGGAATCCTTTTTCACAAAGTTAAAAATGTGCTTATATTCCTTGGATCAGAAGCCGATACCAGCTTCAGATGCTTGTGTATCTATCTGACATGATCTTGAAATAATGAAATCACCTGCACTGTGATGCCAGCTAAAGGTCTAAACAGATATATTGGAGCTTCCAGCTAATTCTGTTGACCTGTCCAAGAAATGTGGCCCTGTTGACTTCGCAGAAAACCACTTGAAATGGATAGTCCTTATCTGAAGTGACAGCAGGTACACGATCCTAATAAAAGAAACATTGACACGTTGCACATCACTCTGTCATCGCGTCACCTTGTCTGACAGAGGAAGGCAGCCTGGCGCGAGCTGAAGCAATGATGTGAGGTGACACTGCGACAAATACGGCTTTCAAAAAGTGGAGGTGGGAATAGGCTGGTGGGAGCTTGAGAAAAAGTCCCAGCCTGGACCGACACAACCCTCTGGATCAGCACTCTGCGGCTGTTTTGTTTTGGAAAGTCCACGACTGCTCCCATTGCAGCAGATGGGAGTTCATGAGGTGCCAAACTGAGCCTTGACTAAGTGGAAATAACAAAAAAATAAAAAGTTAATAATCCTCAGGCACTGAGGCCCTTCTGGTTTGATGTTCTTCATCCTGGCCTTGAAACAACCTGCATTGTGGCAGATTGCAGGCTCTTAGGGATTTGCCAGCCCTTGCCTTTTGGAAAAAGCTTTACTTTGTTTTTGGCTCAGCTCACACTACTTTTCAGTCATCTCTCCCTTGCTTGGAGGTGGGAGTTTGCAATGTATTATGCATGATGTTATTTAAACCTCTATTTTGATCGTGGTTGCTATGGGTTTCTTTGTTTTTTAGTTTTTGAGGGTTTTTTTTTTTTTTTAGTATATCACCTGCCTTTGGGAACAAGGCATTGCTGGCTCTGCTGTTCTTGCTGCTGAGGAGAAAGGGCACAGGGAGCTGCAGATGTAATGGCACAGCAAGTATCAAAGCCTACCTGATTATATCTGGCTACTCTTCCTGCTTGAGGCCTCTACTTGTGCTCTCTGGTTTCTTTAAGTTTTCTCATTTGTTTTCCTTTTTTTTACACTTATCCTTTCCTAAGGGATAAACTTACTCATAGCCTGAAGGAGTCTACGCTTATGCGGTCAGAGTAGAAGACCCTTAGGTCCAATGGACTTTTGTCTAAGGCCTCCAGTCACAAGAAAAAAGCTCTGCTTTTCCCCTCTCCTCTATGTTTTCCAGACAGAAGGAGAAAATCTGCACACTCTTTACGCTTCCACTTCCTTACCAGTCCACTGGAAGTATACAAATATGGTGCCAGTCTCCGTGCCTTACTGTGGAATTACCACAATATGGCTCTTTCTTTCAGGAATGGGATAATTGAAAAAGCCATTGAAGATTCAAGAGGAGGTGCAGGGTCCCTGGAGAACCTCTTCCTCCAGTGAGGCCAGGTATTGTAACTCTCTGCTTCCTTACACAGAGCTTGGGGAGATTGTTTCTCACCTCCACAAGGAGCAGGGATGCCAGCCAGGTGCTCTACTCACCACTGCAAACTCCATTGTCTCTTGTCCTCCTTAGCAGAAGTCAATGCCTTCAGAAAATCAAGATACTTCCCAGTGTGAGGCAGCAGCTACCATTTCTCCTGAGTACTCCAGAAGTGACCTGGCTTTGCAGAGAGGCGGTCAGTCCAGGGCACCCAGTGCAAGGCAGCAGTTCCTGTTCTTTGAAGAGTGCAGAGGTCTGTAATAGGCAAGGCTCTTCAGCTGAAGGTGCACCCGGTCCAGAATGCAACTGGTCCTGAAGACCATACTGAGCAGAGATGTGTTGGAGAACATTGGTAGTTGTGAACCATCTCCCTTGCCGCTCCTTGAGTGTTGTCACCTGAGGAGATTTCCTTTCATCTTTTCTTTTATTCCATCTCCTCAAAAACCTCCCATTCAGAAGAAGTCTATTTCTAATGGTGGTAGCGCAGCTGCCCTCCTTCACGGAACTGTAATTGGAGTTGCACTCACCAGGCACAATGGTAGAGTGAGAGCACCACTGATTCTCAAACAGAAACTGAAAGAAGAGAAAAAGATGAAGGAGTTATGCAGATCTGGAAGCCTTAAATGATCAAACAGCATTTTTCCCCCTCCACTGAAGTGAACATGTAGATGTGTAATTCAGCATGCAGAATCAACATGGTCCAGCATAGAGAGATTTTTCAAGGAAGACTTGGCGCCTACAATACTTCAGCAGGTCCTGCCAGCCTCTGGGGACGTCCTGCCTGTTGGGAGGGCTGACAGCGACTTTCTTGGTACACAGTCAAGCTTCCATCTCATCTATAGGCTTCTCAAAGAGCTGAGTGAAGCTGTTACAACAGGCTGTGCTGCTGCATCTTCACTGTTTTTCAGTCTCCAAGCTCCATGTGTTGCAGTCTCACCTTCTGATGGCAGCAGAGATGGTTTTCTAAAAGTACAGAGCATCATCAGTGGTCTGGTGCAGTGAGTGACCATAGCATCTACTGTAAGAGTCATTATCCAAATCTCTAGGGATTGTGTGAAATATACCTGGATGCAACTCTGGAAATCAGGTTGGGTTCATCAAATTTTGCAAATCTTTCAGCATGTCACTGTTGAATGACTTTTTGCCTGCACTGGATTGGATCTGGAGCGAATTAATATAGGATGGAAAACAGGAATTTGGAGATTCAGACCATAGTGTTTTGCCACTTTCAAGTGGGAACCATTTTTTGCCTCCCTAGAACAATTTTGGTATCCAGTCCTCCCTTCACGTTGCTGTTGTGGCCCAAGCAAGGGTTAACATCTCAATGTCAACCGCTGCGCTGCCCACCCTGTAACATGCTTAGCTTGCCCTTCCATTGTTTGGACTAAACCTTCCCAGATTTACTTACTTCCTTTTGATGTCTGGCAATGTTTGTTTATTAGCGCCAGTGGCCTGTGTTAACTCTGAGTAAGTCTTTGACTAAATCCCATTCTCTGCCTTTCCTCCTCCCTTCACGGGCCTGTGAGCTGATAAACTTCAGTGCTGGCTTTCAAACCCAGTGAGGTTAAACATGAACTTCTTTTACACCTGCCTGCTTTCCCAGCTAATGGACTCAGCTGCAGAAAGAGGAGGCCTTTTATGGAAAAGAGAAGGCTGCAAAGGTTGAATTGATTTCTGGTTCATATGTTCAAGAAGTGAGTTTTTAACTCTTGAAGAGGAAAAATAACTGCAGTGAAATCCCTGCTCATCTGAGGTCATCTGCCTAACCAAAGCAGAGAAAGAACAAGAGGACAGATATCCTTACCCAGCAACTCACAACATCACATATCCATCAACTGTATTTTCTTATTTCACCCTTTATTACTGTGCTTAAGTACCATTTTCCAACTCAGAGTTTAGTCAACTTTAGTCTAAAGTCTGAATTGAGAGGATGATGGGAACTGTTTGGGAAATGATAAGTACTTCCTATGGAAACATTCTCAACAGTGTTGTTTTTCTGTTAATCATGGGAAAGTTCCTTTAAAAGAGCAAAGCCTACCAAAACAACAAAAAATCCTCTCATTTCTTCATATTTTTAATAGCTGAAAATTTGTGTTTTTCTATAGATGTATTTCACAGGAGAAGGTATTAAAACAACAATGAAAAAAAAAGTAAAGGTAATTGTGCCTTTTGACTTATGCTTCAAAATTCTTGACTTGCTTTAGCTTATGTCATTTAATCACAGCCATTAAGTCCTACTTGCAAATTCCATACTGGTTATGTGGTCTAAGTTAATATGATTATGAAATAAGACTGCAAGATAATAATTTTAAAGTAAAGAATTTTGGGATTTTTATGACTCCATTATTTTGTCTTCTAAAATATTCTTCATCAGCAGTGATTAATTCTTGAGTCATCAGTGTCTGAGTCCTAAAATGTCTTGTGGTTGCTTAAATGTTCTTTTTGCAGGATTTATAAACCCATTGATTTTTAAAACTGCACTTCAAGGGCATATAGGCGTTCCAGATGGGACAGTAACTCTGTTGTGGCAGGTCTGCACTTTTCTATGCAGTAAAACAGTCTATGCCAAGAAGAACTTGCATTCTGAACAGATGTGATTGACAGGTGGCAAGTAGGAAAAAATGATAGAATATGAATTGCAGAATGATTCCAAATTGTATTGAAATGATGAAAGGATTTAAGAGCACAGGGAAAATTTGAGCCGAATCAGGAGCCGATTTACCATGGCAGTCAAAACTCTTTAACAGCAACCCTCTTTCTCTCCACTGCAGTGTTTGTCTTTCTCCACATGTTTTGTCAGATTACAGCCTATGGGGAAAAGGATTTCTCTTTTTTTGGGTAGGGACCAAAGGTATTCTGGTGAATCTTTCTGGGATGGTTTAAGGAATGGTTGCCAGGTGCCTCCCTGAGTGGAGTGAATAACATGCCTACATTTCTACCCCTCCATTTCACACTCCAGATCCTCTGCTCCAGCCCAGCCCCACTGCAGCTTCTCCATCAGTCACTGTGAGGAGCAGGAGACAAGCCATGTGGTTGTGCTAGGGAGAGATCACGGATAAGAACAAGGTCATCTCAGATGAGACCAATGAGATCATCTTAGGGCCTAGTTTCTACCGATTTCTACAAGTTTTGAGGCCTTATCAAGTCATCCTTACCAGATTCCTCAGCAAATTTAGCAACTGAAAAAGAAAAGCACTCTATTTAATATCAGAGATCAAACCATGTAAGCATTGTCCTCCTGTAAGCAGATACTTGTGTCCATTTAGAAATCCCTAGTCAAGAGGTCTCTGGCTTTAGGAATTGTGGGCTTTCTGCAGGGCTTTCTGCACCAAGACCCACAGTGATATGTGCACATAAATGTTCTTTAGAAACTTCGAAACAGCCCACCAGTTACTGCTTACTGTGAGCCTTGGGGCATTAATTTCCGAAAGGTCAATATTTCTTAGATTATTATGATAACTGATGACAAAGAATCTGTTTATGTGGAAGCCAGTATTGACATAGTTAATGCAGTTGTAAATCTCAAATGTGTTTCAATGCAATTGAAAACAGACAAATTGAAAGAGACAATTCTTTATGAATGAATACACTATTTTCATAGCAGACCTTTCAGAATAAGGTACTGATTTTCTTTGTTTATAAAGAGGGTTGTGAGTCACAGACTTTGGTTCTCATTTCTGCATGGACAAACCCCAAGCTCTCGTATGTTCCAAATATAATCCTTCAAACATTTCTTTGGTTCTTGTGGTGCCGGACTGCTTGTGCCCTTTGCCTGAGCAATCAGACAGTTCCCTTTGAAGATGTTTACTAATTAAATCAGAACGAAGATGGAATTAATGTTAAGCACCTTCAAACACTTGCTATGTGCTTCAGTCTCATGACTCTATTTCACAAGCTGCCATCAAATCTACACATTTCAGAATAAATGGCAATCTATTTATTTCTAATAGCTTAACATGAAGAAAAAAACTTTTCATTTTTTCAAATGTATTTTTAACATGTGAAACTGTAGCAGAAAAAAAAGATGCATAGTGATGCATGAGAACTGGCACAGATGATCTCAGTTCCAGCTGTGGCTTTAGGAAGCTCCTTGGCTCTGCGACTGTTTCCTTATCTGCCAAAGATAGACTAATGCCTAGAGGCATGTGTGTGAACCAAAATCCCAGCTACAAGTAGTACCAGCTTTAGTTGTATACAAGTGCTGAATGATGATTATTTTTAGAATCTGGGGTAAAGTTGCTTTCTCACTCTTTTGGGTGTGACACATTTGCCCTGATCTCAATAACTGGAGATCTTTTTAATTAAAGAACAATGATAAAAAAGCCACATAAAATGGATTGCCTCAAAGCATCATCATACTACAAATGATAATTACTGTAATTATGTAAGATTGCTGACATTATTTTCTAGGTGGGAAGACACACCAGCTGACTGGGTCTCAATATATGGCTTTTTCAGCAATTTTAAGAAGTCAGTCAAGGTATCTTGGCTAGGAGTTGTTGTCCTTTGCAAACTGCATAGGTATAGTCAGTCCCATGCCTAATACAAATTTACCATTAACGCAAGAAAACTCAAGTGAGGGACTGTCTTTGAGGAGTTCCAGTCTTAGCTAACAACACAAACTTTCTTTAGTCTTTTGGGCCTAAGGAAACTTGGCCTCTCCTACTCCCAGAATGACAAATGCTACTGCCTCTATGGAGGTCACAGTGCTGTTGGTGCAGGTGACATCTTAGAGGACTGCAGGACATTCTGCAATGCATTGTGTAACTAGCCCTACTTAGTCTAACTCTCTGGGATTATGTCAGAGTTTAGCTCTCAGTAGAAGTGGATTGGGGTATGATGTGCAATAACAACGGCCTCTTTTTTTCTCTGTGAGAAGGAGAAGATAGAAAGAAGTCTTTGGGAGGGCATCTCTGGAGCTGTGTCAGGGATTATAGGGCTACTCCAAATAAATTTCCTGGGAAAGTTCTATCATAAAGATGAGAAAAGAGAAGGAACCTACAACTAATTCCTCTTGTGAAATGGCTGAGTTGGAGAGAAAAGCCCATGCTGAGCTGGAGAAGGGGTCAAGAGATTTGGGGGAGAGGCACAGACTAGTTAGGGCACAGTATGTGCTTGAAGAGAATCATATTGTTCTCGTCTTAACTGTCCTAACAGAAGTGTTAGGAATCAGTTCTTGCTTTTACTTTGAAAGTCTAGGGTCAAAATTTGATTCAAAATGAGAAAAAATATATTAACCTATATTTTTTGTGGCCTATCAAGTAGTCCCCAATGTTCACCTTGAAAGTATCAAGAACATAGCCTTCTTTTCAATCTAAATAAACTTTAGGAGAGAGCTGAAAGCATCTTGATATGTCCAATGTTTCTGAAGCATTCTTAATAAAAAAAATAATTAAAGTTGTTGAAAATCCTGTATATAAAAAAAGTATTTTCTGAATAAAAATCCCTAAATTATTTCCTAGATGAGGGAATCTTTTTTTAAATCAAAACAATTTAATGGGATAAGTAGCAACTTGCAAGGAAAATATTACCAATACATATTTGTATTTTCAGTAGGTTTAAAAAAGCAAACAAATTTAATGAATAATTTTATGCATTTTTCTTATGTAGATGGTGAAGGGAGTGGAGTGCAGGGAACCAGTTTAACATGAATTGGGGCTAGAAGTCTTGAATAAATGTCAATATGATCATAAGAAAATTCAAATTTCTCTTTGTGATTTTGTTTGACAGCTACTTTCCTGGAGAAAAAGCTGTGTCAAATGTTTTGTCCAGAGCCAGGTCATATTTCAGATACTCATAGCTAATCGCAATGTTTTCAAATGGGAAAGGCCTCCTTCTACTGGGCATACACTTCTAGTGATGCCTGGTACTGCACTGTTAGGATATTTTCTTTCCTGTGCAGGAAATGGAGACACATACCAGCTTTCAACAGGCTTATTTAGGGTCCCTGGGATTCCAAGACATTCTGTAAAATTCCTTCCATCCTTTAAGCAGCAGAATTTCACTATTAAAAATAAGACACATTTTCTTTCTTCTGACTAATAAAGAGAAAGCTGAACAAATATTTCCATTCTTTATTTTCCAAGATACTGCTTTAACACAGCTTGCTCTATAAAGGCAAAGCAAGAGATAACTGCAACAGAAAAAACTACATAGTTCCATGATGTACTAATGACATTATCATGATGTACTAATGACGTTACCATGATGTAACTTTACTAAACTTCATTTCCTATCCAAACATTTCTTGAAGATGATTTTTTGTGTCAACTCTCTGATCTCTAGTGACAGTTGAACTGTAGGATGTTTTAGGTGGGAAGAGTGTCCTGAAGATCCCAACTCTTGCTCAGAGCGGGGCTAAGTTAGCCATTAGAGTTCCCCCATGCTTTATCCAGACAAGTTTGGAAATCACGTAGGACAGACATTGCTCTCCTTCTCGGGGCCCTTGTTCCAATGCTGCATCCCTTTTGCAGTTAGTTTTTTTTTTTTCATGTCCAGTTGTAATATCTCTTGTAATCATTGCATCTTGTCCTTTCACTGTGTACCTCTGAAAAGTGCCTGGCTCTATTTTCTCTGTTCCTTCCACTAAGTAGTTGCAAATAGCATTTTGATCCCCTCCACTCACCTTTAGTTTTCTCTTTTGCTGCTGAACAAACTCAGCTGCTCCAGCCCCTCTTCATATATCATGACCTCCAGCCTCCTTGCCATGTTAATGCTCATCTCTTGGACTCTCTCCAGTTTGTGCACCTCTCTCAAAATAAAGGTCATAAATGGGACACAATATGCCTTTTTCCTTGATGTGATTTTTAGTGGAATTCTTCCTCATCCACTATGTGCAAGATCTTACTGTTTTTGAATATTTCCCTTTAACAGAGTATCTATTATTTTTTAAATGGACTAATTAGTTTTAAAGTTATTGCTGAGAAGTAAGACCAGCATACAGGTACATCCAAACTTAAACAGGACATGCTACAAATCTTAAATGATTGGCTTTTTATGCCAGCACAGAATTACTGAAGCACAAATGAGTAAGGATAGACCTATACTAGCTAAAAAGTCTTATGTCAGAGTAAGGTCAGATCTTTTCCAGGAACTTTTTGTGGGCATAGGAAATGTGGTACAGGTTATAGCCAAAACTCTTTTACATATGTAGTTGTATGAAATATTCTGTGCTGGCTTAATCACAGCTTTTTGGAGATTCAGTTTAGTCTGCACAATCTTGCCAAATCAATCATGTTTGTCACACTTTGTACTCCAGCACACCTTAACTGATTTTTCCCAAAGTCTGTTCTGTAGACATGGCCTAAACAGCACTAATATAAATAATATTGCAGTAGTATAACTCTATTGATTTCTGGAGAGTCAATGGCTTACATGAAGTAAAATTAATTAAGCATCATCAAACCAATGAAATATAAAAGATTTCAGCAGTGACTAAACAACTATTAGTTTTCTTTCTTATCATGTCAGTTCCTAGAAAGGTGAAAGTGCTGTTGATGACCTCTTGATTTATTTAGGTTGTAGCTCCAAAAGTGGAGCTTATGGTTCTACTCCAGCTTTATGGGTTTTCAGCAGTGCTTGTTAATAAGGGGCAAAACTAGGGTCCATTTTCTGACAGAGCAATCAAAATGGCTAAATCCAGCACCCACATGCCCATTGTCTGTGTCAGGACTAGCACTTTTACATCACATTGCATATAAAATTAACACTGCTGGAAGTACGCTCATGTAACACAGTATACTCATATGTCCTCATCTTAACACCCACTTACTGGAAAAAAAATTCAGGTCCCATTACCTGCACAAGGAGTTTTTCCAAAGGCAGAAATGAAATGTGTGTCAAGAACTTGTAAGGTCCCATAAGAAACAAAAGTGAAGCAGGATGATTTTGTGACATGGCTAGTCACAGCTCTATCGTGTATTTAAGACTTGTTGTGCTAGCACCGTACTGCCCTATCCTTTGCTTTTGGGAGATGACTAATGTTCCTTAATTAACTCCTGTGTGAAAAACATAATTTTTAGGCAATATAGGCAAGTTCAAAACTGTGAACAAATTATGGAGAGCTGCGGCTCTGTGACTTGGTTTAAGTCAGGGAGATGTCTTCTAAATGAGGAGGCCAAAATGAGTTGTGACCTTTAGTGAAAATGAGTTTACTTAAATAGATGATAACCTGACCTTAGCTCATGAAAAAGCATTTTCATAAGTACAGACATACCATGGAAAATTGCAATTAAGCAAGAAGATATGAAAGATCATATAGGATGGCAATGAATAGCAGTGATGTTACAGTGTGACAAACATAAAGTGAGTTTAGCTATACTCTTTATTATATAAGCACTATTTTACGGTGTAATGTAAGTATTTCTGTGATTTTTTTCCTTTTTTTTAATAAAAAGTAAGTAAAGTCAAAACCTGTTTTAAATCACAGTGTTGGTAGTAATCTGAAATAGGCACAGTCACTTTCATCCATAAAGATCCCATATGACTTTGTAGACAGAAGTCATTTATCCACAACTGAAAAACAATTCTCTCTGGAATAAAAATGAAGCAGCATGTAGCAATGTGCAGAAACACTTAGACAGGAAGTAAAGACTTCCTTTTCCAGCTCAAAGGCTAAGTGATTAAAATATTAGTCAGAAGACTGATATAGCAGACATATTACTGAGTGTCTTTCATTAAGGAGGTAAACATTGTGTGCAAATGAAAAAAAATAGACCCGTCGTAAGCAAATATTTCTGTTATGTGTTCAGTCGGTTGTACTTTGCATAGTGGGATGTGATGGAATTGCAGTGATATACTGACTTTGAGGTCAACCCTAGTCCAAATCAACCTAACAGAAAGGCTAAAGGTAAAATATTTGCTATGAAGCTTGAAATGTTAAAGGTGTACTGATCATGTGGACTCAGCAACATAAGTATAAAGAAAAATAAAAAAAAATGAGAGTAGATTTTATTAGAGATGGAACTCTGGGGAAAAAATGGAAGGAAATAGTATTTTAGTAATGACTTATGTAGAATGAATTTTAGAGATAAAAATGAATTTTCTACCATTGTAATCTGAATATTCTGCATGCACAGAAAGTTAATTTGGAGATGTCAGTGCAGTCAGAGAATCAATTAGTGGAATCTTGGGCATTCAGACATAGCACTGTCCATGAATTTTTCCTGATCATTTTATGTTTGTAAAGTGTAGTATCTCAATATGCCTTCTGAGCTGATGCTGGCTTTCTGCCTTTTCTTCAGGAACATGTCTTATGGATATAGAGAAGTGAAGAAAACTCTATGTACAAGGATATTTCTCCATATGTGAGTCTATGTATGAGGCACACATATTGAATGTTATATTGCTGAGAGGCAAGTGGTAGCAGAGAGGTAACTGGATGTATTGTGCTCTGTTGGTATGCCCATCAGTGCCTGCGAGCCACCCATTAAGGTAGCTGTAAGTGGATTCATTAGTATAAGACATCTTGTTGGTTTCCTCTCCAAAATCTCATCTCCAAGAAGCTCTGGAGTGCAAATGATATGAAGCAGAACCAAATGATATGCTCGGGAGAAGCATATCTAGAGTGAAAACAGGGCAAGAGGTTGCAACAGCATGAGGTTCTTCACCTTCAGTGGGCTGAAGGCACATGATCATCCTCATTCTGCAGCCACCAGGAGGTCAAATATATACCTCTTTAACAAACTGCAGATAAGAGAGGAAGCCTAATACAAAGACAGGAGCATTGACAGTGCATGGCTGTGGGTAGCAGTGATAGTCATGAAAACAAAGGAGCCATGAAATAGTTATTGCACTGAATGAGGCTGCTTTGTGTCTGCTAGAGTTTGACTCAAATGCCTCATTTCAGGTCTGTGGCAATGGACTTTCATGAGCAGCAGCCACAGTAAAAGCTAAAGGTTCAGAACAGCAAGGTGTGGGGTTGGGGAATTTCAGTTCATGCAAAATTATTTATGGATGGAGGTGAAACCAAACAAAGGAAATGGAATGAACTAAGAAAAGCAACTGGGAGTTCACAACCCATGAAATGCTTTAGGATTAATTTTAAGAGATGAGGCAGTAATTCTGGGGTGAGCTCTGAGTCAGGGGAAAAAACTCTACAGCCTGGATGGAATCAGCACCTGTATGCCTCTAGAATACTCAGGTCAGGTTTGCATTGGAAGACATTGTCAGGTAGGATATTATATCAAAAGGATATTATATCAAATTACATACTATAGTGAATGCAACTTACCAGGCTAAAGCTCTGCTTTGGCTGACAATTTAGCCCTCTGTCCTCTGGTCATTTGCAAAGTAAATTCCACTAACAGGCCATTGTTTTAATGGTACGTTTTCCTTTCTGTTGTAGGCTTGCATTGGCATAGGCATGTTAGTCCACATATGGCAAAGCTGGACATGCAAAAATTAGCAGCATTAGCCTAACCTCACATTATCCCCATCCTACTCTTTGAACTGTATGGCACAAGAACAGAACTCTGGCCAACCTTTGAGTAAAAGTTGCCATATTTGGAAGTTTGTGTGTACTCTAACCATGTGTCAGGTGTTGTCTCTTCTCAGAAATACTTTCTAGGACATTGAAACCAACTGGCTCTAAAATCAGATGTGAGATTTCAAATGATAACAAGGGCTGGTTCCAGAATCTCCTTTCTGAAATGCACACATTTCTCTACTGTGAGAAGAGCAGGGCTTGCTGCAAGCACTGAGAAACAGCTTCTTGTAACTGGAGAAGCAGAAACAGGTCCAGGAGGACTGCAGAACTTCATGGGCTTGTGTCTTGCTCTAGTAGTGCCTGGACACCATGCTCCTGTGTCATTTTTGTGCTGAAAGCTGCGAAGCAGCAATGCAAAGACCTTCATATTCCAGCAGATTTCAACTGTGATTTTTGTGGGGAATTATTTTATGTTTGTTTGTGTTTGTTTGTTTGTTTTTAATGTAGGCTGCCTAGTCATTGCTGTGGGACTGAGATGGACAACAAAAAGATCAGTCTATTTAAGCTGATACATATCTTCCTAGAGCCTCTAGAGGTTTCTACAACACACTCTAACAGAATTTCTTTGTATTAACAGCAGGGTACTCCATATCTGACAGCCTGATGATTTAGAAACTGGATGGATGTGCTCAAGCAGAGTCTAACAGCTACTCCAAAAGGCCAATCTGAGTAAACTTGCTTTACATAAACCACCCAGAAATGTTTGACTGGTGGCAGACGCTTGCAGTTTTGACCATGTTATCCTGGTTTTAGTCACTGCAAACTGTTCCAGTTAAGTATAATCTTTTAAGTATAATCTTTTTTCCTCAGAGGAGATTTTTGTTTGGGGGTAAACAGGAAGTCTGTATCATAACAATAGATAAGTAATGTTTTTACTTT
The DNA here is from genome assembly GCA_032353885.1 of Nothura maculosa. Taxonomy (NCBI): domain Eukaryota; kingdom Metazoa; phylum Chordata; class Aves; order Tinamiformes; family Tinamidae; genus Nothura; species Nothura maculosa. Next base: position 1,184,286 of record JAUBOD010000865.1, read on the forward strand.
ATTAGAGGGGACAGGACATGGACAGGCATTTCCAGGAGGAACACAGAACCACATCCTCAAAGATATTTAGGTATCTAATTGCTGCTGATATTCTCATAATCCACATAGCACCTAAATACCTGGAAAAAATCTGGCCGGAGATAAATCGGTTTCTTTATGAACTTAGAGTGAATGCTAAAAGTAGCAATGACTCAAATACTGAACAGAAAGCTGGAGACCATAAAAGTTGTGTTATTATCTGAGGCAACTAGAAAGGAACTGAAGGACAGCCAAGCAAGAACTGCTGTGCAAGATCTGAAGGTATGCTGTGCTGGCAGTTCATCGATGAAGGTTGCTCATTATTTGCTTATTTTGAACATTCTATTTGCTGAAGGCCAAAGCCTGTCAGATCTTAGGGAAGACTCTTTTTCAAGAGCTTTTGTTGCTTCAGCAAACAGGTCATGGGTCCAACCTACCCACTTTACAAACAAACATTTCTCCAAATTATCAGTGGAATGGAGTTAATTTGACAGAGATGTCAGTTTTGTAGAGATGGATCACTTAGGGTGTGGGGTTTTATTTTGTGTGCCCAAGTCTTTGCCCTCTTCTCTTCAACTTTCTCCTTATGCATCCTGTATAATGACTCTGTGACTCTATGCATATGTGTGTGTGTGTGTGTCTGTTTATTTTTCCTTTTTGGAGCTGCTTACCTCTCTAATTATACTCACTAAGTATTCAGTACTTCAGTTGGCTGCCTTCCCAGAACAAAGGCTATAACTGAATACAAATAACTGAATTAAAATAACATTAGCTTTTAATCAGAGAAAGTCCCTGTGTTGCTCAGGAAGTTTGAGATATCACTCACCAAAAGGTAATTCTACCTGCTCGCAGGTAAATTGGATGGCTGTCTGGTTCCTAATCCAGGCTCCCTGCAGGCATAGCTTCAGTATTGCTTCTCTTGGTAAGCTTCATAGTGCACTAAAGGAAGATGAGGACAATGACTAAAGTATCAGGACAAGAAGAACTTATAAATGATCAAGATTATTTTTCAGAGAGAGAAGAGTAACTCACAATACCTGAGTCTGCATAGAGATGCTTGAACAGAGACTTGTTGAAACAAAAGCAGTAGAAGAATGCTTTCTATATGGTATCTGAAAGATACCTTAGAGCAAGCCTGTCTCAAAACTGGCAATGGTACTGTGCTGAAAACCAGCTCAACTCTGGTAGGAATAATAGTAATTAAGGTCAGCTTTCTGAGAATTATGACTAGATTACTATTCTAGGAGAAAGGAACATAGAAGTGACATACACAAAGAAGAGGCAAACTCAAGGAATAAGAAAACATATCTGACCATTTTAAAGAATAATTTGTACGCAAAATATATATCTCCATCTCTGTGATGCTGGCCTCTGAAAACAATCAACCAAAAAAAACCAACAAAAAACCCTACTCTTTCCCCTAAAAAAGACTGCAGCATGATCTTTTATATAAATCCATCCAAACGGTCAATAATTAATTGTAAACTTTTGTTGTCCAAATCTTAGCCCTTTAGTTTATTTTTGTTATGTAGCCTCTTGTCAGATGGTGGAATTTTTGATTCTTAAATGCAAAAGCATTCATATTTTTTTTTCTTATAGGAGAAATTTGATAAGGAGAAACTTATCGTTTCTAATTTGCATTCTCTGTATGATATTTTCAGTGGGACTCTTAATTTTTGCCATGTAATGTTTTTCTTTTCTGCAGTGCATCAGATATGTGCCTGCATTCCCCATTAAGGCTCAGAGTGTTTACTAATTTAACTTGGATTTGAAAGGATCTTTTAATGGATTAAATGCCCACTGTCCCAGCAGTTCAGTCTGCCCCATTGGCATAGATCCAATCATGAAAAGAAGAGGGGGACAATAAACTAGACTAAAACACTGAATGGAATTAATCTGTTGATGCTCCTGCCTGGGAGCAGATGTCAGATGAACACCCTGGGCATGACTGAAAATATTTGTTTGTGTAGGGGATTTGTCAGGGAAAAGGAAAGAGAGATGTCAGGGATATTTTAATCCTCTGGGGCATGGCCATGTTGTGAAGGTGTTTGTTTGATTATATAGTGACCAAGTACCGCCAGTACTTGAAGCAGGAAAGGATCAGTACTCATCTTGAATTTTCCACATGCTCAGGAAACCCCATCTGGGGAGATGCGATGGGCTTTATTTTCCCCTAGAAGTCTTGAAGATGGGGGAGGTATTGAGTGAGGTAAACAGTCTAGCATGCACTTGGCAGAGTACTCAGCTTGATGTGAACTGCATCTCCAAAACACATATTCTCCAATCACTTCCTGTCTCAGCAGGGCTGTCAGGGCATGGACCTACCAGAGGCCTCCGGAAGAGCATCAAAACACATCTGAGGCCATCAGAGATGGCATAGGTATTCCTGATCCTTCTAAGAACTCAATTGGATGGTCTCACAAAGCCTTTGCTAATTCTGTATTTCATTGGTTATCACTAACAGCAGGATCCTGCTCTGAGAAATGCTACGCCATGTTTCCTCTCTCTGGAAAGTAAGAATGAAAACTGCAAATCAGAAATCACTTTTTATTAAGCAATCAATGAGGATACACCAAGTCTAACCTTGTGTTGTAACCTTTTTAAGCTGCTAATTTTATTCTTTAGTGGTATGAAATATAATTATGATTTTTCTGACAAATTCATGTTTGTTTTTGTTTGTTTTTCCTTTGGCTTGGGGTTTTATTTTGTGAAACAAAATAGAGAAAGAAAATATAATTTTAGTGGGAAAGGGCCTCCATTTGAATATAACATTCAGAGTGGCAGTTGTCTTCAATAACATGCAATAGATTTGCATGATAATGAAGCACAAACTTTTATTGTCAGATTTCACAATTTATTCCTCAGGATTTGTTTTCTGATACCGATAAAACATTTATTTTATCTTCAGCCTTTGTGAAGAGACTTAGTTCTGATGCTAGGGGAAAATTAGCACCTGATGGCTGCTACATTTACCTGTGGTGTTTTTGGAGGCGTGAAGACTCTGCCACACTATGAGCAGGACACTTTATGTTATCCAGAAGGAAGTCTACCAGAGTAAACAAGTAATGGAAATTCCTTTGTTATATTCTTTGCTTCTTACACATTTCTTCCCCTGTGAGAGGAACTGCTGCTTTATCTATCATTATTCACATTCTCTATTTTTATAACTGCTTGGGAAGTAGAAGGCTCTTTGAGGGGGTAGGGGGATAAAAATTACAACCCAAAACTTTTGTAATATTGTGTGATTCACAGATTCTTTTAGATACTTCTTTCCTCATTAGGGAGTCAGCGTGGTCACCTAAATTTGATCGCTAATACATCTAGCCCACCATGATCCAGACAAAAGTAGAGCATAACAGCAGAAGGGTTTAACAGTGAATAGTTCTTCAGTTAAGTAGGCAAAGACATAATAAAGTGGCTGGAAGTTGAAGATAAATTTTACCTCGTTTTTAGTATGTTTTGGAAGAAATTTAAGGATATTTTGGACCCTTGGATCTTTCAGCTGTGGTTTATCTCACCAAGATTTAAGTGCCACTGATGTAGTCATTTACATCTAAACTCTATATCTAGTGTCCACTCAGTGAAGATGTAGTTAGTGAAGTTTATTCGTCCAGGAAAAGGCATTTTGTTTAGGATGAAGTGTATCACATTCTTCCAAATCTCCATTGATTGTATTGACTCTATGGCCACTGACAGCAAAGGGACCACCAGACCATACTGCAGACGCCCACATGTGGTTAGATCATTTTTATCTTTTTGAACTCAACCTAAAAGATGTGCTACAGACCAGCCCACATTGCCTCTTTTCCAGGAAGACAGACTAGATGATCACCAGCCCCTTCTGGCCTTAGAATTTGTGAATCACCAGTGACTAATTCTTCAATTTCTGTTGAAAACTGTGCATGTTGTTTTGGGGTTTTCACTGTGATTCCCCCATGCCCAACCACTCATCAATATCTTGATCAGAATTTCTTATGTGGATACCCATGGAGATGGTTAGTCTTCCTGTTTTGGATCTTAGCTTATTGCAGAGAAATTGAGATACTGAAGTGTATAAACCAATAATCTAGCTCACTTCAGACTAATGCCAATAGAGATACGGAGCATTAGGGGGATCAACAGTGTTTTCAGTCAATTTAGAGACCTTCTTATGTAGAGCAGTTTGCAACATTGGCATCTAACACACTTGATAACTATCTAGTTGGTCCTTTTTTTTTTTTTTTTTTCCAAATTTGTGGACTGTTTCATCAATGACCTGGACGACGGAAAAGTGTGCACCCTGAGCAAGTTTGCAGATGTTACCAACATGGGTGGAGTGGCCGACACTCTAGAGGGCTGTGCTGCCACTCAGAGGGATGTGGACAGGTTGGGGAGTCGGGCAGAGAGGAACCTCAGGAGGTTCAATAAGGACAAGTGTAGGGTCCTGCACCTGGGGAGGAATAACCCCAGACATCAGTACAAATTAGGGGTCGACCTGCTGGAGAGCAGCTCTGCAGAGAGTGACTTGGGACACCAAGATAACCATGAGTCACCAGTGTGCCCTCGTGGCCAAGAAGGCCAATGGGATCCTGGCCTGCATCAGGAGGAGCGTTGCCAGCAGGTCGAGGGAGGTGATCCTGCCCCTCTACTCAGCTCTGGTGAGGCTGAACCTGGAGTAGTGTGTGCAGTTCTGGGCTCCCCAGTAGAAGAGGGATATGAAGCTTCTAGAGAGGGTCCAGTGGGGAGCAACCAGGATCATTAAGGGACTGGAACATCTCTAATATGAGGAGAGATTGAGTTGGGTCTGTTTTCTCATGAGAAGAGAAGGCTGAGAGGGGATCTAATTAATATATATAGGTTCATGAAGGGCGAATGTTGGGAGGAAGAGGCCATGTTCTTCTCAGTGATGGCCAGTGATAGGAGAAGGGACAATAGGTTTAAGTTGAAACACAGAAAGTTCCATCTCTATGTGAGGAAGAACTTATTTCCTGTGAGGGTGACAGAATCCTGGACAGGCTGCCCAGGGAGGTTATGGAGTCTCCTTCTCTGAAGGTCTTCAATACCCACCTGGATGCCACCCTGTGCCCTACACTCTGAGTGTCCCTGCTGGAACCAGAGTATCGGACTAGATGATCTCTAGAGGACCCTTCCAACCTTAATCATTCTGTGATTCTTCTAGGCCCATTACATTCAACTTCACATAAGATCAGTTTGCCTACTATGGGTCTTTGTGATGGCATCCTTTGTGCTTTGAATCAGTTCCCCTTGTGAATGCACACTGTCTTTTATGTCCAGATAATTCCCTAGCTGTGGACATGTGCTGTTGCCTACTCTTCCCAACCCACTAATGTATTGTTTTTTTTTTTTTTCTTAGAAGTTTGTCATTCTTCTCAATGCTGGCAAGAATCTTATCACTACAATTGTGTCTTCAGCAGTTTTGATCTCCTACTCATCTTTTCATGATTCTTTTCTGACCTTCCTGTCCCATGGGAAGTCTATATTGGTTTCCCTGTTATCCTTTTATGAATGTTGTGGCAGAATAATCCACTTTAATTTTAGTTTCACC
>JAUBOD010000865.1:1202231-1222664 GCA_032353885.1 Nothura maculosa
ATCATTATGTCTGTCTCTTTTTAAAAAACTCTTACAGATGAACCTTGTTATGTTTCCTCTTCAGTGCTTTTCCCCTGCACAGAGCAAGACCCTTGTCTCTTCACTTTCAGTATATATGTAACCATCCCCCGAGTTTCCAGTTGTAGTGCTTATACGGTGACATTTGGAAAGCTTTTTCTGCTTGCTCAGTCCAAAAGAGACAATTTTGAGACTGTACTGGAGATTTGGACTGTACTCTTTCGCAGGAGAAATTCCTTCTACTTGGAAGACTGACTTGGTATTGATCATGCTTTGGGAAGACTCTCCAAGGCAGCTTGTTATGTACAATTTACGTTGTTTACTCTCATGCACATACTTATCATTTAGTCATTTGCTTTCTTCCTGCTTTGATGCTGTTGATTACAAATTTGTGTTTATTTGTTTTGACTGTATGCTACTGTTAAGACATAAAGCAGTTGTAAGATGGGGCATTCTAAAGTAACGAAATATGTGCATGTATGTGTACCTAGGTGTTGATGTGTTGAGAAATTAGCCTCCTGACCCTCGGCAAAAGGAGATCAAAGCACTGGAAGTGCTCTAGCTGAGCTGTTTTCACAGGTTCAGTAATCATGATATACAAGTATGCCAGGTTTTATTACCATGAACCTCACCCTCTCCTTCTCCTTGGCACCTCTGTTCCTTGGCAGAGGGAAGAGGTGACTTGCTGAGGAGTCTGTGACCAACCATGAGTTGTTTGCTCTTAACTACTGCAGGTCCTACCCTGGCACCCTACCTCTGGGCTCCCTGCCCTGCTCCCATCTAACCTGCCCATTTTTCTGTAGCTATGAGAAAGTGCCAAACTCGTGGTGAGATGTCCCCTGGCTCACTGCTCACTGTTACTGTCCTTTTTGATCTTGCAAGAGATGGTAAAATCCTCGCATGTACACATGCAAGCTGCTTGCACTGTAGTTGCCGGTTTTGGAGAATAAACCACATTCTCTGCTTGTGATCTCTCTTTCCAAGAGGGGAGTGAATGGTCAGCAGACAAACTAAAGCAGGGAAGCATGGGTGCCGTTAGCAGTGCTTCCCCTCCCTTGTTTGTCCCCCTAGAAAAACCCCAAAAGATAAAGAAAGACAAAAATCCCCTGATTTTGAAAACATTTCCCCACCATCTTAACTCAACTGCATATTAGGGAACCCAGTCTTCTTGAATTTTCTCACAAGTCTTGCTATCCTTATGGAAACCTTGAACTTTAACAAACTTACCTTTTATGATTAGTCCTCCAGTAAATTATACTACCTTCATAAGTGTTTTTTTTTTTAAATACATGATTTTTATAGAAGGCTCTTTGTACACCGATGGCATTACAGAGTTGATGAGTAATTTGATTTACATGAAATAAAATGGGGAAAATTACATGAGTAAGAAGAGCTAATGAAGCATTGAAGAAAGAAAATGTTACTATGCTGTCAAAAGAAAGAAAAAAACCCAAACCTCTGTAGGCTGACAAGAAACCAGACAAGTAGTCTCTCTGAGTAATAAATTTACCAGCAGAGTAAGACATTTTTAGTTTTGATAACATCTTTACTGGGAATGACCTGAACCAAACCTTCATGTTTGAATATCCTAACGCTGATGGCAGGGGGAAGCGGTGTGGGGTATATAGCTGTATGAATTGACTGAAAATCTTGAGCCAAATAATTTGTAACATTATGGATCCAGCAATAATCTTAAATAGTATCTTTTTTTCTTTCTTTTCTTAATAGATTTTTTTCTTTCTTAGAAGTTTTAAGTATATAAAGGGCAATTTCACTTATTCGGATAAGGAGATACCACTTAACTGCTCAGGAATATTTCTCTTGTTCACAAGAAGCAGTAGAGTGTATGCAATCTATGGACCTTGGATTGATTTCCCTGCAGTTTAAACAATAGTCTTGATATTTTTTCCTTTGCTTCTGCAAAACTCAGCCTGTAGATCTTGGCTGTTGCATTTTCTTACTTAAGAGATATTGGAACAAGGTTTTTCAAAAACTTGAAGTGCATCAATTTAAAATCACATTTTAAATTATTTGGCTAAAGCAAATGTTATTGTTGGTGCCAAGAAAGACCCCACAGAGCAAGAAAATTCCAACTTCTCAGTGCTTTATAACTGAAAAGGGAAACACTCCAGCAATGGATCTGCTAGTTTATATTAATTTGCAAGGGCTGTAATCCAAAACTGCAGCTTTTAGTCTGCATGATGGGAGACAGCAGCTATGGCTCTGTCTCTTCATCCTAGGATAGATGCTCCTGTACAACTGGCAAAGACTTGTGTTTCTCCCAGTAGTATCTTAGTCTGTGTCTCTTGTATCCCAAATCAATGTGTTGAACAGTATCTGGAAGCATTTGCAACATGCCCGTCTCTGCAGCATAGATGTGTTGGGCACATGGATGAGTGAACATCCTGGGCTGTGCCTGGTTCTGTGCTAAGGAATTAGCTGTCTGGATCCTTCATTCTGCCAATTTTCAACAACAGTGAGGATGTCATAGGGCAAAATGTAGGGATTTACTGTGGGAATCTGAGCAGGATTTGGGAGATATTTTCTCTTGGCAATCCTAATACAGTCTTCTGAGTCTTTAAAGTCAACCTCACACACAGAAAGTCTGATTTGCTTCACCAGCTGCAAACCATTGTCTTCTCCTTTCTGACTCATGGGCTGTGCTGAATAACCTTGCTGCGGACATGAGAAAGCCTCTCTTGGCATTGTAGGTCAAAAATGCTTGTCCCAATGCGACTATACCTTTACCCCATCCCATCCCAGGATGTCTAAGGAGCTTGGCTTCCTAAGGGAAGCATGAAGGTCATCTTCTGCTGTGATACACAGGCTTTTCAAAGTGTTCCAGAGGCCCTTCCCAGCTCTTATTGCCTGTGTTTCAGTGAAGGCCTCCTAGTGAAGAAAGGAAATAAAGAAAACATATCAGTTGCTTAAGGCCCAAAAGTCATCAGCATGGCACAGATAAGTACCATTCTATGACTAATGGCACTGCAATCTCTATACAGTAATGATTTACACTTTTATGTCATCAAAATACTTCTTGCAATATCTCTGATAATCTATTAAAAACCTTGGAGACACAAAGAGACCAATTATCATAAGTTCTATTTAATATGAGCATATTTGCAGATCATGGACAGCCCTTAACTGAGGTGCCAAATCCAAAGATGCTTTGGACATGGAGGCTAGAAATCTGGTCTTTCATCCAGTACATCAGATCATCCATCCTCTGGACTGGTGAGCAAGAAGGTTTCAAAAATTTTTCAACTTTTTCTGTATTAAAAACCTTCAATTTCTCTCATTCCCATCACTAGCATCATCTAGTTATATCTGTACAATTTTTTGTTCTTCTCTGACTTGATGACATCCGAGCTTTTGAACTTCTAATCAAATTCCATTGTAGATTTTTTTTGTAATGTTATTGTAATGTTATTATAATATGAAAATATTGTCACACCACACCTCGAGGAACTCCAGAAACACTTTCTACATCCCAACAATTCCCCTTTGTGTACAGTCTGTTCTCACCTTCCCATTAGTCAATTACTTCTCTGCAACTAGGAGAGGATAATGTCTCCTGTTTTGGATCTGCATTGTCATAGTGTCCTAGACGCTGGCTTAAGTCGCAGCCGAAGTATGGTGAGGCCTGCTGATTTCTGAGGCCTAAGTGCCTGTTTAGCACCTTCTGACAAGTCTATGGCAGGATACTTTGTACAAACATTACAGACCTGGGTGCCTAATTGCTGTAAGTCTCAAGTGTTGCTTCCTATCACAATCTCTTTTAGTATTCTGTAGATGTGCCAAAGATATTTATCCCAGAGTTTTAATTGCACCTATATTGAGTAGCACTATCCCCAATTGGTCTGTCACTCAAGACACCAGTTGCTAAAGGAACAATGGGCTCTTCAGTGGTCCCCATTGAAGGAACATCCATTTCATTTATCTTTTCAGGCTTTCCCACCAGCTGGCTTCCTGCCCACCTCTTTTGGTTTCTGAAGAAACACTGCCTTTGCTTTCATCCCCTAAGACTGACCCCTTTACAAAAGATTGCCAATCAAGCTGAGATTAAGATATTTATATGAAGGGAGTAAAGACACTTGCCTATTTAAAACTTAGGGCCCCCCCAAAGATAAAAGGGTTGCACTAAATCCAGTGGAAGCATCAGTGTGAATTGGCTTCATCTTGCCTTTTACATATAATATTTTCTATACTAAACTTTTTAAGTGGCTGAACCACTTAACTTGCCAAATCGAAACAATTCTCAATACTAAAACTTTATTCTATACTGAGTGTTCTGGGAATATAAACATCTATGATGTAATTCTTGCCCAAAGTAAATGAGGTAGCTCTTGATTTCAGTGAAACTTTGTTAATTTATACCAGCTGAAATTTTGGCTCATAGTTTTATTTTATTTTTTTTCAAATTTCCTGTAAGTCCTCTGCTCGAAATCTCACATGGATTTGGTAGGCCAAAGGATTTTGGTAGGCCAAAGGATTTTATAATGGTTCACTGAGATATGGCCTACTCCATGGCTGGGAGTAGGCCACGAGAAAGGTTAGTTAAATATTTGTCAGAGGAATGTTGTATCTCCTATGTAGAGTAACTGATTGGCATCAGGAGTCTTATCTCCCCCCCATAGCACAGGAACTATGGCACCAGGCTAAATTGTCAATAAAAGAAGCATGCAAGGAAGACTTTTTGACTCTGACCTTGTGAAAATCTCTTGAAAGATAAAAAGATCCTGTAGTAGAAATGGGACACAAGACATGGGGTTTGTGGGATAAAAACTCTAACATCAGAATGGAGAATGAATTTAGGATGAGTTAAGCATTGATCAAATCCTGTGTCCTAGTGAAACAGTTGTGTGAGCAGCCCTGTTTAGTCCTTGTGATATGAAGTGTGCTCTTCAATGGATATACCTGCTTTCAACATGAGAACATAGCCACAGTGAAGCCAAAACATGAAAATTCCCGACTGAAAACATGCTTAGATAGATATAACAAAGCAAAATAAAATCCCATGAAAGAAATAGCACAGACAGAATCAGTGTGTAGGGACAGAGAAAGAATATGGAAGTGTATGCCTTACTCCCATATGCCTTCTGCTATTATTTTCTCTGTCAGAGGCAACCATTTTGTCAGTTAGATCTCTTATGGTGGTAAGAATTGGATACTCTAACACCCATATGAACCTCAAAATAAAAATACTTTGTTTTTATTTTTCTATTTTTCCATTGTTTTTTGATACTTGGAAGCTCTGTCAGCTCAAGTTTGCTTTCTGTCATTTGCACTTAGGCTACTTTTAATTTTTAAAAGACAATTTTCATTTTTTTTCCAATTGAAATATTGCCTCTGTCTTTAAATGTAGGTGCAGTTTAAATTACAAAAAAGTGTATGATGTTTGGACCATTTTGTGTTTTGAAGTAGCAAATGTTATGATTTCTTTTTTTTCTTTTATAAATAAATGTAGGAAAATGGATCAACTCTTAGATATTTGTTGATTGAAAGCATTGTGATAATTGAAGCCTGATGAGAAAATGCAGTCAGACTGAGGAAGTACATTAATTGATATGAACATGAGATGCTGTCTTAGGATCCCATGGACGAATGAATCATTTAATTATGTTGCCTGGAAGGTCTTTGAGACAAGGACCATGTTTTTCATTTACAGCACATCACACAAAGGCATCAGAGCCTTTAGTTGGTCCAATAATATTTATGATGCTCATGGGAGTGGAGGTTTGTGTATTCTATAAAAATACCTAAGATAAAATATTCAGTGCTGGACATCTTGCTTTTGGCATGCCAAAAGATTTTTTGCAATGAGAAAATACCTCAAGAAAATGTGAGGCACAGCTAAGGAAAAAATAAAAAACAAGCAGCACCTGAGCAGCTGGCTTTGACTCTTTCAGATAATGTTTGTGGTCACTTGGTGGATAGAAAGAAGCCTTTGCTACTTATTCATAGCTTCCCCCCAAAAAAGTATCCATCATATCAAGATGTCATAAATTTTTTACTTCACCAAAGATTTAAAATTTTATCTGTATCATAATGCAGTAAGTAATGCTGTAAGTATGTAATACTGTATATAAGTATAGAAGTCCAAATATGAAGGAAAGGTTATTTAGAATTGTCTAAATGTTGAATGTAGCAACATAGTAAAACTGTGCTAAGAGAAACAGAGGAAATATCAAGGAACTCTTCTTAACAGGAAGATCTATTATTAGACTAGTTCAAGCTCCCAAAAGAACTGGTATAGCCCCACAGCATGAGACTTTTAAAATGAGATTGGACAAAACATTCAGTAACACTCTGTGGAAAGCGTGTCCTCTCTGACGGGCTAGATGACCTTGCCATTTCTTTGTTCTGTTTGCCTTAATCTTTGAACAATAGTGCAGTGAACCAGTCATTGCTTTTCAACCACACTTCTGAGGAAACAAAAATCCAAGAGTGTGTCTGCTTGGTTTAAGGTTCTTATCCCTAGTCCGTTAAGCAGGGCTTGTATTGAACAATAGGCATTTCTAATCCATCACAATGCCAGGTATTAATGAACGTCCTGTTGAAATTCAGAACTGATTCTCCCTCTTGAAGGAATTAATGACCCCAAATTTCCTTTGCAGATGAAGGAAAAAAAAGGTCCAATCTACATATTTTATTTAAGAGACTTGCAGAGGAAGTTGATGCTCTCTCTATTCTTGTATACTGTGGTATATTCCAGCTTTGGTAGAAATCAGTTACCTGAAATTGGAAGGGAACCCAAGCAGAAAGGAATTCTATGTATAACCTCTGAATACAGGAGACACAAAAAACTTGTAGTGGGTTTGCCTCCCCTAACCTCTGCTGCATAAAAGCCAAGCATCTTAAGCAAACCAGTAATCTGAACTCCCTCTGCAGTCAGCAGAAAGAGCCGTCTTCAGAGGATCACTGATCCTGCCCGTGTTGGGTGTTGCCTTCTCTCCATTGAGTATAGAGCTTTCCATGGCTAATCTTAGATAAAATGAATTCTGGCCATGCTGATTAGTTTCTCTGCTATGTGAATGACCTTTTCCACTTGAGTTGCACAGATAGCAATGGATAAAATTACGTCAAGCTGAAAATACTCTCTAAATAATTTCTTTTACTTTTCTCACAGTACCTTGAGGTAAAACTAAAGTTATCACTCTGTGTTTCCTTACTTTCCTTGATCAGACTTGTATCTGTGTCACACAAATTAATGCATGAATGAAGTCCATGGATATTAATTTGGTACAAAGGAAAACCATAACCACATTCAAAATTCTATGTAGAAAAAAACACATATGCTCGTGCAAGTAGCAAGCCTGTTATTTTTGTGCTGGCATGAGGCTGACCCTGGAGAGGAAGGAAAATGCTGCAGCATGTTTCTATTGAATATAGAGAAAGTATAATGCTACACTGGGGTTAAAGCATTCTGACTTCAACTGACTCTGCTGTAAATAAGAACAGCAGATCGACAGTGGTCGCACACAGAGCATCATCAACTCCTGGTAATATCCTCCTGTATCAGTTATGTTTCATTTGCAAAGCTCTAAAGGCTACAAAACTTACTTCTAGGATATGGCCTGTCTGAACAGTTATTATGCCACCTGACTCATAGCAACCTGTGTGCTTTGTAGAATATACTCTATAATATTCTTCCACATAAAACCTCAGTAAATCAAGATTTTCAGTGTGTATATCAGATGTATGCCAGGTGCCCTGAAAAAACAATGGTAACCTTTAAGCATCCCTTCTACACTCTACTCTTGATACAGGAGTTGTTCCAACTCTTCATGCTTGCTCCATCCTACAGGTATTCATTGTCACCCTGAACAATCCTTGACCATATTCCTGGATGATGAGATCCTGTGCTTTGACCAGGAGCTTTGAAATGCTGTTTTGCAAACTGTGGTGTTCGAAGCTCCAGCCTGGACCTGGGGGAACAAGTGTGCACATGAACTGTAGTGTCAAACTATTGACGAGAGTCCCAAGATCCTCTTTGCAATGTTTAATAGCACTGATAATAGACAGGTGAGGACCATCTGTGAGCAGTTGTCCTGAAGAAGGTCTTGGTGAACTCTGCAGCTGCTGCAATTCTATCCAGGGCCCTGTGGGAGATTTCAGTTCCTGTATGTGTGGTCATTGGTTCCATAAACCGAGTGAAAGCAGAGGCTGTTTAGAAGTACAGTCAATTCACCATTATCTATAGGTGAGTTTTGTCCATAAACCATGTAGAAGGTGCTAAAAAACTCAGCCCTGAGCCACCTATGTCATCATTTATGAGTGTAGGCACAATGTCAAGCAAATGCACCCATGCTGTATTCAGAGCCAGTTCTGGTCTCAAAATAGTGAAGCTGTGTTTATGTGGCACTAAATTCAAGCTTATAGGCTATCTTGGTTTAAATTAGATCTTGAGATGTTCCTGCAGTGTTGATTTGGAAGGAGGGAACGTATATGGAGACCCACATGAGTCAGAGAGAGTCTCTGTGTACTCCTGGCTGAGAATGGAGTGCTTCTGCATGACCATTTTGGGCAGCTCTGTTCACCCTTTGCCAGTGTCTGCTGCTCAAAGAATGGTTGTTTTTGACTCTGAGTTTTCTGTTTTATCTCAAATCATAGTAGTTCTGGGTTTTTTTTTTTTGCACCAAACTGATTTGGATACCTCCTGGGACCCAGTGATGTTAGGGACACCAAGAAAGCTATTGCCTACTCAAGCCATTTCTGACAGTAGGATTAGCCAGAGTTATATGTCACCCAGGATACCTCTTCCCCATCATAGCCTGCAAATTTATCTGACTCATCCTAAATGCTGTTTTACTGAGAGTGTTGCAAGATAGAAAGGGATGCAGAGCTAGAGCACTTTTAAAATACATCTCCCATTTCGAGTGAAATCTCTAAAGGGTCCTTACAATCCATTGATCTTTTAGCCCTAAGATATATTCTGCAGTTGAGGAGTGTAGGCCTAAAAGGGGTCTCTTGTGTGCAGGCAATCACATTATATAATCCCTTTTATGAGCTGATTAAACTCAATGTTAAAAGTAGTTAATATGTTTTAGCTCCAAATATTCTTACTTGCCGTTTTTTTTCTAGCAAACCATTGCTGATGTTTATGGGTGTTACAGTTTCCCATTCAAATGCATTTATTTATTTATTGGAAATACAGGCACATTTTGCATTGGACACTCTCTGAATGCTAGCAGGTCCACAGGGATCTTGATCAAACAGCCTGTAATGTTGAGCTCACAGGGAGAAAGCAATTTTTTTTTGTGGAGCATGCAGAAGGAAAACCAGGGGTCATCTCTGTCCTTTGAACTGTGCTAGCTTTTCAGGCCTTGGCAGAAGAAAAAGAATCACAGAATGGCTAAGGTTGGAAGGGACCTCTAGAGATCATCTAGTCTAACCCCTGCTCCAGCAGGGACACCTAGAACATGGAGCACAGTGTCTTATTCAGGGTTTTGAAGACCTCCTAAGAAGGAGACTCCACAGCCTCACTGGGCAGCCTGTTCCAGGGCTCTGTCACCCTCACAGTAACGAAGTTCCTCCTCACATGGAGATGGAACTTCCTGTGTTGCAGCTTGCACCCATTTCCCCTTGTCCTATCACTGGCCACCAATGAAAAGAGCTTGGCCCCTTCCTCCCTACATTCCCTCTTCATGAATTTATACATGTTAATCAGATCCCCTCTCAACCTTCTCTTCTCCAAGCTAAACAGGCTCAGCTCATACAGTCTCTCCTCATATGAGAGATCTTCCAGTCCCTTAATCATCTTGGTTGCCCTCCGCTGAACCCTCTCTAGAAGCTCCACATCTCTCTTATACTGGGGAGTCCCGAACTGCACCCAGTACTCCAGATGTGGCCTCACCACTGCTGACTCATGATTAGCTTGGTGTCAACCAGGACTCCCAGGTCCCTCTCTATGAAGCTGCTTTCCAGCAGATCAACCCCTAACCTGTCCTGGTGCCTGGACTCTGCACTTGTCCTTTTTGAACCTCATGAGGTTCCTCTCTGACCAACTCTCCAGTCTGTCTAGGTCCCTCTGAATGTCATCAAAGCCCTCTAGAGTGTTGGCCACTCCACTCAGCTTGGTATCATCTGCAGACTTGCTCAGGGTGCACTCTGTGCCCTTGTCCAAGTCATTGATGAACAAGTTCAACAGCACCAGGACAGTTCTGACCTCTGGGGGACAGCACTGGCCACAGGTCTCCAACTAGACTTGTCCACATTTATCACCACCCTCTGAGGTCTGCCATCCAGTCAGTCTTCAATCCACCTCACTGTCTACCCATCCTGTCCATACTTCTTGATCTTTCCAGTGAGGATGTTATGGGAGACTATGTTGAAAGCCTTACTGAGTCAAGGTAGACAATATCCACAGCTTTCCCTTATCCAACCATCCAGAAGAAGAAAATCTCATTTTCTTTTCTTCATGAAATGAAGGCAGGATGGATACTCAAGAAAACAGATCTGCTGACTAAGAAGATAGCCGGTTTTCAGAACGGTAACGGACTTCAAGGGACTTTTCCAAGATCAGACAGCATCACGCAGCAAAGTGAGAAATAAAATCCAGACTTTCTGATTCTCTGTAGTATCTCCATCTCATTTATTTTCTATTATAATAACTATTATTAAGGGTTTATGAGTGACCTGAAGCTATCTAAGTTGCTTATGTATTACCAAAAAAAAAAAAAAAAAGTCTTGTGGGATGTTTTTGTGGGGAATTATTATTTAATTGTGAGTAAAAACCTGGCTACCAGTGTTGGTAGGTTCCCTCCCTTATGGCAATGCTTACTGGATCAAGATTTCAAGTACTCAGTTTGCAGTTTCCATGTACTTCATGAATTTCACTCAGTTGAGTTTCTCTGGGAGCTATCAGGGAAGTATAGGGAGAAGCAGAATGATGTAAAGAAAATCCTGTTGAGTGTTGTGGGAAACAAGTGTGATGGAAAATCTGCAATAAGTGAATAATGATGGTGGCAGCTACAGTGTTTTGTTCAGGTGAAGCTGAATTTATTTAAATCCATTGTAAAAATCATGGGAGAGGACCTAGAATGCCTTTCTAAATCCTCTTCTGGCTTCTGTGGAATGATACCAGTCTTTTTTGTCCCTGAATTTGTCAATGTTGCTGCGAGAGCACCAAAATTTTCGGTCTGATGAATGAGGAAGAAGAAAAATACAGGGATGGAAGATGCTGTACATAAAAGTGAGTTGATGATGACCACAAAAATATGGAAGTCCTTTGCCAGTCCTTCCAGGATTAACAGTTCCTTGTGCAAACTCCATGCCTGTTAATTCTGTCTTGGAAATCTGCTTCCATTGCAGTGATGACACAACCCATGCAGTACAGTTTCCAGGACAGAATACTGAATTTGCTCAGTGAAATCCTCAAACTGTTCAGCTCTTTAAATAAACCAAACCATTGATGTTTACAAGTTTTGTTATTAGTCACTAAAACATCCAAGTAGGAGAAAATCTAGACATGAGCACTAGGAAATAGAGCTTGTGTGAAAATGTCTAATTCTGAAATTACAAAAGGCACCAATAGAATGAGGGAGTTAAATGCAGTGCATTTCTCATTGGCTATAAAACAAACACAGGCTACGTTACTCCCATTTTAAGGCTAAGAGTGAAAATGATTTATAGAAGTACATATACGGACGTGAGTGACTGAAGAGCATGTTTTCTATTCCCCTATGGATGGAAACAGGTTTCTGATCTCTACTACCTTTATTTAATTTCCTTTCAAACAATCCCAGCATGGAGCTTTTCATTGCTTCATTTTTTTTCCGTTGACCATATGGTAACCAATCACAGTGACAAATGCTTGTCTCACTAGGTGATAGGCAATAAGTTTCTCCCCCTTGAAATTCTTCCTTTTCTCTCATCCCTACACATTTTTATTTATCAGAATTTCATTCATTCCTTAACATATAGACAGAATGCTGAAATATTATAAGTAGGTCTACCTCCAGAGATTTCTTGGAAGGCACACCCACTGATTCCCTGAAAGCTAGCCTTTATATATGAGAAACAGGCCATTTTTCAAAGACAGAAAGGGCCATTGCCCTGTCTTTGAAATATCTCAAGTTTGGTATTCAGTGAAGATAAATATGAGTCTTTCTTTAAGGTACTTTTAACTCTGAACTGATGTGACATTTATCTCTGCTGGAGTGTTGACTATATGAAACGCTGAAGCTTGTTTAAAGAATGTTGTGGAACTAGAACGATTGCAATCCATCTAATTACCAGGCTTGGATGTGCCACTGCTGCAAACTCCAATTACCACCATTAAAGCATCAATTGAAAGCTTCAGCTGATTCCCAGAGAGCCGGACACTTCTAGACATTTCATGCATTATACAGATGTTTTGCTGCTCGTTCAGTCACTAATAGTTCACTGTTTTGAACATTTGGGACTTGTGTAACATGAGAAGTATGCTCCAGATGTAAGAGGATTTCAAGTGAATTCTATCTCTTTAAACCACATCTTGCCAATTGTTTCCCTAGTAGGAAATGATGATCTCATGCTGAATGCCTTTTATTTTTCCCTAGTGTTGTAAGATAAATTTACCCCTAGGGTTATTTACAGTTCCTAGGAATCCACACTTCCATAGGTTTCAAAGGCCCATTACGACAGCGAGATCTCTGGGACAGAATGCTGCATGCCCTCAGCTTACTTTGTGGGCTGAGCTGTTAATTTTTGATATGTCAATATTGCAGTCCGTACAGGTAAGGAATAGCTCCAAAATATGCAAAAAATGACCTTGTGCTTTAAAAAAAGCTCTTTGTGAGTGACATCTGTTGTGATCAACTCATCATTGTTTCACTTTGACACAACTGTTAATAACTCATTTGGATTGATTCTCTTTTGGCAATTTAAGTGTTAATTAGTATAATAATAATAATAGAAATCTTCTGTATTCAAACTTTAAAAATTCCAATCTTTAATTCCTGAATGGTGAAGGAAGTTTTAAAATTAAGTGTCAATTTGAATCAACAAGTCAAATCAATTTATTTTGAAGATGTTGAGACGAAGCAGTTCTGTTTCCAAAAATGTCTCTTTTCAGATGCAAATCAGCTGAGAGGGTGACCAAAGTCATTGCTTCTGTACTACTTACATTGCTCTCATTTGCTGAGGGCAAAATTTGCACCTGTGCAGAACAGGCAACTTCAGAGCTAAATCAGCATTTATGGGCCTATCCCAGTGACTTTGGGCACTGTTGGCTTGTACCGGGCTCTTGGGAGAATATGCTACAGAAATAGTACATTGCCTGGAAGAGAGATGAAACTTTAGGCCAAAGTTCTCAGTCAAAAATACTCTATGAATATATTTTTCCCTAAAGAGAAAATTTGTTTTTATTGACAGCCATTAAGCAACCTTATTTTATATTTCTGTAATTAATCCTTTTGATTTATCATGATGTTGATTTATCCTCTATCCTTAATTGTATGTGGTTTTACCAGAAAGGCCTATGAAGATGATTAACATCAAATTATTATTGTTTTTAAACAAAAGACAGGTTAAAAGGGAAGTCTTTTTATTCTTTTCCCAAGGGGTCCCATAAATGAATGGCAGAGTTTCTGAGGAGATGCCAACTTGAATGAACAATTCTATCTTTGCCTGGAGTTGAAAGTTGGGAGCTTGTGGCTGTGTTTATTGTATACTTCTGTCAGTGCATCTTCCTGTCATTTGCAGGTAAAATTGAAGTGTATTTGGAAAAATAAAGAGAAAAAAAAAGCAATTTAATTTGAGTAGTGTTTTCTAGTGTAAAATTCTTTATGTCATGGGCATTTTTTTCTCAAAGACTATATAGTATGATGCAACAACAAATGCTAAACACTCAGTACTTGCAGAAATTGCCACTTGATCTTTTTCATAAAACAATATTGTAAAGTGCTGAATGAGACCAAACACAAGAAAACACAAGGATGGATACCTTGATACTCTTGAAATGGTGGAAGAAAACTTTTGAACAGCAGAAGACCATAGGCAGAGCATTTCAAAAATGTTTTTTTCAAGATATGCTACATATAGAAACCCCAAACTTGACCTACACCTTCCAAGCTTGGTGAAGTTTGATTTTCCATAAAATACTGATTGATGTATAGTTAACAAATATTGCACTCAGCTACATTCCACAGGCAGTGAGCTACAGACAAGGAACAATTGCACTTCTTCAGTCAGACTTTCAACCTATTTTAGATGAACTGCTCTGTGAGAAGCTATATCTACACTGAATAGCCCAGCCATTTTTGACAAACAGG
The DNA here is from genome assembly GCA_032353885.1 of Nothura maculosa. Classification (NCBI taxonomy): domain Eukaryota; kingdom Metazoa; phylum Chordata; class Aves; order Tinamiformes; family Tinamidae; genus Nothura; species Nothura maculosa. Next base: position 1,216,505 of record JAUBOD010000865.1, read on the forward strand.
AGATTGCTAGCAGTCGATGTCATGGCACATAAGAAACAAATGAAAACCAGGATGTAGTACATCTGTCATAGGGACGACCTTATTTTAAAAACAGGTGCTATCAGAATTGCCCCAAGAAGTAGTCTGCTTGACAGCTGAGGAAAGGTAGTGACTTTTAAGTCTGGAAATGTAACAACAGCTCTAAAGGCAAGGTGCAGCTAATACAGAATTCCTTTCTCTGACGTTGATTTAATGTGGATGTTAAGGATGAAGAGTATAAAAATGTCAAGCTTCCAGTTTCACATCCTCCAGAATCTTTTCCAAGAAGCTTCTTGTAAGGAGGTGTATATTCCTTTTTCATAGATTTTCATTCCACAAAGTTGTCTAATCGCTTTTTGAACTTATCTAAACTCTTGTAATTGCAAGAAAAGTACTTGCTTTTTAAAAAATCTTCTACCTAATAATTCATTGCTTACCTCTGAGCTGTAGTTTTAGGGGAAAGAATAATAATCATTTGCTAATCATCTGCTATTTGCCACTCATGATTGATTTTGATTTTATACATTGGCCTAATCATATTGAGAACTAAAAATATTCAGTCAAATTCGATGGCTATATATGGGTAAGAAATTGCACTAGTTGAGTTAATTCATCCTTCTGCTAGAGGAAGAAAGTAAAATACACGTGTCTGAGATTCCTTATCAGATTCTGAAATCAGTGACTACAGGGTTTTATATGCCAGTGACTTTGGACAATAATAAAAACAGACAGCTTTTCTGGAAGCCTTACTTCCTTTTGAAATTCTTGAAGAAGTATTGCAATTGTTAGAAACTTCAAAATCCAGAATAATAATAAATAACAATGCAGAGAATTACAAGTCCTTCCAGTAGACATGGTGGTGAAAGTCACACCTTGAGTATTTGCAGAACTATTCCTTGTGCTGCAAAGATCAGGACTAAAAATCTGCTGGGTTTTCTGTGACTACATTCAGACCACTCACTTTCCAGAAAACAAACATGGATTTCTGTAGTAAGGCATATATAATAAGATAGCATGTGCTTTTCAGGACATTATTTCTCTACTGTGTCATGTTTGTAACAGGTCTAGTTCAGGCACTCCGTGTAATGCAGGTATTGCAAGATGGATCTTTGCACAGACTAATTGTGTGGTCATATACTCTGTTTCTCAGACCAGTCTAAACACTGAAGTGAATTCCATGCTCTGTATGACTGCATCTTAGACATACCTCGTGAGTAATCCAGGAACCACATCTTTACTTATGGAGGAGAAAGTGCAAGTGTTGGCAGAAATAAAAAGGAGGAGGAAGGCAGTTCCTTTTGTGGGTGTGCCTAAGGAACACTAAGTTGTCAAGTGTCCGAATATACGTCAGCTCAAAGGCCTTGTGCGTATTGCAGAAAATGATGCAAGCACTATGCATCTTGCAGCCTTTCTTCTGGAAGTCTGAGTGATGAGGAATTCCAGGTTAACAAATTGTCAGCATGGCCTGGAGGTAAAGTACCCATTGGCCTATTGGAATATGATAACACTGGGAAGAATGGATCCATGTACATAATCTGGTGACCTCTTATCTCTAGTCAGCTGCAGATCCAGCCAGAATTTACTGACTGGAAAGATCCAATCCCCTCTCCAAAAGTTATTCTGTATGGCGTTAATATAACAGGAGTGCTGAAAATATGAATTGTGAGCACTGGAAAGATTATTCCTGCTAATTATGGAAATACATTTTGATGTGATGTATTTGTCAGTGTTCATTATTTTATTTACATAAGCCCTATCCCGAGTCTCCTTGGAGAGGTACAATTCAATAAACTGTATTCAGAAGCTTGTCTCTGCATTTTATTTTGGCGGCACTCACTGAGGACCTTGGTGGGCGAAGCCCATGTTCTTTATAGACTAAGGAATACATTATTTTACTGGTGTTGGGTGTAACTTGAGGATCACAGGCAATTTTTGCCCTATCCTCAGTTTTCAGGACAAAGTATCTGTCTCAAAGAACAATGAACATAAGGATCCCATTCAGAGCTGACACTTCGCTGCTGACTCTGATCTCAGATTTTTTAGTACTCAACTTTGTTGAAGAAGAAAGGAAAGTGAATGTTCGTAAATCATTCATAATGAGCCAAATGACTATTTTCAGTAGCATTGGCTTATAACAGATGGGATGGATCCCAGTAATTTATATGACTCTAAAAATCCTGAATAGTTGCTGCTATTGCAGTATATTTCCTAACTTTACCACAAGATAATTTCCCTTGGCCTGCACTGATTAAGATGGTTTTCTCACAGACTTATAACTAGTAGGAATTTTTAGGTGCTCTATTGCTCTGTAGAAGGTTCTTCTGCTTAAGTGTGATAAAACAGCAGTGAGCCATTCTGCCTCTTACATTGTGCTGTGGTTTGTGTGAGTGGGTTTACTCAGTTCGCTCTGTCAGTTTTAATACTTACACGTCTCTTCTAGCGGCTGTGATCTGTTTGTACAAGATTCACAGCAATGAGGAGTCACACTTCTGTAAAACAGTGTGTACACTGGTTTGAGACGAGTTATTATTAACAATGAAAGTTAAAAAAAACCCACCTTACTGCAAGTCATTAAGAAAACCAGATCATTGAGTTTAAAATATATGTGTATATATATATTTATATCTTTAGAAAAGGAAACAGCCAATATAACTGCAAACTACCGATCTGACCACTCATTTTTCATTCTTACAGCCACAGAACATACACGCAAAGAAAAATCCCCTATCTCAGAGATTAAAGAGAACTCAGACTGGTGGCTTTCCTGGAGGCTGAAATTCACACCTGGACAGACAGCGGGTGCAGAGAAAAAAGGCTGGGTCCAGTGACCAGCACAGGGTTCTGTAGCTCCTCACTTTTAGGCCTTGGCAGAGAATTTAAAATTATATAGATATTTACTTTACTTAGAGTGCATTAGGAACATTTTGAATGTGCCTGTGAGTCCAAAGCCCTGGGCTGTGGCCAGGGTGGACACCCCTGATCCTGCAGTGCATTCTCCAAGCCTATCACAGAGCTGGGCATGTGCTAAAGAGCAAGGCTGTGTGCTCGGAGACCTTTGAAAGAAACTTAAAGAAAGGAGGGAGCTGGTTAAATTTAGTACTGCTCTCAGTTTGGGATTTAGGTGCCTAAGTTCTGCGTCTGTCCCATTTTAGATTGCTAAATCCTTTACTGCTCCTAGCAGTCAGCAATGATTCAAGGCTGGGTGCTGAAGCCATTAAAAATTGTATGAGGCTTAAACTTCTGTCCTTGGCTGTCCTTCAGTGGGGTTGCTCCTGGTTTACTTTGGTGACTAACTTGTAAATCAGCCTTGTCCTGGCTCTCTGGCCAGAGCTGAGTAACTCCCCATTTGCAATAACAAACTTTAACCACAGAAAGACTGAAATTTGCTGGCTCATACAGCCGTGTAAGTCAGGAGAAAACTCATTAGCTTCAGCTGGGGCTGCTCCTGATTTGCATTAGTTTAACTGAATAACAGACTTTGGCTGGAAATGGACACAAGCAGCAAATCAGCCCCAGCACATCTGTAAAATGGAGGAGGGCTTCGTCCTTCAGCCTGATGTACAAGAGCAGCAGCGGGGGAGGCACAGTGTGTGGATGGCTTTTCATCCTTCAGCCCTGGAGCCTGGATGATTTTTCTTAGGGATCTTTGCATTGAATCATCCTTTGCAGCAACATCCTGGAAACTGGTGCTAAGGGGAAGTGTAGCTGGAAGCAAGAGGCAGCATATTCCTCTGCTGGTACCAAGTACAGCTTATTTCAGGCAGCTCGTTTGAGTCATGCATCCTCAACAACCAACTGTTAATTTCAAACCTGGTCCCCATGTCGGCTAGCCAGGAAGAGTGTGTCGTGGAGATAATGCTTGGCTGTCGCCTGCTGTGGCAGGAATGCAATAGAGAAGTGTTTCACTGGGCTCAGCCAGCCCCAAACTGCTGGAGACAAATTCAGGCCTTTGCGAATATCATACAAAATTGCATTGCTTACAACCACCACCATTTACATAAAGCAATATCCATATGGTGATTGTTTTATTTATGTTTCCCTTACTTCAAGGCAGAGGAAGCCAACAGCTGGAGCTGTAAGATAGAGGCATCCACCGGTTACTAGGCTGTGCTATTCACAAGGCTGATAAGCTTTTATCACCTACTGGGAGTTTGAATCTTGTCTGAGTGATAGCATCCATCCCTTGAAAACAGAACAGAGCTCTCACTGTTTGCTTGTCTGAAAGGAAAGAGTTTATAACCCCAGACTTTATAGTGACTGTGAGCTAAAACATGACATAGCTTGATTGTCTTAATTTCTTTACTCATTTTGTTGCAAGTCACAATATGAGCATTTGCTTCCTTTGCATCAAAAGAGTTTAATTGTGTTTGCATTACTTCCTCGCCTGTATTTGCCACTGGAAGTCTTAAAAACTCTCCCACTCCTATCAGACTTTGATTCCGCTAATCCCTACCCATCTGTACACTTTTTGAATCAATTAAAAGGCTTTTTATAGTTTGTAAGGAGAAAAAGCGTAAATGAGAAGCAATTCCTTTTGCCATAATATGTGTAACCAGAGGACATTTGAAACAAAACAGGAAAAAGAGTTACTTAACTGGATTGTTTCTACTGCACTTCAGATTTCATACCAAGGGAGGCAAAGGGTAGCTATTGATATATTTTTTTTAATAATAAAAGTAACATCACTGTGTAACACTGTGGCTGAATATGATCTATATAGAAAAATCCACAGTTAAAAGAAAACAGGAAAGTTTTAGAAGGTTTATTTTTCATTAATTTATGGAATAATCCTCTAGTCCTATTTCTGCATCTGAATTCCCAGTGATTTTAAAGAAATGCCATCCCTCTCCAAGACCTAACCTAAGAAACTTGTATAAAGCACAGTGGCATAAACCCTGTAAGGGAAAGTGTTGTCATTGGCTTTGCTCTCTCTTTGTGATTTCTGTGCCTCAGCAACTAAACTCTCAGAAAAGTTGCAAAAGGAAATGCCAACCGGGAGGATTAGAGCCTTAGTGGGCACAAGTGGGCACTACCATGAGGAAAAGCCTCTGCCATAGCTTCAGCCTCAGATGCTGCTTTTGTAGCACCTTTTAGTGACAGGCTGTCTGCTTTTGTGCAGTTCTGTGTTAATTGGTTAAAAAACCAAATCACCTTTTGCTGTACAAACACACTGGAAAATGGCGCTCTAGAGACATGACCCTCCTTAGCAGAGCCTCTATTAAAGACCTACCAGTCCTGAGAGCTGGTTTTGGTAGATACGTTTTCTGAAGAGGCCTGACCTTTCCAAAAACGGGATATCCTCCCTCTTTAAGGTCAAAAAGGGAGGTAATTCTGAGCAAACCCAGGACAAACACTAGACAAAATACCAATCAGTTTTATAAATCTTGTCTTATAATATCATTGTGTGGATATGACATAAAAAATAAAGGCTTTAACTTCATCTACTTCTCACATATCATAATCTTTCCATAAAAAAGGGCCAAAATTTCAATCCACAACTGGGAGGTCCTAGTGTACAACAACACCAATACTTTAAGCCCAGCTGTGATGTAAAAGGTTTATTTTTGCCTCTGTAGTTATGCTGGGACTCTCATACAAGCATCCAACATTCTTAGACCCTTATAGTAGCAGAGTATCTGAGTTAGGAGTCTCAGTTTTCACAGTTTTCACCTGTGAAATGAAGAGAATGACCTTTCCTTAGTGGTGTGAAGTGCTGTGACAGTAATCCACCAGTACTGAGGTATTATAGATCCTAAGGATACTTAGGAAAAAATAAGAACAGAGAGGACCATCAGACTGTGAGTGTAACCAGTCAGTGCAATGCACCACAGTGAGCTTGCTCTGAATTTGATCTCCAAGGTCTGTTTGTCTCTTGGTATTGTCCTCACTAGTAGGAGCAGAAGCAGCAGGGAAAAAAGGGGCTAGGGAATCCAGGTGGAATGGATGGCAGCAGAGATCCATTGTATGACAGGGCAGAGAAGCTGAATCTAAGGAAGAAGGCGATACAGCAATGCCCCCTCTCTGCAAAGTGGTGACCTCCATCACCACTTACAGCATTATTTTCATCTGACTTGACCAAACGCTGAACTGAAAGAAATGTCACTCCATAGCAATGAATGTAGAATGAACCATGATGAGATTT
>JAUBOD010000865.1:1247900-1272021 GCA_032353885.1 Nothura maculosa
TTTTTTTTTTTTTTTTTTTTATTCCTTATTTATCTTGCGTTCACTTGGCTCAAGGGAGGAGACAGCACTACTAAGACTAGGGAATCTCATGTCCCAGTTCCACCAGTGACTTACTGCATGACCTTGAAGAAGTGTCTTCATAATCCTAGGTGTCTATTTCTCTTTCCAGTCTCTCAGAAGGATTTTCTTTCCTTTGTGCCATTGTCCAGGAATTTCTCAGTTTCCCAGGAAGAGTAGGCAGGCTCATGCACAGCTATTCTCTTGTCGGATTGAAACCAACACAATTCTTGCCAGTCCTGGGGCAGACGACTTAGGAGAAAGATCTCAATAGGTCAGATGTGAGGACCTGGGGTCAATTGGGGTCCCTGTGGCAGGAGGGACAGGCTCAGTAGAGATGCCTGTGGAAGAAGTCTTGCATGCTGTCTGCTGGACTTGCACAGGTTACTCACTTCATTTGGCACTGTCTGGAATGTAGAATTTTTAATGAGAGGCTTTGTAAATGTTAGCAGATTGTGCCTGCTTTCACTAGCTGAACCAAACAGTGATTTAATTACATATGTGGTTAACATGGGTATGCCTATCCATCACATACCATGCAGTCTGGTGGCAGGAGGGGCAGACTGGTGATGAGAAAGAGCACTGAGAAGTTGTGCTAATCCACGCACGATAATAAGGGAGAGTGGAGATTGTATTCAAGGACACAGTAACTTCCTCCCTTTGACCAGGCTTCATGTGGTTACAGGAATACGTAACCAGTATGTCTGCTTAATTCCTTTGCTTTTATGTGGCTTCCTACTCTAGTCCTTTGGTCTCTACTGCAAAGTTGAGAGCTCCTTGAGGCTGGACCATGGCTTTATTTACCTTAGCTAAATGCTAATTCACTCATAGCATTGCTACCTGGTGAACAAGATTGCCATGATGTGAGCTGGCTTCAAAACTCAGCTCTAATGCATGTCTCTCTTTAAGAATCAGGCAACACTAGGACTGTAATTTTGGTACCTATACTCGTGAACTAGAGTGAATTGTGCTGATCTGACCTATATTGAAACAGTACCTGAAGGGGAAAAAACAGAGAATGAAAGTTGGCATTGTCAACTATGCATTTACAGATCATTTATTTGTCCTTAAAGAAAAAATTATATATCTACTTAGAAATTATGAGATTTTAAGGTAATTAATGTTCGGTTGTTTCAGGTGTTCCTTTTTGCATCATGCATTCATTTTTTTTTCTCCAACTTCTCTACCTGCTCCTCTTCCCTTTGCCTGGTTATCTCCTAGCTATTAAAATTGAAGTTTTATTTTAATGAAGATTGTGACTATTCAGAATTACATGATACCAGGAGCTAAAGTAAGATGAAGTGAAAGATAAAAGCAAGCAAAACAACACAAAGTTCATTGAAAAAGCCCTGAGGAAAGCTTTCTATCTCATAATAGAATCTACTGCTTCTAGGAAGGTCCTAGGAAGGAATTATACCTAGGTTGGACATGGAATATCCAATGGCAAGAGGTGGTTTCCAAATTTTTTTGTAGTATCCAATCTGTACCACCTACCTCAAAATTACACTTCTTAATTTCATTTTGTGACATCAAAGTGCTCTTATTCCCTTTTCCAGATGAGGAATTGGGACATAGACACAACTAGAAACTTCCCCAAGTCTTTCAGGGAGTCTTCAAGAGAGAAAAAAAATACAAATCTGAATCCTGAGTTATGGCCCTCATCAGCGTGCCATTCTTTCCCTCTGTTGAAGCCAGCTAGAGAAGACTAGTAGTGATAGTCAATGCAGGCTGAGTTAGGGTTCAAGCAAGAAAGTGTTTGGTTGCTTGGTTGTCTATCTGGAGGATATTTGCTCTGATAAAAATGCTGAGTCTGGAAAATTAAGCATTTTCCAGTGTGATTGCTGCTGGTTCATTTTCTGGTCATGGTAGAAACAGTCTTTCTGATTCTTAAAGGAATTAGAAAGACATCCAAACATTTCATGACTTTAACGGCTGTTAGAAGTAGGAGAAACTCCAGATGGTAACAGTAGAGATGACTTCTGGTTTTCCAAGTTAGTTAGCCCTTTCAGTAGTGAGCTTTTTAATTTTATTTTAGTAACCTACTGTCTTCTCTTGTTTTAGTCTGAGCAAAAGAACAGGAGCGAGCAGAAAAGTAAAGATGCAAAGTCATTGTCTAACAAGCAACATGGAGATAGATATGGATAAGGCAAACTGTAACCGCTCAGTCTCCCTGGGCAGGGCTTTGCTCAGCACTGACCTATGCTGAATCTTCTGTGTGCTTTTCTTAATCCAGTAAAGATAACCAGTCCCTCATTTAAAACTGTGAGCCCTGTTGCTGACTCCTTTTTACTAATTCTTGCCTCTTTGCTAGCTCTTGCTTGTCCAATTATTCACAAATCTCCAGCCTGCTGGTTTTGATTTCTTAGGTGATCTCTTCAATGAATTGAGGTGTTCCCAGAAGTTCAGACCGAGAATAATTTCCTCTGTATGTATTTTCCTTTTAAGAAAACATTCTCTTTAAAAATTATTTCATGCATAAACACATGCACATAGCAAGCTACCTTTTCTATATATTCACCAATGAGATCAACATAAGCGTGGCTCTTTTTTTTTTCCCAACTTTTCATGTGTATTAGCTGCACATAGGAAAAATGTGTATCCACTGCATACAATTACTATGTCTGTGCGTAAAGATCCGTATGTTTGTCTGGAATATGGAAATTCTATAGATAATTTTTATATGTAAATATGCCTTTCATATATAATTTTTGCAGCAAAATCAATCAGTAAATAAATACCTAATGAGATGTGTGCTCATGAAAGACAGGAAGTTGTAGTAACCAGATATTGAATTGCAATTTATGAGCTCTATGTCATACATCCTCTTTGGTAGATGCAGAAATAATAAAGAATCCTCCAGACAACCTGTAAATGTAATATGTTCCCCGTTCCACCCACTTCCCATTCACATGTCTTCAAACGACCTGTACAACAATGCCTAGGTCTGCAAAATCCTACTTGGGGATAGAGTGATGCTGCCTGAGGCAATGCTTGCAGGCTCTCAGTATGGAAGAAGGGCAGGGCTGGTCCCAAGAGGAGCTTTCAGCTGTGCTTAGTAGACCAGTATAAACTTAGCTGTTGAGTTACTCCATTTATAAAACAGGAATAGCAGTTATCTCTCAAAAGTGTTATCATACTTAATTGGCAAGTGTTTACTTGTTCCTAGTATATCTTGCTCTACCAATAGTGCCCTGGCACATTTGGGGAATGAGAGGCTTTTGCAGCACAGTATAACAGTGTGACCAGGAGTAGCAGAAATGGACCCTGAGTATTTGTGAAGTGTCTTGGGAGCTTGAGATGAAAGGAGAGATGGAAGTGCAGAGCATTCTTATTCTAATGACTCTTGCCTCTTGCTGAGCTGTGCCTTGTGGAAGTGTGTGAACTTTGGAGCATGCCCTGATGAATGTGAACCACGACAGCTCTCAGGAGATGCAGGGAATGCTGGCAACAGCTTAATCAATTATGACAGCAATGGTAAGATCTGTCTAGATTAGAGCACTTCAAAAACTACAAAGCCTGAGGCTTCTCTGTCTACTTTTTTTTTTTTTTTTTCAAAAGGGGGCCAATGAAGGAAATGAATTGATTGGGGGCTTTTGAAATGCGTTAAAACTAGTGTCTGCTAACTGAAATGCAAGACCAACTAGATAGTGTTTTATCATCTAAAAAGACAAGAAAAGACAAGCTGAAACAGGAAACAGAGCTGTGACTTTTACAGTTATGCCTCTGTGCCAATGGATAAGATGTGATGTTCCTTTAGGAGAATGATAGGTAATCTGAAACACATTACTCCAAAATGAGACAGAGATGAAGGGAAAGAAGAAAAAAAGAAAAGAGCATTGCACAGAAAAGATGTGAGGAAATGGGTGTCTTTGTGGAAATGTGAGATCAAAAGAGGAGACTTTCTTTTAGGAACCAAACTGTCCTGTTCCTTTCTAAGTCAAATTTGCACTATTTGAGAAAACCAATACACAAGGCAAAGCCTCTCAACAAATTTTGAAAAGATTTCATCTCTTCTCAAGAGTGCATGCAAGTATGAATCCCAAATAAACAGAGCAGTAGAACACAAGGAATAGTGTGAACATGGTGAATTATGGGTATGTGTGTTAGCAAGAGAAATGAACAATGTAAAACAGGTGTGGCTCAAAATTATCGAATCAACAAGTAATAATAAATCTAGTATTACTGCAACAATATTTCTCAAATATCATCTTCAGAAGCTATTCACAGACTAGTTCCCAGGCTGAAAGACGTCCACGGTACTCAGGGTATATTAAGCTCACCAGCTCACTTGGAAGCCATCATTCCTGAGAAGAACTTCATGGATGGCAATCCAGACAGCAGTGCAGGCATTCGATTTATCTGTGGTTTATGGCTTTATGCTAGCTGGAGCGACTGCTGACAAGGAAGTTTCTTAGGTAGTGCTGCTGCTACGTGGGGCTGTGCAAGGCTGGACCCTACCAACAGCCTGCAGCCCTTTGGACAGACATGCATCATCCAGGTTTTCCTGATAACCAACACCCCACCCTACTTTTAATGCAAGGTCTTGTCTGGTTCTTGTCCAGTCACGTGCCATTTCTCCATCCTTAGGAACGGGAAACGTACATCAAGTCAGCAAGAATGGCTGTCAGCTACATTATGAATTACCACCATTTTCTTGGTGATCAAGTGGTGCATGTCCTCAGTGATGAGTGTGAGCTTTTTTGCATTTGCATTTGATGCACTCTCTGCTGTTGTCAGCTGGGTTTATCTGCATTCCTGCTTAATTCTGGAAAAAATACATTCTCTAGATTATCTAAGGAAGCTCTCTTGTCCTTGGTCAACCACCCAGTGAAGTGCCTGGATCCTCAGCAATTCAGCTTGAGTGAAGGAGTTGGACTGGTTGATCTCCAGAATTGATCTCCACAGGATCTCCTTCCAAACTTGAACCTTGTGTGATTCTGTAATCTCTCTGGGGCAGGACAGATGCTGTGAAACTGCTCTGCCAGTCTCTGTAAGAACTCAGGAGATGAGCATTGAGCTCACAAGTCTCAGACCTGGTATGTTAGGTTGACAGACCCTGCAGTCCAGTGAGAAGAGAGTTGTAAAGGAACTTTTAGATGTATAATTAAGCAAGTGAGAAATGCTGTACTTGGCCAGGAAGCAGTACACTTTGATTTATGTTGGAAGAGCTGCTCTGACAAAACATCTCCATCCATTCCTTCCACTCAAAGGTTAATGCCTCCTCTGAACTGAGGATGAATGCAAACCTGTGGTTTGAGCAGTTTTCCTACATTACAAGACACTTCATGAAATAAAGAAATGCTATTTGCCTGTTACTCCTCCGTGCCTGTGTGGATTAAGTGTGGGATTAGCAGTGCAGAGTTCTGGATTCTAATATTGTTTTGATGGTTGGTACCAGACCTGTTTACAGCCCTTGCTTCCAAAGGTAAGTAGGATCCTGGTGAGCAATGCTTTGAATATGATTTGAATCTCGTTGAGGAACCTCGGTGAATTTAAGATATTTCCTTATCCTCAAGACCAAAATGGATCTCAATAACATTCACTCACTTTGACAAAGCACTTTGAGATGAAACAATAAAAGATGCTGGGTGAGTGGTGAGTGCCATTTGTTACTGTGGACTTGCATCTTCCTGCTCCACGACGTCTAAGCTGAAGGAGGTGAAATATCTACTAAATATGGTTTCTTTGTCATTCTGCTCTAAAGTATTACCAGGCTTCCTTTGTATCTTGTTTGAATTGTCCTTCTGTTTTTTGTTCAGCTCACGTCTCTGCTTACATAGGGCTGTTCCTGACTACCCAGTCTGGCCCTGGTATGAACACAGGTGCCTAGAATGGTGCTGATTTTTGACAGACTGATCAGAGCACATCATTATAGATCACCATCTATACATATTAAAGGGATGTAAGTAAAAGTGTTAGGCAGATGACCTACTATGAATGTCTGACTTCTTTGACATTGCTACTACTTACCCCTCTGTATTGCACAGAAAGCCACAGTCTGGCATCCTTAAACACTACGCACAATGAATCATGTCCTCACTAACTGTAATAGGCAGCCAGAACACAATCCACAGCCTTTTGGGGTCTGTCCAGCATCCTCTTGCCTGTCTGTAAGCAGGCATTTATGAATAATACTTTACCGTTGATTCATCGGGTGAGGACTTTTGTGTTCTTAAATTTTTATGATGAAAAGGAAACTAGATTTTCTTCCTGAGGTTTAATTTTTGAAGAAGAGAGTTAGATAATTGTTAGGTTAGCATGAAGAGAATAGGAATTGTGCAATTTTCTTTGTTAAATAATCTAGAAAGCTTCTAGAAAGCATTTTTCCCCTTTACCTTAATCATCTAGAGGGACATTGCAACTCCCTTTTGATATTTGTGTTCAATTTTCTTTCCCATCAATAGCATGGATTGATAAGTATAGAAGAGATCTTGTAGGGATCCTCTATGAGAATGGAATAGGCCAGTACAGCTTACACCTGGAAATCCAGGGAAACACCTGGTTCATCCCCCAGCGCAGACCTTGCTAGCAGATTTCTGTTTTTTTTCTTAACTCATTACCTTCTGACCTGCTGATTTCCTAGGTCACTGTTCTACTGATTTGAACGCTGAGGGGATATTATTGTGTCCTCTCCCCATTCTGACCATTCACTGTGTGGTCTTCTTTAACAAGCACCAGGACAAGCATGTCTCTCTAGGAGCTCTAGAACATGGATGGCTTTGAGAAGATCATTGAACTTGAGGTCTCTGGAGTGCTGTGAAAGTGGATTTATTAGCTATTACTGTAAAAATGCCATCCTTTGATTATTCACAAATACAATTTCAAAATATCGTAGCCTGCAGAACACGAGCTCTGCATTACAGTAGCATTCTTCCTATTCCTCCTTCTTGTCAGATAACCACTGTTTTCACAAAATCTCCAGTCCTTCAAAGCGGAAGAAAACTGCAGACAGATCAACAAGCTGGCATTTTGAAGCTTAGTATGAGTTTAAGATATGTACTTTGCAGGAGTTAAAACCCCATACCATATCTCTCAGAGTTATGATTGTAACAGAAATAGTGAACTGAGGAAGACATTCTGAGCAGGAATTTCTGGTTCAGGCAGGTTTGTAAACAGTGGCCGCTGCTTAAAAGCACCAAGCCATGCCAGAGAATAAAAAGTAATTATCATACTTTTTAAAAACTATTTTTATTAGGCTTTGAGGTAAGAAGTTTTCATGAAAAAAAGCATTTCTTTTAATTATTTTGCAAGCAGTGGCAATATGCTCAAGATTTCAAATGAAAAAAGTCTGAAATTTTCTAACACGAAATTTTATTTTATCCCATGCAAAATCTCTCTTTCTTCTGCCAGTGTCTACTGAAAAATCTGTCATCTTTCATAAAATCTGGAATTTATTAAGATTATCAGAATTAGTAGCCCACAAAGAGCACGCAGAAGACAAACTAATATACCTAGAGGAGTAAGGACTAAGCTTTGCTATTATAGTTAATCTAAAAGGCAGTACTTTCTAGTGGCTCTGTACCATTCTAACACAACCCATCCACATTTATTTAGATCTGACTCAGGTGGATGACTCTCTGCCACTAAATCCTTGGCACCAGGTTTTGCAGCACAAACCTTGACTTACAGCTTCTGTTCTTTTTGTTGTTTTTTTTTGTCTTGGGAAAGATTCAGATCCAAAGTTTCGCTTCTTGAGAATTGACAAGATTGCAGCTTAAGCCAATCCATCTACTGGCCTGAGGGAATAAAATCAGAGCAACTCTCCACAAAGTCCATCATCTGAGAGAAAGGGTCAGGAGCGCACACTAGATTCACAATTTTGCTTCTCTGTACAACGTAGCAATCAAGCAAGCTAAGAATGAATACAGGTTCAAGAAAAGGATTGTCTTCACAGAAATGGAAACAATTCCATATATAGACAAACTCTAAGCAAGCTGGTTCTCTTTCCTAAACAATCCTGTTAATTACTGGTATTCGTTTGAGTCTGAGGTATGCTAACAGCATTAAAGGGAAATCCCTAATATGTGACAGATTGATGCTGTGATATTCCAGAGGGCCAGTTAAGCTTTACTGTTGAGAGTGGGATGCTCACTCATAAAGATCCCAGCTGAGCTGCTTAATTTTTTCCACCCACAAAAGTCACAGCTGGAAAGGTTTTGCAGTGATTGGAGAAGGTCAGATGCTCTCTTCACATGTTAATATTTGACCACATCACAGTCTATAAGTAATCTATTAATTGATTAGCTGTAAACTGCTGAAATGTCAGGTTTTAGATCTGAGTATAGAGAAAACAAGGAAACACTTTTATAACATAAATACTGGATCAGTTCTTAGGTTGTATAGAGATATACAGCAATACCTTGAAGTGGCAATGAGTAGATTTAAAGCTTTTGCAGATAATGTCTGAAGAATTCTTCTGTATATTATATATTAGGTTATATAATATACAGATATACTCTATATATAATATACTTATATAATACACAGGATTTTTAATAAATAACCAATTTTTTAACACTGATAATTATCAGTGTTAACCCTCAAGGCATGTCATATTCTAAAATGAATAAAGCTGAATGTTTTATTTCTGCTGCATAATACTTTTTTTGTAATTTCTAAAAAATACTCATCTTGTTATTTTTATTTCATTTGGAAACAAATGTGAATTGTTTGTCATGAGACAAGACGTGATAATTTTAACTGTCCTAGTGTCATAGAATGACACTAATTATTCAGACTAACTTAGTTGAAGTCTATCAGCAAAGTGAAAGAACAATGCATGTAGACAATAGAAGTAGTATATTAAGATGAAAAATAATAGTAAATAAAGAGTTGGAAATGTTAGAAGAATTATGATTGATTCCAACTTTGTAGATGTAGAGGAGACATTTTTACATGGTGGGAGCTGGCAGGGGGTAGATATTATATGAGAAGAGCATTGATAGGATGCGGTAAGTCTAAAGAGAGGAAATAATCCTCTTCCACCAAAGGCAAATCATTTTTATTTCAATAGTAAAACCAAAACAAAAAAAACTCTCTTTAGATGCACATTTGGACTCTGTATTTTTAGCAAGGCAGAGAACAGCAGTCTTAATGTACTGAGACGTGAGCAAATCATCTATAGCTCAGCTTTTCTGAAAGCAGGTCCCTGTCTGTGATGAATAAGCGACATTTCATTATGTCAGGGTTCTTTTTTGGGAGGTTTCTGGATGACTGGTGTACAGGAATAATTTTCTACGTGCAGTTCATGGGCCATGGATGGAAGTCAAGGGAACACTTCTAATAGGCTGACAGATGCTATCTGAGATAGTTAAGAAATATGAGCTTATTCTTTGCAGACTCACATTTGCTAATGGGGATTTGCTCCTCCATTGAGCAGGATTTTCTGAGTCTGCATATCAAAAAACTATGATCACATAGGTGGATAGATACAAAAATGGGACTATGAAAATGTATGCAATGCTTCAAAAGGAAAGAAAGGTCACTATTGTGACAAGATGGCCTTTCGTGTTCTTCACAGTGATCTACAGATGCACATTATCAATTACTGTGAGATGCTGTTATGGCAGCTAGAATAAAAGATCTCATCCATATGACTTGTTTGTTTCTATATGACCAAAGAACAATTTATTTTTAAAAACCAGGGGAAATATCATTTGTTGAGAATGTCTGGATAAGACAACCTATATACTGCTGATAGGTATTTACAAAGGTTCAGTGCTGTTGTTGATGAAATTTTTGGGAATATTGCTAATCCTGGAGGACAGAATCAGGACTTCAGTAGCTCTCTGGGAGTGGGACAGGCAAAGCACAGTGGGATCATGGTGCTCAGCTACATTTTTGTAATCAGGGGACTTGCATCATTCTAGGAATGGAAATGTTCAGTGGTGGGTGGTTTGGCTTAGATAAATAAACAGCTGAAAGTTAGGGTGTTCATCCAGCCCTTATCTGAACTAGCCAGATCTCTTTGTTGTGCAAAATCAGACTGGAAAGCTTGTGAGGATAAATTTCCTTCTGACATTTGATATTCTCTGCTTTTACTTCTGCTGCAAACATGAAAAGAGCTTCACACCAGTGTCCACTCAGGGGCACTGGGGAAAAGGCAGGATGCCAGCTCCTTTATTGTGTTCTTTAGTTAGTCCATTTTATTTATTTCTTTTTTTTTTCCAGATGCCAACTGCTACAAAGCACATGCACCAGCTCCAGCCACTAGTGGATCGATATCCCTTCACAACCCCAGCATTTCCCATTAAAATTCTGACTGGGATCATAGGCTTATAAGATGATTCCAGCTAATTTGAGGATGATTGGCTCTGTAGGAGAATGGATAAACATGCCCTAATGATTACTTTGATGGTAGAAGTGAAGCATACTGAGTTCAATTTTATTCCAGAATGGCTGCATGATCTGGAAACACTGTGAGTATTTCAGTTTTCTATCTGTAAAGCTGTAAGGTGCCTCTCAAGGTTCTCTAGCAGTACATACTCAAGACATGATGAGATTCCCTGGCATTACAGGCATCAGACCATTGCAGTACAAACAAGCAGATGCCCCTAGGTAAAGTTGTCTTTGTGTAGAATTGGTCACTGTGAGGCAAAAACATTTTTTTTCACTAAAAACTGAGATGTAGCTTATAAAATTAGGTAAGTGTAGCATGGAAGTTGTGCAGCTCAGCCTCAATAAATACAAATTTTAGGCTAAATTTGTTTTCATTTTGTGGATGTCAATTGTAAAGCCCAATGGTTTTTGAAATAAGTTTTCTATATATATGTGTTCTGAAATAGGTTATATATGTTTATATATGTGTGTGTTGTGTTTCATGTGTATATAAGAAGCAGCTCTGGAAATGCAATCCTATTCTAAAGCTTAAAACTAAGGTTATTTAGGTAACTAGGTAGTTGATTTACAGCATAAACTGCTTTTAAAGGATTAATAGATTAAGTCAAAGCAAGAAAAAAAAGTCCAGTTAAGACAGACTTAAAAATACAGCCCTAGAAAATGTGTGGATGGAATTTATTTGCAGAATAAAAACAGAGTGAGTTTGGTATTTTCTTTGAATATCCCAAGCTCTAAAAGTCTTTTCATTGTCTATGGTGGAAAAGCAAGCTAATTTAGCAAGTGAGCTTCTGACAAAAATGTTATGTCAGGTTAAATATTTATTTTTATTAAAGTTTTTATTTTCTGATATAGGTTGTCTTTCTGAAAATATAAAGAATAATTTGATTCACTTAAGATCTGCTTTAAGATCTAGTCTTTCTTATGTCTATAATAGATTTTTTGTAGCACCATGTTTCTGCATTTCTAAAATTAACACACTGCAGGGTCACTGTTTATCGCTGTTAGGAGGCGGTTTGTTTAGCTATCTACACTATCAGAAGTCTCCAAAAATCACTATAGGTCAGATTAAATCAACTCAAAAATTGCAGCCAGGAAACTGCTGATAACTTTTCTGGAGTTCCATGAAAGTTTACATAATTATCATTGCATGTCATTGGGTTTAGCAACTGCAGGAAGATTCTGGTCTCCAATAAACAGAGATAATTGATTAATTAACTGTATCTTTGGCTACTGCACTGCATCCTATGCAATAAGATCTGTGCAGCCAGGTCTGGAGATAGCTGAAGTCCTGTTGCTGGAGATACATTTTATTTTTTTCATTTAATTTTTAAGTACATATTGGGTCTTAAGATTTGTGGTGAATCATTTGAAGTCCTGGAATTGATTAGGTCAAATGCACATGCTGATGGGGCTAACATTTCATGATAAGTCCAGTTAAACCCATGGTAAATTTCCCTTTGGATTTTATATGACATAGGGATGTGAACGTTCACTCAGTTCATTCCCCTGGTCACATAACCTTGTGAATTTCCAGGTGTTACTTGACTAGATTTCATGGTAAAAAAATGTTGGTGTTTTTCTGATATTTTCAGAATCTCTTTCCCTTGACAGTTAGGAAATAAAAAGCTATTTTCTAGCCTATGTTTGTTCATGAATATCTTGCTCCAGTTGTTGTGCCAAAAATTGTCCTTTAAATTAAATAGTTCCATCCTGGTTTTTATCAATATGAGTATTTAGAGAGAACAGTCATACTCTATGTCAGCATCTGTTCTGCTCAGCTAAACAACTCTCAGTCATGCAGTCTTCTCTAGAAATGGAAAGCAGGCTTTCTATTTCTCTAATCATTTCCATAGCCTTCCACTGCACCTATTTCAGTCTGAATCCATCTTTCTTAAAAAAGGGTGACCAGAAGAGCACTCAGTAACCCCAACAGGATTCCACCAGGCCCAGGTATAATGTGTTTCATTGCCCTCATCTGACAAGCTGAAGGATTGAACTGGACTTATATTTTTTTATATTCTCTTACTCTGTTAGTGGTTCATAACCCTGCTGTGAGTGGCAGATCCACCCAGGAGCACTTCGATGCTGCTTCGTGCAATGCTAATCCTGCTTCTTTAAATGTCGAGCAAGGCAGATCATTAAAATGCCACTTTCGAAAGTTAATTTAGGGAAGTGGATGGATCCCAGGCGCAGGGCAGCCTCCAAGATTCCCAGAGAAGTCACCATTGCTTCCTCCCCAGAAAGGCCCTTGGATTACCACAGCGAATATCTTTGTTTTATGACTCTTTGGAAGTGAGATGAGGCATTCAGAAGGCCATGACCTCTTCAGAAAGGAGTCCCTTATCTCCCCAGCGTGACTGGCCCAGGGTGGTGGTGTTTGCAAACCTGTTTTTATGGGGCTTTTGTGACATGATGGAGGGCAGGCAAGGCAATGGGTGCCAGTATTGGGCACGCCAGCAAAGAGTCAAATCCTAAAATAAATCACCGAGGCTCCAGTGAAGTCAATAGGGCAGTGCTGATTTAAACCAGCTAATGGTCTGGCGCTGAGGCTTGAGGTTCCCTCAGAGAAATAACGTATCAGCACAAGGAAGAAATACAGCAACCTCCCCTTGCCCAATCTACTGTCTGCCGTGGTGCTCAGGTTTAAAACAGCAATGTGTGAATTTAGTTTGTGGTTCTGCAGGGCATTTTGTGCTAGAAGCTTGTGTTTGCCTGCAAGCTGGGCATGCATTTACTTTCTCCCAGCTGAGGGAGGGTGTCAGACTGCACAGTCCCTTCTGGCCTTGAAAATCTATGTTTTACTTGATCGGCTGCAATGATACGGGCAACAGATCAAGGCCGAAAAATGACCCAAGGAAGGGTCTGAGTAGAGCACTCCTTAGAGACTTTGGTAGGAATTTTCCCAATGTCCTCAGGAAAATCCGTGCCTTCCCTTGGCTTGCAGAGAGATGGCTGGGAAGGAAGAGAAACATGACCCTCCTCACTGCTCCAGCGACTGCAGAGCTGCCCAGCAGAGGTGGCATCGCTGTCCCACAAAGTCCTTCCCCTTGCTGTGCTCCTGAGAGAAAGCACAGCGATAAGTTTCATGACTGTCTCAATCTAGAATTTCTGCATAAAATGCCTAAGACCTCATATTTATTTAGGAAAGAAAATCTCTTAATCTTTCTTTGCTTTCTCTCTGGTTTCTTTTCCCTTCTCCTTGCCTCAGCTAGCCACATTTTGCAGAATTAGGATTAGTGGACAAAATGGTCATCAAATCATTTGTTTTTCCCTTTTTTTTTTCTCCACATCCTGTCTAGCTAAATAGGCATGTTTTTTGGTTGACATTTGTACACCTGCTACAACCCACCATCCCTAATCACCTGTCTGTACCTGTATATCTTTCGGAGTACTCTGCACCCGGCTACAGACCAGCTGACTGTACTGCAAGGACAGAAAAATATGCTCTCAATTCAGCTAAGCAGTACAACATGTTGCAACCTTTTGAAGAAAGCCTTTTATGTAGCACCAAAAAAAAAATGCTGCACAGTTATAATGAAATTCTCTGATGTATCCTTCATATCTCAGCATTTTCTGAATTTTCCAAGGATATCAATAATAGTAAAAAATCTTCAAAGCTATCTTCTTATAGCAATTTCAGAACATTTAAGACATACACTAAAACATTCACTATGAACCACAAAGTCATTGTTTATGTATAAATATATATATACTCCTATGGGAGTACATATTACAGTGATAATTGAACATCATTTTTCCATCATATAAAATTTAAATGAAATAAAAATAATTTACAAACCTATGTAAAAATATATATAACTAAAATATTATATATTAAAATGCTTATATATACATTCCTAAATGCAGAAAACTAATCTTTTATAGGATGAATTCTGTACAGATAATAGAAGTAATTGGTATAAAACCGGTGTTCAGAAATCTCTTTTGATAACATATTGAATGAGCTAGAAAAGACACAAATTTCTTTAGTCTGTTGTGCTTGGGCTCATTCCATTATTCATGTATTCTGAAAAAAATTCCAGTAAAAAGGTATAGATTTTCTGTAAAACTCAGAATTAGGTAATGGATTTCCCCCTGCACACGAATAGAAGGTCTACTAAGTGAATGATTAGTAGAATGGAAAAATTTTCCAACTGCAGTCAAATTTAAAGAATAATTTCATCCAGAAAAAAACAATAAGAGTATGTCTTTGAAAATTATAGCATTTCTTTTTGATAGTTATCTGTAGGAAACATTTTGACTTCTGAAAGTGGTCTTCCAGGTTAGAAATTAACTTAACACTAAAGAGAATTAAGAAAGGGAAAGTGATCCCTCAAAATATTTCATTTTAAATGATTTTTTTTAATAATGGAAAGCAATTTTTTTTCTTTTTCCTATTGGTTGAAATATGAACTATTTTAGTCACTGGTTTGGTGAAAAAACTGTGCATACCTAATGACTAATATTTCCTTGAGTAAAATTCTGGAAGGTGAAGCTTCAAAGTTCTCATTTTATTATTGTATATAACTTAGCTTCATGTTACTCTTAGGCCAGTGTAACAAATGCATAAAAATTTAAACATTTCTTCTGAGAAAATCAAATCACTACACTGATATGCTGCAGGTTTATTAAGTTTTCCGTGCAAATTAGGCTGAAAGTTCTTAGTACCATTAGGTAATTATTTGAAGACTTTTAATTAGTGGATATATGTTATTCTCCTCTTTGCATACAGGAAATTTATGCCTTAAAGCCTTAGTTTGGAACATTGACAGAGGGAAGGATTATTTATTCTATTTGGCTATTTCACAGTTTTTTCTGTCCTCTTCTTCCATGTGCTATGGCAGGAGAAGCACATGGCTCGTGACGATGGAGTTTAACCCAATTATGTTCTAGCCAATTTCTTATTCTCTAGCCACTTCTGCTGCCTGATTTCTTGATGACATATATGTAGAAAGAAAGCCACCAGCCAAGTGCTTTCAAGTGCCTGAGTTCAGGCTCAGTGATAACATTCCCGGAGAACACACTTGGGTTGCAGGCTGAATCTTCAGCTCCAGCCATTCCAATTATTCACACTGTGCCCAGGGCATAACATAAAAGGAGACAAGCCATGAAATAACACGCTCCCCTGGGGAGGAGGTGGAATTTGACTGGCGCCGGTCCCAGGGGGCCCAGATGCCACATGCCCTTCATGCAGAATGTGGCTGTGCTTCAGCATTGGTACTGAAGTCTGGTCTGCAAATGGATGTACAGGGAAAATCAGACTCTTGAGATATTTGCTTTTCCTGATGCATTTTTTCGTGTCCTGATACAAAGTCCTGGCCTTTGGGTTGCAAAATCTCATTAAAGACATCAGGTGCTCTGTGTGGCTGTGCATATATGTGCAGCATAGGTGCACGTGCATGCATATGTGTGTACATCCTGTTCCTGCAGCCAGAGTTGCATCAAACGTTACTCTAGCGCCAGCTTAAGAGAGATGAGCAGGCAGAGACTATGCATTTGGAATCATGAGGCTCTGTGTGATGGCATCTCACAATCTGAGAAACAGCTTAGCACAAGCAGTGGAGGGAAAACACTTTCCTTATCACACCTGATAACTGCCACTTTGGCAACTTGCTTTCCTCTTAATCCCATGGGGATGATGCAGCAGGAGCAAACCATACATCCAAGACTCATACTGCAGTTTCTTGATGGACCTTTGACATTATGCACCAGCCTGGCCCAGGAAACACAGACATCTTCCCATCTTCCTTGTTCCCAGTTACGTGGTTTGTTCCTATAGGCCTTCCTTGGAGATGTGAATATGACTTGGCTTTTCGCTGATAACCCCGTGCAAAACTTCACCACCCCATTTCTAAAGCATAGCAAGGGCAGGTTGTGTCTGTAAGCACAATCTTGCATGGGTCAAGCTGTAGCAGCTAGTACCCTGAAGGAGCAGCACAAGATTTCATTTCTCTTTCCACTCACCTTTTCCGCAAAGCTTTTTCTTTTGAGATCAGAAACTCAATGACCTTGGCAGGGAGAAAACTGGAAAATGTTTTTTCTTTTTTCTTTTCTTCTCGAAGGTGTGACTCAAAAGTACTCTTCAGCGTTCAGACACCTTCCCTAGGGGATTACAGAGGGAGCAATACTAAAATTAGTGTGTCAAGATGTCACCAACTGCACACAGGAGGAAACTTTACACAGTGCTACAGAAGTGCTGCAATCGACACTGAGTTTAAAGAAACCTTTTGACTCAATCAATGCTCTTTCCCTGATGCTACTATCTGCTGTTCTGCTTGGCAGTCGGCTTCAATCCTTTTACTGTTTGCTTGCTCTCCACTGCTCACTGCTCCATAAGCATCTATCATGGAGCCATTCTCATCCTCTGTCTCTGCTAGCTAACAGGCTGCAGTCAGCAGCCCTGTCTTTGATGATGCTCCATCGATCACTCGGAAGGAAATGGTTATTGAGTGGGTGGCAATCAACATTTTACTTCTCCCTGGAGCCGGAGCGCATCAGCACTTTCCAGCATTAGGCAGAAGCCTCCTGGAAGATACTTTGTGCTGTGCTTCCTTAGTGGAAGCCCAGTGGGCTGATGCTGAGTCCTAGGGCTCCAGAAACATATCAGCAGCCTCTTGCTCATTTTTTTTTTTTTTTTTTTTTGCATTTAGTGTCAGGAGAGGTAGGGAAGGGAGCTGGTGTGTGCTCCCTGTCTGACCATCTATTGAAGCCAGCGGAAAAATGTCTTGGTGGTGCTAGGGATTTCTACCCACTTCTCCCCACCTATGTTAGCACAAACCTAAACTGAGACTGACCATGGAAAAAAAAAGCCACACAGCATGACTGCATGGAGGAAAATCAAATGCAGGTGTGCAGTGGAAGAGAAATATGTAATATCGAACTCGAGTTGGTAATATTATGAATTTTTAGTTTGAAAGAAGAGACAGGCAGAGCATTAAGGAAGAGCTGAATCCTCTGTGTTTCCACACAGCAGTAGACAGCAAACTACAACTTGGTCCTTAATGGCAGTTAGATAGCTACTCTATTAATTCCAATTAGTGCCAGCAGATAATTGCACTTGAAGAGACAGACTTTAACCAGAAGGACTTGGGAGGACTCAAGAGGCTGCAGAGCTAGTAGGCACAAGACATACTTGATAAATATGTTTGAAGATAAGCCCATTTAGGGCAAGCACGTCTATTTATCTGTGCACATCTTTCTTGAAGTCAGCCAGCTAGAGCTGGGCAGGGTTAGCAATAGAAGAGCTGGAGACTGATGGTTTAGATCCCCACCTATCGTATTAAACTAAGCGATTCCGCAGAACTTTCCCGGGTCCCAAGGATGAATATATAAATCATTAGTGTGGCAGAAGGGTCTTTTGGATGGTTCTGGCCTAGACTTTCTTAGATAATCCTTAGCTGTTCTTCAACTCGGGAGGAGATATTTCCAGCAGCAGGGCACCCAGTTTGAATATCTCTGTGCTGTTTTGTAGGGGAAAATCCTTAGTGATATGCAAGCACACTCTTCCATGTTGATCTGTTTCATTCACAGAGGTTTGGATTGGCTTTTTCTTCCTATTCTAATATTTCTAATTTCTTCCTGTTCTAATATTTTCAAATATTTATAGCAATACTTCTACTTCTACTTCTTTAACCATTGTCTGCAAGTATACACATTTTTTTAGACTTTGAAATATCCAATGGCACTGGTATAGCAATTTGGTTGTAATTGAAGAATGCATTGCAATTGCTCTCTCTTTTCAAAGGGAGCCAGGACAGTATTTCAGCAGCAAAGAAAAACAAATGCAAATCCTAGTAATACCTTCAAACATAGGACTTGTTACACTGGCAGCAGCAAAGCTCGTGTGAATCTGCACTGCAGGCACTCAAAACAGAGCATTGGCACACGCATTCACCTTTGAAGTGCTTTGCAAACATCTTTTAATGTCTATTCATGAGTGACCTTGTGAGTTTGCTAACTGATCCATAATTGAGCTCTGCCTTTAATTGATACTGTGCCATACCATGTGATGATGCAGCCCTTGTCCTTTAAGCTGTATTGGCCCAGGTCCATGAGTTTTTCCTATGTCACAGTGAGTCAATGGTGACCTGCTGTAGTTCATAGTGAGGAGTCTTACAGAAAGTGTGACAGCATTCTTCGAAATTCTATCCTGTAAACTGCAGCCGTCTGGAAGCTGATTGATGAACAGTTCAGATATCTCAACACTGGAGACAGGATGCACAGCTGGTTGCATAATCTTATCAATCAGAACATGAGCTCCTGTAAAATGGTCATTTCACCATGGACTTCACATATCCTTTGGCCTAAGTCCACATTAATCCCCTCATTTGGTTTATTATGTGTGCCTGCATGGGACAGATTATTTTATCCCAGCTGCATTTGCTTTCATTTTTCCATGCTAGTTTTACCTGCTTTGGACAACTCTTCTAGAGTTCTTTCATCTCTAGATGAGTTTCATCTAGAAAGTAAATCTTGACCTGCAGGGAATCATTCAAATTGCCAATCACATCCTTATTACAGATATGATTTGTTCTATAACATATGTAATCTATGCAATCAACATAAGTAACTAGCTTAACTAACCAAACTGTTTGCTTATAACTGATTTCAGCCCATGAAATTGGTACTGTGTTTGTATCTTAGCCAGGTGACTTATCTGGAGGAAGAAAGAGAGTCAATGAACTGACTTCTCGGGCGATCAGTAACTAATGTCTCCCCTGCTCCTGGACAGAGAGCAGTAGCACTGTGAGAAGTCAAGAGTGGAGCAGATACCTCTAGCCCTTATTTGAGAAGGAGACAATGTCTTTCTCCAGGCTTCTTTTGGTGGGAGGCTATTGGATGTCTCCCCCGACATGGAACAGATGCAAGTCCTCAATGTTTTCTTCTGGGGACAGCTCAACAAAAGAATGTGTCAAGTCTTGTGAAGGATTGACAGTATTTATATCAGCCAAGCTTGAGCCAGTGGAAGAGTCTATGGCAGTTCATCAGCCAGATCAGTTGGAAATTCACAGTCTTTCATTAAATCAGTTATCCTCTTTCCCTGAATTCTTGCAGCAAACATGCTGGAGTTGCACTCCTCTACAGCTATATTCACTTTATAAGTGCTGACAGTTTCTCTTTCTCTTTCTCTTTTTTTTTTTTTCTTTTTCCCCTAATGAGGAATATGTAGCATCACAAAGGCATTCTATATCAAAAGGCCTTTCACTCTGCCTTGGCTTTTAGATGGCTTCCAATCCAGGTCTCCTGCATATATCTCTTTTTGGCTACTATTGGAAGCCCCCTGCAGCGTGCAATAAACATTCACTTCATATCACATATCTCACCCTGACAAGAAAATCCCTTGCATATCAATGTGGCCCTGTGAAGTGATTTTGCTTTTTTAAATTCCTTCCATTCCCAACTGTTAATTTGCACTGACTAGATAGCAGAGGGTCAGCTTCTGCCCCAGAGACACACTAATGACTTCCATTGACTTTAATAGGATACATCTGAAGGTATATAGACATGGTCTCTAGATACAATTCGGACTGAAATTTTCAAAGTCATCAGGGGAGTTTAAATACCCAGTTCCTCCTATCTTTAATGGCTTTACACATCTAAATATCAGGTAAATGTTAAAAAACAGAGTTGATAATAGCTAACTATACCTCTTTTTATTGTCTTTTACATAGCGCAAACCTACTGACTGTACTGACCCTGCACAAGAATAAATGAAGAGTTAACTCTTTACTTACAGCAGTTTTATTTGAAGTGAATTATAATACTTTCTTCATTCAGATACAGTAAATGTGAATTACTTCTACAAACATTATGACAGAGTACTGAAAACTCCTTTCCCTGATAGTATTGTCTGTAGAAAATGATTGAGGGGTGCTACTAATATCTACTGCTTTAGGTTACAGCTGAACTACTTTAGATTATAAGTGTAAGAGAGCACTAAACAGTTCTAGAAACTTGTAAATGGAAACAATAAGTAGATATATCACAATCCGTGTAGGATTTCCTTTATCCACTTGAGGCATAATCAGCTACTGCTGGAGCAGGAGAGCTCCACTAAGTTATTTAAATATATAGTGGAGTTGTAAGAGGCATCTGAATTATCACTGCTTCCAGAGACTATATGAGCAAAAAAGATACGTATGTAGTGGGTTAGGCTGTGAGGTTTTGTCACTGCACGAGACAAGCTGAATTCCTTTCAGATGGAGCTAGGTACTTACCTGCTTTTAAAAAGTCTGCATTTCAGAGAGATTTGTCTTTATCTTTTGTGCCTCTATCCTAGTTTGATCTTCCCCCTAGAAATTGTATGCTTCCTGTAATGCAGCTGATGCTCATAAGCAGTGTAAATGAACATGATTAACTGTTTGTTTTTTAAATATTAACCAAGTCTCTACTTTTCCAATTAAAATCTATCAAATTAAGCAAATTGCATGGGGGATTGGAAAAAAACCCTCCGTTTAATTATTTAGCCAATATTTACTGGGTAGAAGCTTTTTATTAACACAGGAGGTTATTAATTACTATTCACTGCATAAAAAATAGCATCTGCTATTTCTATAAGAGAAATATTGTCACTAATAATCCATACTAAAGTGTAAATGTGGCATAATAAGCTAGATACCTCATTTATCTGTTCTGCATCAATTTATGTTACATGAAAGAGCTGAGATATTTTCAAGACTTGTGTCAAAGGCTCCTTTTTGGTGACCTTTAACCAGCTAGTATTTAATTACACAGAAGCATAGCAATTTGTTTGTACATTTGTAAAGTATTTTGCACTAGAAAATTTGACTTTGAAATCATCTCTTTATCACTTGTTCTGAAATAGCAGTGAAAACAAAAACATAAACAAATAAATGAACCTGAATACTCTTTCACTTAGTACATGGAAAAATTTTAATGTGTTATTTGTTTGAATAGGGACTCTACAGGTGTACTCTTTTTTCCTTTTCTTTTTTTTTTTTTTTTTGAGAGAGAGAGAAAGGAATTGAATGGAAAGGTGTTCTGAGGTTAATAGACTTGAACTAGCATTGTTAAGGTCAAGCTTCAATTTTCTGCTTGATTTTAGATGTCCTATATGAGCTTTGGTTACGACTGATGTACCTGAAACCTGGAATGTGCCATGGAAGGGCAAGGGGCATAAAAGACACATTTTAAAATCCTCTTAGACCATTAGGTTATCATTCAACCACTGCATAGAATATTAGAATCATCTCTATCTCAACTGCTTTTGACGGATGTTTGTCAAACAATGTCTGATTTCTTGTGACAATTAAAATACATACATTTTGTTCTAGTCTCACTTTCTCTCTCATATGCTTAGAGACTGTTGTCATGTCATCTCCTGGGCATGTATTAGTCCAAGACAATCCCATTTCTTTCCTCTTGGATCATATTTTTCTGGACATCAGATCTTTCTTGCTGGTCTCCTGCACTATCTGCCAGCAGCCCTTCTTGAAGCTAGGCATAATATGCCAGGGTTGAGGAGAATGGGAGGACTACTTGGCATGTTTCACCAGTGACATTTTTGTTTATACACACCAGTGTCATGCTTGCACAGCAGCATAGCATTATTGACTCATGTTCTCTTTGCAATTTATTGTAACTCCCAAGTCACTTCCTTTCCTGGCCCAGATGTTTTTTGTCCTGTATTTGAAAACAGAAATCAACCTATGTGAAAATATTATTCTTGTTCATACTGAACTGTTTCTTACTTTTTTCAGCCCACTGCTCTAATTTGTCATGATTTTGATTATTCTAATGCTATCTTTCAATGTGTTTACAGACTGCAAACTTGAGCCTGATTTTATCTGTAAATGTAACAAACGTACTCTCATCTTCTTCCTCATCATTCATGAAGCTATTGAATAGCATCAGACTAAGGACAGAGCTCTGTGAGTCCCATTTGATATAATCCTACCATTTTGACAGTGAAACATTGATAGATCACTCTTACAGTGCAGATTTCCAGGCGGCTTTGCACATCCTTTCACTGTAGTTTAATTTTGACCATGTTTTCTTAGCTTATTTAGGAGAATATTATGTGAGACAGTGTCAAAACCCTCACCAAAGTCAAGATATATGACATTTACTTTTCCTGCTCTCCCCACAAGGCTCGTTACCCTGTCACAGAATGAAATAAGATTGATTTGACATGATTTATTCTTGACAAATCGGTGTTGGCTGTTTCTATTTTCCTTGTTATATCTAGGTGCTTACAAATAGTTGGATTATTTGTTCTAGTATTTTTTCAAGGAATCAAGTTAAATTGTCAGACTAATAGTTCTCTGATTCTTCTTTCACTCTTTCTTGCAGATAGTCAGTCTGCTGTTTCTTTTTTTTTATGTTTTCTGAATCTGCACATCTTCCATGAGTTCTCTTTGGAAACCTACAAATGGCTGTGAGATTGCTCCTGATTGCTTCTTAGTATCCTAGGAAAAGCTTTACAGTGCTTCACTGAATTGGAAATATCTAATTCATCTAAGTATTTTCTAATCTGATCTTCCCTGTTCTTACTTGAGTTATTATCCCTTAATAGCATCAATAACCATAGCTGACCTTTTCAGTAAAGTCTGAAACAAAAAAGGCACTGCAAATTTCACTCTTCTTGGGTTCATCTAACAAGACCTTGTTTTTTCCATTTACTAGCAAGCAAATGCTTTTCCTTGGAGTTCAATTTACTGCAAATGTGCTTGCAGAAATCTTTTGACTTCCTTTTATGCACTTTGCTAATTTCCTCTCTTTTTGTACCTTTCCTTTTCTGAATTTTTCTCCACATATTTATGCTATTCATTCATCCTTGTCTTTAGTATTTCAATGTCGTTTTCACTTCCTGTATTTTTTTTTAGCTTCAGGTCATTGAAGAGCTCATGGTTTAGACAAATTGTTTTCTTGTTGCACTTCCTATCCTTCCTTTATGTTGGCATGGCTTCTGATTGTGCCCTCACTGTCATTTCTTTAAAGAATTGCCAACTCTTCTGGGCTCCTTTGTCACTTCAACTTGTTTCCGAGGAGATCTCGCCCACCAATTTACAGTATTTATTGAAGTCTCTCTTGAAATACATGGCTTTTAGTTTTCTCTTCCTCTCTCGTTCATTTGCAAAAGATGGTGAATTACATCATTTCATGGTGATTATAACTCAGCTTTCCATATCCATGAGTTAGGATAACACCTGTTTGTCTCTTTAGATTATAAACCCTTCAGAGGAAGAGAAAATTTCATTCTCTCCCAGCTCAACATGATTCAAGGGCAGTCACCAGTATTGCTTGTCCAATATTAAACTGTCCTTGCACCCTCTGCTCCATAGTCTAGGCTTCCCTCTGAATCAGGAATACCATTTGCCTGTTGTACCATGTCTCTTTCTTCAACAGCACTGATAGCTCCCTTCTCTGCCATTCTGTTCACTCTATCTCACTACCACCTCCTTTTTAGCTGACTGCTGTTAATCAGGTTGATTAACATAGGTGGTCAGATTTGGGCTGGCAGATATGTCCAAACAGCTACGTGAGTACTGATAAAGACAGTATTAATAGTCACGTTTTAATATTAAATATAGACTTTGAGCCCTGGCGCTTAGCATAGACCAAGAGCCAAATGCACAGCATTATATGTCTGAATTTTCCCTAAATTTGAGGCATCATTGGAAGGACTAGGGATCCTCAGGCAGCAATAAGCTGTGTTATGGACTAGCCATCTCTGCAGTGTTGCTATTCAGGGGACCAGGAACAG
>JAUBOD010000865.1:1272121-1282270 GCA_032353885.1 Nothura maculosa
GGGATCCTCAGGCAGCAATAAGCTGTGTTATGGACTAGCCATCTCTGCAGTGTTGCTATTCAGGGGACCAGGAACAGGGTGATGTGGAGCCCAACTTAGCCAGAGACTGAATGGAGCCGTAGTATCCTCTCTCACATCCCAGTAGGGGCTAATGCTGCTGCCTTTACAGGAATGTGAAGAATTTCCAGATGCAGATATCTGATTGAAGTCCCTCAAATAACTCCAAATGGAAAGGGGAATAAATGTAGATTACTTGGTCATTCACTTTGCACTCTAAAATTTAGAGCTTATCTGTAGTGAGCAACAAGTGAGAAATCTTCTGCTGTGTCCTTTTTCTGTAGTGTTTCTGTGCAAGGCTGTTCTCTTCTTCTAAACCTAACACAAGTGCACATGGACATAAAAAAAGCAGATTCATCAGATAAAGTATCTCAGATCCAGAATGATATTTTATGATGTTTAAAGGCTAAGAAAGGGGAAGAGGGATATCCAGACTGAAAGATATGCTGATGACATTCTCCTGGTATAGAGGTGATATAGGTAAGAAGGCCAGTAGCATCCTGGTCTGCATAGGAGGATTATTGTCAGCAAGTGAAGGGAGATGATCCTGCCCCTCTACTCTGCTCTGGTGAGACTGCACCTGGAGTACTGGATACAGTTCTGGGCTCCTGGTACAAAAGGAATGTGGAACTTCTAGAGAGGGTACAGCGCAGAGCAACAAAAATGATTAAGGGAGTGGAGCATCTGTCGTATGAGGAAAGAATAAGTGAGCTGGGCATATCTAGCCTAGAGAGCAGAAGATTGAGATGATACCTGGCCAATGTGTATAAGTACCTTAGGGGAAAATGTAAAGAGGATGAGACTAAACTCTTCTCGGTGGTGGCCAGTGATAGGACAATGCATACAAACTGAAACATAGGAAATTCCATTTGCATAGGAGGAATAATTTCTTCACAGTGAGGGTGATAGAGTCCTGACACAGGCTATCCAGAGAGGTTGTGGAGTCTCCTTCTTTGGAGATCTTCAAAATCTGCCTGGATGTCACTCTGTGCCACATGCTCTGGGTGTTCCTGCTTGAGCAGGAAGGATCTCTAGAGATCCCTTCCAACCTCAAACATTCTGTGATTCTATAATTGGAAAACTAGTGACTATTCTGAGTTGAGTATGGCTGCTTTTTTGACTTATAACTGTTACTGCCATGCTGAAAGCCTGGATTTTCATTATTCCTGGTTGTACTGGAGACCCTGGGCTATAGAGGCAATTCACTGCTGCAATGTGTAGCTCTTTTTTCTCCCTTGTAAAAACTGTTATGATCCCTGTGGAGAAGCATCCCACCTCTACTGATACATGAGAGGAAGGAATGAGTCAATACAAAGTAAGAAAATTGAATTAATTATTGCAATTTTATTGTTAACATTATTAATTATTGCATTTTCACCAGATTAACCATCCAGAAATGGTTTATAATGAATAATAATAATAATAAAAGATATTTAAGCACTTATTTCTATTAAAAGAATTGTTTACTATTAAGACAATTTCTCTGAATTTCTGTGTGGTTCATCCCAATTAAAAGTATGGAGAAAGACAAATAGAAAGAACTGAAATCACTAACATTGCTGCAAGAGAGGAAATCTAATTCCTGCTGTGCTCTCCAGCTAACCTCTTGAGAAAACCACAAAGGAATTGACACTTGTAAATAGAGTAAAATGAAAATGAACCCAGGCTTTTATCATCTTAATGCAGTACTGTCTCAGATGCCAGGATTAAGAGATTTCTCTTTCAAAAACTGTAGCAACATTAGTGCCTGGATTAGAGTTAAAATTCTTTGTGGAATAGCCAGCCAGACCTGGTGTGTGTGAGTAGCTTTTGAGAGTCTTGTTCTAGAAGACATGTAGAATATTACAAAAACACAGCATGACTCTAATACAAATGTTTTCTCTTTATCAATCATTACAGAGAAATCCTAAAAAACAGTACTGCACTCCTGGTGGTAGCTGGTTCAAGCTGATGATGTCATTCATTTGTATAATGAAGTCCGAAATGTTTGCTGCATTGTTTGTCAGAAAACAAAATGAGAATTTCTTTCTAGTACACAGTCTAAATTTTTTTTCTTTTTTTTTGCATAATTTCTATAATTGAAGCAGTAATATAAGAAGGGATGTTATCCAGAGAAAAGCAAGTATTGTCTTTTTTTTTTTTAACATCTTTTAACCAAGGAGATTTTTTTCCATCTTTTGTATGGAACAAGTCTTGTACATTTTAAAATCCAGTGTTGTGAATTCCTTTACTGTATAGATATGTTAGAGATGACTGATATTTTTCTCTTTGTGGAAAGATTGAAAATTTTACACTGTCTTGGTAGTGGTAGTTGTCTTGCCTGATTCTGATGCGGAAAATATATGGCATAAGGCATTGGAAAGTGGATAAATTCTCATGTATTAGTCCTAGGAATAGAGGAAATGAGAAAATATTTGTGGAGACGATCTACAGATTACATGCTCTGTTTATGTCATGATTTAGGTAACCTCACAAAATCCTAGATGTATTGAAGATTTTATTTAGATATCAGCCCGTGAAAAATGCATATCATCAATTATAAAATTTAAAAACTTAGAAACAAACATTATTTTCAAGTATTATGAAGCTTCTAAATATTAAGACCCATTTCCTCTTCAGAAAACTAGGACAAAATGATATGAACTACTTGATTTTGCTTTGACCAGTACATTCTTATTTCATATACTTTTCGATAGGTGACAAGCTTATGTTGGTTAGAGACTTTGGAAGGTTTGGATGGAAAGAAGTTGATTTGGAGCAACTTTTTTTTGTGAAAATAGTTTAAAGCATTTCTAAGATTTTTTGGTCTGGTTGGTCCAGATCATTTTCTACCCTTGTAATTAAAAAAAGCAAGGGGAAATTTCAACTGTTCTATTACTCCTTTTTTTTTTGACCAAATTTCCTCTAATGACTTTTTATCCTTTGTGTTGTGTAGCTGGTTACTGATTTGTTTGGTCTTAGGAAACTTTATAAAGCCATCTCTGAGTTTCATGAGCCTATGTGCAAGTATCTACTGAGCTGAGCTGATACTATAATATATTATAATATATTAATATAATATAATAATATATTATAATCAATCCTTATTCTCAGTAATGATTAATTTGAGACTGGCAAATTAATTTGAATCTGAGATTGAAATAAATATTCATCCCTTAGTTTGGGATTGTGAGCTGGAGTGCACTTAGGTATCACCAGAACAGTTTGTTACAGCAGGGGAGAGTTTGCAAAAAAATGGATGCTTTCTACAAAGAGGACTTAATGAAATCCTCATGGACAAAAAGGCTTGTTATCTCATCTTATTTGCTAAGGCCATGTCTGGAAACATAGTGAGTCTCTTAATACATTTTAATTTTAAAACTTAAGAACACTTTCTCTATCTCTGTATATAGATCTATAGATATATAGATACAGATATAGATAGACAGAGATAGATCTATATATATATATAGAGAGAGAGAGATAGAGATATAAAAAAATTCTTTATAAAAGACTTTCTTTATAAAGAGTTTGTGTGTGAGTTTTCACTACTTGATTACTCCAAATGCTCTACAGATGTCTCTGGTCATAATGATAAGTCCGAACATAAAATATTCTCTTTTTTTCGTCCTGCCAAGTTAAAAATTCTATAAAATCTCTGAGGTACTGAAGCATCTTTGCCTCACTTAGCTGCAGCCACCCCAGACCTGTGTGCAAGTATCATTCTATCATTATATTACTAGCTTCAGATGAACCACTGAGCGAACGTAAATCTGCTACATGAATGTCAAATGGGCTTGGGGCTTTATTTCAAACATGTTTATGCAGTGTAAATGACTTGTATTTATACATGCGTCGTGCAATTATGTGTGTTAAGCTAGTGAAATGTGGCTGGATTTGTAAGTCTTGATGACACAATTGAGATGATTTTCAGTAAAGATGCACACAGTTTATATGCCACAAGAGGCTTTGTACAGCCTCCTACAGAAGTATGAACAGGTAGGAGACATTTTTATTGAAGTTTTGACAAGCTTTGGACTGAGCAATTATGTTAGATTTAAAGTCAACTCATTGATCTAGACTCTATAGCCTGATTGTGATTATTGCTATTCCTTTCAGTGGGACAGTTAAATATATTAATGGGTAGTCTGGGGTGAGATTCACCTGAGTATGTGTTGAACATACAGACATCTACAATTCAGCACCTCACAGCAATCTCCCTTTGTAGCCAGTGGAAATTCAGAAAGTGTAGTAGTGTATATTCTCAGTAGTATATTCTCAGTAGCAGTATATTTATCTCAGTGGTGGCTGGTGATAGTACAAGGGGCAATGGATAGATGTTGAAACATAGGAAGTTCTGTCTGCATATGATGGTGGAAGAACTTTCCTGTGAAAGGAGGTACCCTTTCCTATGAGGGTGAGGGAACAGGCTGCCCAGGGAGATTGTTGAGTCTCCTTCCCTGGAGGTCTTCAAAACCTACCTGGATGTGACCCTGCGCCACGTGCTCTATGATATTAATCTTAACCAAAAGCGTATGCTTCAATTCAGTGGCATGTTTGCTCCCCAAACAATACTCATTCTACTTTCTAGATCTTCATTGGCTACACAGACACCTGGCTGTCTCAGATAGATATGAATGCTTATGCTGTAGATACCTTGAGATAGATATGCTAGACCTTGAGTAAGCATGACTGAATCTATATTAAGTTTAATTTTACTTGATGGATAGGACTTGATTTGGTCCCCTGTGAATTCTCTTTTATGTGGCCACTCATTTCAATCTCACTAAGAGACTTCCATGTTTTTTTACGAAAAAAATACTTCAAAGGGACAGAGGAAACAAGAATTAAATGAATGAATTACTAGGATAAAGTACACATTAACTGTGTTCAGATAGAGAGTAGTAGTGGGATTCATTGAATGGGTATAGAGAAGGGAATGTCTGGTTTAGGCACTGGTTGTGAACTGGCGTATCATCTGTATATATGTCCAGGCAGATCTTCATTAACATTTTGCTATTTTGAAGGAGATTATCATCACTTTGAAGGCTAGGACAAAGCAGAAACAACCAGTGATAATACTTCTCCTCTTCTTGCAGGTTAATATGATAGCATTTCTCTTCCAAAACTGATCTCAAGGATTTTGTTGTCGAGAATGACCAGTATAATGGAAAATGGTTTTACTGGTTTGGGTTCTGGAATGCTGCATTTTTTCAATAACCTACTTGGCTGATCGTTGTCGTACTTGGTTAATACCATGGCAGAGGAGGCAGAATGTGGTAGCAGATTAAGTAGCAGAAGGGAGTCCTTTTTATTGACTGTTCAGTATCAAACCAAGAATACTTCTGTACCCTGAGGATCTTCCTTACCTATTTCACCACCTAACTTTGGACCTAGGTGAATAGAGCCTTGAAAAAGGAGCAGTATGATATTTTGATGATTTTTGATGATTTTATGTCTGTTCTCATGATACATAAAAGTGCATTAAGCGATTTTGTGCAAGACTTTGACCACACAAACAGCGAGGAATGTACCTATTAACCTGTGCTCATACTAGTGTGGATGAGGAAATGGAAAATTAAATTATGCATAAATAACATATAATTTCAGCATTAGATTCAAAATGCTAAACGTTTGGATTATGGAGCCAGACAACCTTATACAGTGAAGATGCACTTTAGCCTGATAGAAACAGGATCTGGATGGTTGTCTTGGAAATAGATGAGATGTAGCAGTATACTATTTTTAGCAAATTGATGATCTTGCCTTGGTACAGCAGGTATCAGCTATATCAAACTTCAGTTCAGCTTTCTTTCAAAGCATGGTTGTGTGGTTGCATTGGGCCATGCAGAGCTGCTTCCTTCTTTGCAGGGATTGCATGGGACAGTTTAGATAAGAGACATAGTCCTGGTTCTGCCTCCTCTGCGTCACTTGCATGGTAGCTGGGTCAGCAAGCCTAAGAGTTGCGTTACATCTCTCTTATCACATTACACTTACAGAGTGGCAGAAAGATGGCAAAGGGTTATATCACATCTCTCTAATCTACTCTAGAATAGATCATGTTGCCCTGCTATGGATTATTCCAAGAGGAGTTGTCAGAGTGCTGCAATATATACTGGCATAGGCTGGATGGTACCTCCGGCAGGGAAAGTATTCTGCACCACTCTTTGGCTCTCAGACTGAGGAGACACCTTAGTGCAGTTTACACGCTCCCATCTCCTTACTGTGGAAGTTTTTCTCCAAAGCATATATAAGACTATAAAGAAGCCCTCACACTCTGGTTGCTGGAAACTTCTTTGGTTTCGGATTCTTTGATTTCCCTGGAGCCTATACCAAAAGTATTAATCCCAGATCCAAAGAGGAGTTGTCAGATGGGAACCATATTCAATAAGCTGGGCTGCATTTGGACCTCCTATCTGAGAATTAAATTCTTCATCTCAGGGAAATCCATCACTTCATTATTGTTAACACACTTATGTTAAGGAGGAGATGAGTTTTTATCTCTTGAAGAAACAATTCCCGTGCTTTCTTCACTCTCCTGCATGGGTTTTCCTATTTGTGTAGTTTCCTTATTTAGAATAATGAGCATGTCTGAAGCAGACTTCTCAGTGGATGGTTTATCTATTTATTTTTGACGTGGAGCATTGCAGAACCTAGAATCTCTGTATTGTTGCTTTAATAAATGTCTTTCTAAATGATGAGGCCACTGGCACCCTTTCCATGCTTTTATGGTACAATGATCTTAAAGTAGCATGGTGCATTTTGTTTATTAGCCA
Organism: Nothura maculosa; assembly: GCA_032353885.1. Taxonomy (NCBI): domain Eukaryota; kingdom Metazoa; phylum Chordata; class Aves; order Tinamiformes; family Tinamidae; genus Nothura; species Nothura maculosa. Next base: position 1,278,934 of record JAUBOD010000865.1, read on the forward strand.
GCCCATTAATCACACAGGTATCAGTTGGCTTCAGGGAAATTTTTAATTAGAGATATTTAAGGTTGAGAGAAAGTGCTTCTGTGACAGACAATGGGAGCAAGCAGAAGCAGGAGGCAGGCTATCTTTGTGACTCTGTGATTAATAAAGGATTTAAATAAAATATTCATGAAAGGAAATTGAAGTTATAGCCAAATCCAAACGTTAAACCTGCTTCTAAACTCAGATCTAAATTCTTTGGAGATTCATTCTTCTCTGTGTTCATTAATAGGGAATGAATCTGATGAATGTAAGAGAAAAGAGAATTTGTTCCCTAATGCAATAATTTAGCAATATTTTAAAATGCTGACTAAATCTTCTTGAACCAGAGTTTAATGCTGTTGATAAAATCCATATCTTTACTTGAAATAGCACACAAATAACTGGAACAGACTCAAAGGAAAGATTGGGGATGGAACTTGGGACATCACTGACAACATTGACATTTGTATGATAAGGAAAGAAAAGAACTTGTAGAGGGCAATTGTATCCATCTAACAGTGTGAGACTGGCAGTTTCTAATGCTTTAAGCCTGCATTGTCATGAAAAAATGAATGGTAGTAACTGCTCAAACATGTCCCTTGTTAGATAATTAATCATGTGTATCTTGTTTTGATATAGAACCTTGGTGCTGTATCAGGCATCTCATGAAAAAGCCCTGTAAAATGGATCGCTAGACAGGAAGACATACAAAGAGGAAAAAAAAAAAAAGCAGTAGCATTGCATATACTCTGTATGCCTTAGACCATCTGTATCTGCACAAGCAGTGAGAGGGAATATTGAATTCTTCTACTTGCACAGGGCAGAGTTTTAAATCTTGGATGCTTATATTTAGCTAGTTAAGTCTGTAGGATAACTGATTTTTGCAAGATGTTGAGTCCCTTCAACTCCATTTCTGTTGCTTCAGCTCCATTTCTCTACTGCTCCTCTTCACATTCCACAGCTGTTCTCCCTGAAGACAGGTAGAGCAGTTGCTCTTCCTGCTCTTCCTCTGACCTTTTGATGCTACAGGCTTCTGAGGTCTCACTACAGAAATTCATGAAGCCCAGTGTGGAATGAACAGCTGCAACTTCGTCACTTCTTATCTCAGACTCACCTGAATTTCTTGATAAAGAAAGATCATGAGTCAACACAAGTTAAGCTATTCTTGACTACAGATAGAATGAGCGGCTCCAAAACTGATATGAGTAAGTATGTCGTAAGATGCAGCGTCATGAGGTTCTTTCCCTACATAGGGACCAAGAGAAAAAGTATAGGCTTATTCCTCTTTGTGGCTGGTTTGTGCAGGGAAAGGGAAAAATTTGCCTGCCTGCGCTCATTAGTTGTGTTACATGGTTGGGGGCTTGATGGAAACTGAGGTAATATTTTTCTGATTGAGAAAAACACTTTCCTGGGATTTTTCTGTGTTCTAGTCAGAAGTACACACATAGGCCTGTGCAGGGATCTCACAGAGGCTTACAACTCACTTAAATCCCTCCAAGCATTGCCAAAATACATAGTATATACAGGATCACATTCGGGCATTCCAAGGCTCTAGAGAAATCCACAGCTGGTTCTTTTTATTCAATGCAGAGGTTTCTTGTGCATTCCACTTTCTCTACTGTGAAAATGGGATTTGTCCCATTCCCATAGCAATGGAACTTTTGCCCCTTTTGCTTTCTTCTGTCAGGACATTGTGTAATTCTAATCCTCCTGCTTCCTACTATTTAGGTGAGGACCATGTCTCCACATACAAAGTACTTTTTTTAGAAAAAAGTCTGAGATTCTGAATCTGTAACTTGACATAAGAGTCAGGTTTGAACCTCTAACAATTTTGTTCAAATGTCTTAGAAGAATTTAGATTGAGAATCCTTTTTTTTTTTCTGACAGAGATTGTACAGATAATACAGAATTTTTCCAAGATTTATAGACTATTCTCCTAGTATTGGAAATAAACAAGACTATCATGTGGATTTAATATTTAAAAGCTCTGCACAAGTGCCATTTTTGTGAGAAAAAATGTAAGTAATCTTAGAATTTATGTAAGGGTAATGCAAGATATGTCTCTAGTTTCTTTTACAATGAATTGCTAGTCTAAGCAAATGAAAAATCTGCTACTCTCTTCCATGAGAATGGCTAGTTTAAGTTTCATCCACTCTTGTTATTAAATTCCTGTTACTAATGATTTTAAGTCAAGGATTTTCCATCATTCACAGAAAAACTAGGAAGCTGGGAAGAGAAGTGGAAGTTTTAGAAGAGAATAGAAGTGAGGGCCAAGACAGTTTAACAAGGAGAAATGAAAGTGTTATTAAAATGCTGATAGCTCATTTTTCCCCTAAGGAACAGATCCCCTCCAATAGAAGAAATTCAGAGATCAATTTCTTCTCTTTTGGAATGAATGTGTCATATTGAAACATATTTTTCCTTTGCTCTAATTTCCACACACATTTTGGCAATCCATCTTTCCAGGCCGTGTTTTGCAGGTGTATGATTGTATTTGAAATTCCACTATCCATTAATCACTGTTCTACTGTGTGATCTGTTCTGCTCCTGATTTACTAAGACCCGTTTCTTCAGTTCTGGATTGATAGTACTGTGTAAATTGTTTACTTTTGTGCTGCACCATTTGTTCAGCATTTTGGCAAACTCCAAGAATTTCTAATTGATTTTTTGGCTAACTAATGTAATAGAATTTTCTTACCTAGAACTTGATGCATACATATGTGTTTTTTAACTTGTTCCTGGGTTTAGGCAGCTTGTTTAACTCTGTTATCACTTGGTGTGACTGTGAATGGAAATAATTGCCACACAGGCCTGAAGATTGTTTCACATCTCTTCCTTTTTTTTGCTTTCCATCACATTCTTGGGAGGCAGGTTTAACTCTAGTACTGTTTGCAGTTTGATAGTAGAATATTTTGCTTTCATGAAAGCAGGAGAAAAAAAGATGTGCAGACTGGTGATGAGAATGACAACAGAGGAATTAGAATTTCAGTTTTATGCCAGAGGAAAAAAAAAAAAAGGAAGATCTTATGCTTTTAAACTTTTGCATTCCAGTAGGAACTCAGCCTTGTGTGAAGTTATGCTACAAATACATCTAGCAGGAATATCTTTGGCATAAACCCTTATTGTCTGTAGTCAGAAGAAAAATGAAGGATATAATGAAATTCTTCTCACAAAAGCTTTAGGAACTATATTTGCCAGAGAGTGATAGGCCAGTGGCCAGTGGACCCCATCTACCCTACATACCTACATTGCATGGGGAAGACCTGACCTTTGAGAGTGTTTAACTCTCTCAGCTGATTATAACTGAATCACAGAATAA
>JAUBOD010000865.1:1282370-1328388 GCA_032353885.1 Nothura maculosa
GGCATCCAGGCGGGTTTTGAAGACCTCCAGAGAAGGAGACTCCACAATCTCCCTGGGCAGCCTGTTCCACTGCTCTGAAATGAAGTCTCTGTACCTACCTTTGACAAGACAATGAACTTTCAAATGGTTTCAGTAAAGTGGAAAAAATATGGCCTTAAAATATCCAAGATCACTCAGTGAGTCAGTGCAACAGCTAAGAGTGAAGCTCAAATCTCCTGGGTTGTATTGCACCATCCTGCTTCTGTTCCTACTTCAGTATTGACCTGAACCATCTGAACCTGCCCAGCTGCAATGGAATTAGCTAAAACTGACAGTCAAAAAATCTCTCGGCATTTCCATTACTCACTGTTGCCAGAAATACCTAGAGAACAGCCTATCTCCCCATTTCACATTCTGATCTATCTTTAGCCCACTGTTACCCCTTTGTAACTGAGTGCTGTATAATTTTTGGCACTTCTGCTTCCCATCTTAGCCAGAAAAAGCCTTTACAAAAAAAAATCTAAGTAGTTGTGAACATTACACAAGTTTTAACTCCATAAAGAGAAAGAGGACTTTAAGGGTCTTATTTTTGGTAGTATGTTGATTATTCTTTCTCTATGCTCTTTGCTCGTATATCTTGCTGCAGCATAAAACACACTTTGAATTGCATATACTGGTAAATAATCTCAGTGCTTCATCTTTGCACAGCAACAATATAACTAGGTCACTTGAGGACAGAATGTGGGTGGTGCTTGACAGTTTTTATAAACAAATCAAAATACCTCTCCTCTCCCTAGAGACTATTTAGTTGCATGCTTTCCAAGTTCTCAGTGCTGAAAGTTTGGGAAGTTAGATGCTCTCAGGGCAAAAACCAAAGATAGGTGTAAGTGTGATTCATTTCAGATAACTTCAGACTTCCTAATGGTCTTTAAAACTAGAACTTTTAAAACTTCCTCATCCCTACTTTACCAAGAAGAACAAAATAGACCTAACTTCCAGCTTGAGAGGACAGCAGATAATCCAAGACACTGAAGAAAACAGAGATGCTTTCAGTCTGCTGATGCTTAAATGCCTTTTGAAAGCGTTGATATTTAAATTGCATCCAGTAAAACTCCCTTGCACAGTGGTGGAATAGATACAAGAAGGTCAAGGAAGTTGGGTAATATGACTCAGGTCAGTAGAAGGGAATGTTGTTTTCATCATCTTCAAACCATTTCTGGCTTGAACAACCTGACAAATGGCAGGATTGTCAGATACAGCTTGCCCCACTGAAAGTGACTGAAGGCATCATTTTCTGAGAGAAAACTTTTTGACCATGAATCGTAATATTTTAGATAGATAACTAAATATCTTGTGCTGGTAAAATGGGATCTTATTCCTTTCCTACCTATATACTGTTGTGCAGGATTCATAGAATCACAGACTGGTTGAGTTTGGAAGGGATCTCTAGAGATCATCTAGTCCAACCCATCCTGCTCCAGCAGGTACACCTAGAGCATGTGGTGCAGGGTCATATCCAAGTGGATTTGGAAGATCTCCAGAGAGGGAGACTCTGCAGCCTCTCTGGGGAGCCTGTTCCAGGGCTCTGTTTGAATGAAAAGTTACAGCTCAAATCTTTTTACAGACTGATGATAGGTACATTTCAGTACTCTAATTTAATTCCAGTGGTTGACAGGGTGTTGTTTATCACTTAGTTCCATCAGTTGTGGTCTTCTGAGATGCATTCATTGCATGTTTGAAGAAGCACACCCCAGCAACTGCAGAAATGAAATACACTGATATAATTGCTCCCTGTGCTACTAGTAAAAAACTTGTCTCATTTAATTGTCCAAGTACTTACCTGAATAGCATATTGTTGCCTATAAAGTGGGATTTAATGATAGAAAATCAAACCCAGAAGTGGGATTTGGCAAATTGCTTTTTGATTTCGTTTTTTTCTGATTCTTAAAGATATGTAAAAAGAAACACATTTCTTGAATTAAGGGCTGCTCTTTGATTCTAAAACACAAAAATACTAATAGAAGGTTCTGTAATGATTCTTTTTTTCAGAAGAGTTTAAGAGTCTGATTTATTCACTGAAGTAAAAAATGTCCCATGCTCATGAACTGAGAGAAATATAAAAGTGTTACAAGCATTTCCCCCACTTCAGAAACAAAAAAATAATTCTTAAGACTCATTTTTTCTTGTACAAATACAGCAGTGTTACTTTTAAATTGAAACAGCATTTTTTCTAATATGACACACAATTTATCTTTTTTGTTTTTTGTTTGTTTATTTTTTCCCTATTATTCAGAAAACGTTTGACCCACCAATACAACATATTCAGCTTTAGAAGATATGCTAATATTTTATAAGCTCCTTAAGTACAATCTGTTATTGAATATAACTGCAGCAACCAAATCAGCCCATAGTTTAATATCTCTGAAGACATAAAACTATGTTTTCCTTTCTAGTCACTCCAGGAACAAGAGTAGGAGAAGAAATTAAATATCTCATATCCTACCTCACTATGATAGTTTTAATTAAAATTTTAATTGTTGTGGTAACTTAGGATAACTTCTGTGAAGCGCATTCATATTAAAGAGAAACGCAAGTTCAGACTAGATCTGAGAAGTATGGTGATTTCCTTGTGTTTATCCAGGTCTCTTGTTTGAATTACTCCTAAGAGCAAATGTGTCTTTCTTGTCCTTCAGAACTTTTCCTACTCAGGAAGCTGAATGTGTGCACAGCTGAAAAGGAGAGAAATATTATAAAAAGCTTTGAAAATCAGGAAGGGAAAATGTAGCTGAGCCCAGTGTTGGAACCCTTCAAGTTGTTTGAGGATGAAGGAAATGTGTTTCTCTCTCTATGTATGTGTACACAGAAGTTGGAGAGATGGAGAACTGTCCACACACACCATCTTTTCTTACTGACTTCAATGTTCTTTTTCATCAAAGCCTTCAGAACTTGAACCATGTTTAACACCTCTATATTGAGCAATTCTGCTACTCAATAGTCTTTGCCTAGTCAACAAATTGTGCCTGTGATTTTTCAATGTGATAACATTGTAGATAAGACACACCTATTGGGCACTTTCATGTTTTATTGTGGTGTTAGCCATTGCTTTTATGTATGTTTATATATAATATTTGCCCGAAGGTATAAATTGATTTCCAGCAATCAAGAACATATTTAAAATAGGCGGAGTGCTTAACCTTTGCTCACAGATAATGTATTTTCACTTTTTTTGATCATTAAGAATTATTACTTCAGAAGGATTTCATGTGTTTATAATCACCATTGTGATTTTTAGCTTAAACTGAAGTTCTTCAAGTGATTGTATTCCTATACAATGTTGAATTATTCTTATAATTTACCTTTCATCTTTTGACAGGTGTATTCCCTTAACAGGTATTGATTTAGAGTAGGCTCTATTGTATTTCAGGTAAAGATTTTCTGGCAACTAAGATCTGAATCTAGTGTAGTTTTACTTATATTTGGTAATCTTTTTGAATTTCTGTAGGTAAAATAGAATTAAAAAGTTGTTAGGATATAGACTGAGATACATATCTCAGGATTAAATGCTTAAATCCAAGACAACAATTCAGACAGCTTCCTTTCCAGTATCAGCTCACCTCCAAAGCACCAAAAATCAATCAGTGCTTCCTTTTTTTTTTTTTCTCTGAGTTCCCCGGTTACTGAAACCTAAGTAGACTCATAGCATTATGGTCTGAACAGATAAGTGTCTGCTTCCTTCCTGTACTCAGTGCCAGTTTGGGGATGTGCAGAGTGAAACTCAAACATCGTTGAATCCCTGGAGATGGGGGTCCCGCTAAGGGTGACCAACCAACAGCAGCCTCAGCATCCAGCATGGCAGCCACGGTCCTCTTGCCTGAGACACCGATGTGTAGAAATGAAAGGATTCTGTTGTTATTCATCTTATATATATTTCTGTAGTGAGAAATCCATCCAGTCGTGGGAGACTGTGATCAGCCTGTTGAGCTTCAAATCCATTGTTTTGACTTGCTAGGAGAGTACTGAAAAGAACCATTTTTTATCTCTCCTACTGGAACTGTGTAAAAAAGAATGAGGCTGGAGAAAGAAGTCTCTTCAGCAAGAAGTCCTGAGTCATGATCCCTATAAGGATGTATGTATAAGACATATAAGACATATATAAGGATGCATGTATAAGATATTCTATAGGGATGCATGTATATTGGTTTTAAATCTCTTCTTTACTCTTTTTTTTTTGCAGGAATTCAAACTGAGGTTTCTTGTCAATCTCCTAACCAACAGGATAAAGCGACATTTCTTACTGGACTTTGGAATTGCAAATAATTATTTTACATAAAGCTAAGCCAATTCACTTTCTAGAACTGTGAGAGAAAATATGACCTGCTCCATATACAGTGGAAAACATATTCAAATCTATCATTAGACTTGAACAGATTTATATCTAGGAATGGTTCAAGCCATACCTCCTCTATGTGTGGGACAGTCCAAGACAAGGGTAGTTGGGAATGTTTCTGAGACTGATAACTTGGCTTTTGATGGAATAGCAATCTGCTTCAAAATCCCAGCCTTTGTTTCCAGTTTTCTTGTGCTTATTCATTATAGATAAATAAATAAGTACCTAGGAGTTGATCTATCTTTTGCTTGCCACCACACATCTGGGAAGCATTTAGAAACTCCAGAGGGTATCCCACTTGAAACAATCACATATAATTTAACTGTTTTAAACCAAAGAATTCTAATGCATGGAAGAACATTTAGTACAGATTAATAAAGACCTGTTTAGTAGACAGATAGACCATAGATTTTTGGACTATCCATCAAATTCAGTGGTTCTAGGTTCATTATCTTCACTTGCAAATCAGTGTAGATGACTCTAGTTCCCATTTTAAGAGACCAAGCTTTCTCTACTTGTCACATATGAAGTTACTGGATCAGAGAGAAACTACATTTTTCTTAAATTTTCTGATCATATTTTTCTAGCCTTTACAACTCTTAAATGCAGATTTTATCATTTTTATTGTGCCATCAGGTGAAAGCTAGTGTGCAAAAATAAAATTTACAAGTTGTTTTACACCTATGATAGAATAAGGCAATCAATTATTTCCTTCTTCAGAATAGCTCTCTCCATGTTCAGACATGGATTGTTGATGTATTTCAAAAACTGTGTGGCAGCATGAAAGAAAACCATGATTCATTCTCCAAGCCTGAATCTCGAGATTGATTCAAATGGCTATTATCATGTTTCAGAATGTGGTGGCGGTAAACATGAGGAAGATGTGCAGTGTCTAAGAGCCTCCCATGTCAAAATACACATCAGCTTTGATTGATATGTACTGACTCATGGCCATATAGGAGAGATAGGAGATTTGTCAACTAGGATTACAGCCGTGTAATTATTTACACTCCCAAAATGCTCAGAATGATAGAGTGTTTATGTGAAGTATCATGTTAATGGAACTACTAGAGAATCAATACCAAGACTGGGGCTGGATGCCATTTAATCTATTTTTTTTCTGGTTATACATCATGGGGGATTTTTCTTTATCCAGTGTACTTGTACAACTCTATTGTGTGTCGAACTGGCTGCAACAATTGAAATAACCCTGGCAATTAGAGGTAACATCGTGCACTCACATTCTGTCTTTGTAGGCACTCTCATCTCTTAGAATCCATGTCAATTGGTTCTGTATCATTCTGTCTTCAGCACATTTTAAGCTATTAGAGTAAGTTTTACTAATCTCCTGGTCAAAGTAATAGAAATTTTGTCAGATTGAATGAAGGTAGTTAAGGAAATTACTGAAGTGAGCTAAATTATTAGTCCTATCAAAAAATTCCTGTGTGACACTGAGCTAAGCTGTTCTGTCTATGCTAAAAGGGTTAAATAATGCTATTTTGTGATTTTTCTATTTCTATTTAAACTTCAGGGGGCTCAAGTGTCTATTGTTAAGTGCTCTTACACAGCTTGTCACTGGGAGCCCAGATCTCAATACAGGACTGGTAGCATTAACATCATTATAAATAATAAACAGACACTGTAGGGATTTGTCTGTGATTGAAATACAGTATCAACCACTTTTATGCAAATACACATGTACTGTAACTTTTAATGTTTGTGGTAGAAGAATTTGTTTGCTAACATCTGAAGTCGTCAAGATTGGAGTCCTTCGACTTGTTTGGCACACCTGACATTATTAAGGTTCTACACAAAAAAAATAGCACTCTATAAAACAGGCTAAAGAATAATTACAATTATAGCAATGATTGATAGAGCATTCATTTGTGTTTCTCTCAGTCATACTAAAAGGATTTTGATGCATAAATCTCTTCTTATTGCAATAAGATTTTACAGTTTGGAGTATAAACATACTGTTTCATTTAAGCTAAAGGAGAAAAAGAACTCCTTGTGTAGAATAGCATCATGATATAAGATCACATTTTATCAGAGATCTGATGGCAATGCTTGGTATTGATCCAATAAAAATTGATATGGGGTTTACAGATAAATACTATTATGTGTACAAACATTCCCTTGGGAACCTCTGTAATGCTGCCTACGAAAGTCATGATCATGTGTTTATGAAGAAGCTGCACAAGGTAAACAATGTGGCTTTCTGTTCTCTAAGCAGAGCAAAACAAAGCTAGTGCATAATCCAGGCGAAAATCAGGAAAGTTTTGCATGTCAATTTAAATGGCAGAAACAAACTGGCAAATCAACAGTTTATAAACAGAATGTAGCATCTATGGACATAGAGAAACTATTTCTTTTAATTGTGTTTATATGGCACTATGGCACTTTGGATGGCTGATGTCTGTGGTTCTATCACACTAGTGATACATGAGTAAGAAATAAACCAAAAGTGTGAAGGTGATGATCCAGCAAACAGTTAATTCCCATGGCTATCCATTGAATCCAAAGATAGTAATCATACAAGTATGCATGTGAGGATGTTTGTGTTGGTAAGTTCTAGGCTTGAGTGGCTCCTGCTTAAGTTTGTACAAGAAGCCAGGAAAAACAAAAACAGATTGCTTGGTATTTGGTCCGATGTTTTAAAGGGAAATCACCTCTCTCCTCCCAGATGAACCAGTTCTACTGTCATTTTCAATCTACGTTACTCAAGGAAGAATCTTTTCTTCTCATCTCCAGTTTCTAACAGTTCTAACAATTTTATATATTGATGCTATTTTTCAAGAAGAAAAATAAACAGAAAAATCAAATCCAAATAAAAACTGTAGTTGGTACTGGTGCATTTCTAAAGTGCAAATCCTGTAATATAGACTTTCCAAATCATGCTTGCTGCTTCTGGAAGGCTGCAGTAGACTGATAAACTTTTATTCCCTGTTTTCTCCTTATATATAAAGAATATCACATGGGGAAGACTTTGGAGCAACTGCTCCAAAATTGAAGTATGAATTGTTCCAGAGAGTATTTTTAAGGTAGACTTCAGAGTGGTCCTAGCATTTGCTATACTCGTATTTGCTGTGATGTTATTGTGGGCAGGTATATGTGATGATAGACTGTAGTCAGATGCAAACTTGTTTTGCACACCTTTATCTCAGCACTGAGCTTGAGCTAGTCAGTTCTGCTGAAAGGTGGAGTGCATAAAGTAGAGTCCAATGCTGCAACAACCACGTTTCAGATGGTTCTGACTCAGAGTGTGGACATAGCTGGTGTGTATCTCTGCGCTAAAGTACTATGTAGACATTGCCACAGATTATATGTCGCTTCATTTTTTAGAATAAAGTACCATGAATTTATACCTATCAAGTTATTTGTTGTCAGGAAATAGAAATCAACTCCTTTCCAACTAATCTCTCCCTGTGGCTGGGTTTCACAGGATTTTCATTTTAAGGTCAAGTTAATGTGTTGCCTCATTGGAGGAAAGTATCACTCATATTCCAGGTTTAGCTCTGTTTGACTGTGTACAATGAGATAAACCCTTAGTGACTTGCCCATGGACACAGAGGAAGTCTTTTGACAAGTGTGAATGTAGACCTACATGGTCTGAGTGCCACTGTGGTCGCTAGACTGCACATTTCAAGAGTTATGAGAGAAGAATTTTGTCTGTACAGAATTTATGGCTAAGAGAAAATGCACTCTGCCTCTTCCTGTCCACCCAAATCCTTTCAGGAAGCACCCACATAGAGTAAGTGGAGCTCTCTTCCAGACATCTATTTAGCTTGGAAAGCCTCTTGGTTTTCTTGGAAGCCAATCATTTATGAAGTCCCCCTTGCAGAATACTGTTGAGAGCTATGGCATGGAAATTACTGATATAACCATGTTCAACGAATTTGTAAAACCCTGCTGGGGGAGGATATAGGAAACCCTCAGTCTGACATTTAGAATTATTGCCAAGAAAGGAAAGCTTCTCCTCCAGAGAAATGCCAAGAAGCCAGCGTTACATATTTGCAGACATAGTAAACGTACGGCATCTGAACAGCTTAAAAGAATAGCCTAATCAAAAGCTCATTGAATGCAGTGGCAAATTTCCCACCAACTTCAGAGATGAAATACTGAACATATTTCTAGTCTGAAACAATGGAAGGAATTAGTGATTTGAGAAGGTTTTGGAGCCTGTGCAGAATTGAAGCTGCACAGTGAAACTCTTGTCTCTCTAGGTCTTTTAATACCTAATTTATTCATTTGTATTTTGTAGACTGGCTACCAGAGTGCCCAAATAACTTCACTTCTCTAAGGAAGTTTCACAATGCATCCTGTAATGAATGTCTCTGGCCTTCCAACCACTAACTTCTATCCCAACCAACTACTCAAACTTGGCCTGTTCATTATTTAATATGCAGTGCCAGATAACTGCTTAAGCTCAGTACAGTGTGGCTACAACTCATCTGTTTTATGTGGTGGTCCTGTGGTGATCAGGAGCAGAACAAGAATCATAAGCTAGATTCATACTACTAAACAAAGCAGGTCAGGACCTGTTCCCTGGCCCTAAGGGCAAAAGCCACAGCATTAATTGCATCCACATGGCTAAACTGCTCTTCCCATCACCCCAGAGAATGTGCTAGCAATTAATCTGTGCAGACCACACCGTTGGGTGCTTAAATCCATGCTATGGATAGCTACTGAGAATAAGAAGACTGCCATTTTGACAGTAAGTGATTTTACTCTGGTCTTAACACATGTCCATGAACATGCCCACCACAAGGAATTGACAGGGCCATGACAGCATGTTTGTTTAGAATTATCCTAATTGACACTGAAAGTATTCATCGCTTCCTGTTTATATAACTTCCAATAATGTTGAAAGATCAAACATAAAAACCTAGCCTGGCAATTTTCAAAAGCTGTCAGAGAACATAACAGAAATGACTTAGATGAATGTGCTTTCAACTCCCATGAAATGTAAATATATGTGTTACACATCACTCTGTCATCCTCTGTGGAAATGTCCATGTTTGTTTTTTGTTTTATAGAAATATGAATTTCTTTTGCAATGTTATCAAGTTTAGGAATTTCATATAATAATCAAAACATAACTCAAATGTTTGAGAATCTTTCTTCCCTTGATCTTCTATTTTGAAGATATGATGTCTCCCTATCTGTGCTGAGGATCCCAAAAGCATCACTTTTGACTGAGTGAGGACCCACTCAGAGTCCTGAGGGAGAGTGAGAACACATATGCCCCATAAAGCTGTACCAAATTAAGCAATAGGAATTTTAATAGAATTAAGAGAAATTAGTAGGTGTTTTCCTTGAGAATTCTATTATTTGTGTTTTAGTGGTGTCTGGACTGGACTATGTGCAGTGTCAGGCTTGTATTGATAACTGGTCCTGTTTATCGAGAGGGATAGAATTCAGCTCATGGACTGAGAGTAAAACTAGTTGGATACTTTTAAATAGTGGAACTGAGTGTTAAAGCATTTTTTTATGTTTGAGAGGAGGAGTAGCTTCCCATAGGGATATAGCTGTCTCCTTTATGCTATCTAAAAACTTTCAAGGGAAGAAAAACGAATGCTATTGTTTAAATAAAATAATAATATGTTTGATAAAATAAAATAACAAAGTTTTAAGTTCAATTGTATTTTTTAAGGTTCTTCCTTGGGAGAAAAGGAGGAAGGTTTGGCCTTTCAATCAGGTATCAGCATGTCACCTACACAATATGAGTAAATCGACGAATAAAACAAGGACTCCTGCTTGCCAGTACTTATGTTCTGTGCAGCTTTGCAGAAATCAAATTATTCATGACAAGTAATAGTTTTGCTTGTCAGCTATGGCATTTTTTTGCAGCAGACACGATGCTGTTCTGAAGCCTGATGTTGGAACGTGATGAACTATAATCTACATAGTGTAATAGCTTTACTGACTGTACTTTCTTTCTGCAAGGCTAAATAGGCCTCCACTGATACTAAAATGAGATTTGAAGGCCTCAGTTCTGCTAATTCTCTTTCCTTCTTAATGATCTCTTATTGGTCATTTCCTAGTCCTGTGCTTTGTGTTGTCTCAGGGAAAAAAAGGAAAAAAAAGGGAAATGACAAGACTTTATTTCTTTGTAATGTATTACGAGAGTTAAATATGAAAAGAAGGAGGTAGTATGAAGTTTAGCTGTGACTTATGCTGAAGAATTTGGATCTACTGAGAGTAGCAGTAGATCCCCTGGAGGCAAACTATACTGCTGTAAGTTGTAGTTAGTGGGATTACTTCTTATATTACAATTTATCATTTTGCCTTTTTCTTCCTATTCACTCTGAAGAGACATATACAGGGTAAAGAGGATATCATTCATACCAGCTGGGAATTCAACAGAAAAATATTTTCTGAAGAAGAAAGTATTTTCTGAAGAAGAACTTAAAATGCAAGTACGTGAATGATGAAAGCATTTTTGTCTCCAGACAAAAAATATCTTTTGATTTCCAAAGACCCTTACCTAAATCCAGCTAATGCAAATGAAATCATGGATGACATTTGGGGAGACTATGATTCTCATAGCCAAATCAGTGTTCTGTAAAATAAGAGTCAGTGAGGCATCAATCAGTCACTGGATCTTATCGCTCAGCAGCTTTCTGGTTATATACAGAACACCTCTGGCTTCTAGGATAGATGATTATTCTTAGATAATTATGTGGATCTTCAAATCAAACATTGCATAGTCTTGTGGAAAAAGTTAAAAGCTTGCAAGTGGCTTTGTGTCCAGGCCATTGCAAAATAAATTTTGGTGTGTGTATACATACATATGTATACACATATATGTAGAATATATTTTTGTGTGTATATACATATGTGTGTACACATATATCATCATGTAGGTTATTTTCAGCTGTCTGAGAAATCCTCAGTCTGATTTCTTTAGAGGGATTGAATTTTTGGCCTGGTTTCAATGTCCTTAGTTGACTAGGAACTATAACACTGGCATGTACACCTCAGATCTACCATTGCCAGGCATTTTCATGCATGTTGATGTCTTTGGCTTAGAAAAAGCAAACAAAGATCAACTTCAAGATGTGAAATAATCAGAATTTCATTTCTTATGGGAGGAGACTTGAAATATTTGTAGCATTCATACTGCAGCCAGTTATCAAGGCGGGAAAAAAAGGAGTGCTTGGTATCATCAGCCCCAGTGGCAGAGGAGATGTTAAAGTAATACACTCCCTCTTATCCTCCTACCTGTTAGGGAAAAAAAAAAAAAAAAGCAAAGGGCAAAGGAAACATTTTTCATGTCAACTGTATGCAGGAATGTAGAATATCTTCTTAAAAGGCAAGGGAGAACAGCAGCAGATGAGCCAAACATTATCTACTCTTATCCCTTCTTATGGCAGTGCTGGATACTGAAACTTAATTGCATTGTTACTATTTCAAAAGCAAATTGAAACCAAATAATGGGAGGGCTGGTTGCCCTCCCTTCTTCTTCTTTCTTTCTTGAACTCATTTACTTATGAGGATGACTAGGGTCCTAATTCTAGTCTCCCATTTCTTCCTTCTTTAGGATTTCCTTTTTGTTTTCTTTTTCCATGGGATAATTTCAAAAATTTTCATGGTCCTCCTTTACCTTCTGCCCCTCAATATCTTTTTTTCTTTAATGCTTCCTGATGATTCTACTTAGTAATGTCCTTTCCAGGAGGAAAGCATTGGACTGCCTTATTGCTTAGCACTTTAGAAAGTCATCCAGTTTTTCCAGATATCGAAATCTGAACATGGGTAACTGATTTCAGGTAGCCTCTTTACCTCAACTGTGGATCTCACAGATGTGATTCAGGTTATTAGTTCTCCTGTCTGCACACTACTGTGGTACTTAGGCCCTTTCAGAATTAGCCACAGGTTTTCTTTCACATGATGAAAGTTCATGGTCCACCACCATGGTCTTTTCAGGTGATTGACCAGTTTACATCAGTTGAAGATCTGGCCATATCTTCTTCACTCATTCATTTATCTACTTATTCATGGAAAAGAAATTTGAATGAGCTGGAAATAAGACACACTGGCTGGCCAAAGTCACACCTCTGGCATTTGTATGCCTTCTTCTGTCCCCTTCTCCTGTAACCCAAAATTTGAGGTTATTTGAAGACAAGGGCAATGATTCAGATTCATTTTAAGTTTAATCTAAATCCCACTGTTCGGTGTTGTTGACTTGAAGCCAGTTTTAGTAATATTGCACAGGAGTAAGGGCCTTAAGCTTACCTTTCAGGCACCTCTTCAATCTTTATAACTAGTATTTCTGGGAACGTATACTTTAGTAGGAAGGAATAGGATGAGCAGATACTCAGACAGTGCAGCCTCAGTTTAAAATAGAGAGAAGGAGGAAGTCTGCATATCTTCACATCTTGTGGGACACTCATGCCACCTGTGCATAGGGCAAGGTAGGGAGAGATGGAGGAACTAAACCTCCCTCCTCTGAAATGGCTGTATGAATAACATGATCACCTGAGATGGTGTACTGGTCTGCGGTAGAAAGAGTTCGAGATGAGGTTCCCTCATTCTCATCCATCACCAACTCTGTCTCACTCAATAGGGTGAAAATTGGCACCAGGTCAAGGTGGGACATTCTGCACCTCCACTGCATCAACTGCTCCCACTCCAAAGACAGTCCTGTCTGCTTACAAACTCCACCACTGTAACGCTGAGTGATAAATTCCTGTTGAGCTAGGGATGAGTCCAGAATGGTTGAATTTCAGTAGTTTGCTCTGGCTTATATTTTGAGCCTCCCTGCACAACCACAGCATCTTGTTCCCAAACAGACTAATTCCAAATGAGCCAAAAAGTATTTTCTTCTATAAAAAACAGCTGCTGAAAGATCCCAATCTGTAAAACAAATTAATCATCAATTTTTAATTTTAATTTGTGAATTGTGATATCTCACTGAGTTTAGACTGGCTCTATTACTGCACAATAATAATGCTAAATATAGACTGGCTAGAAATTTTGCAGGGTTTAAAAGTTTAAAATACCAACTCAGGCATGCTAAAATCTGTGAATTCTGTGAATATTAGCTCCACAAACAGGTATTTTCCCAATTTCTATGAGTTGCTCATATCTCCAGGGGACTGTTGTGGACCCAGCATACTGCTGCTCTCCAGTGCAAAAAAGACATTGTCAAGATATAATTTTGCACGCGCTTGAACACAAGAGGCTCCAGGAGGTAACCTTGTTACTTTTAGGTTAAAAAAAAGTCATCCATAACACAAGGTTTGAAGGGAAGAGTTTTCTACAGAGTGCCTGGTGTGAAGCAAGTAGATAGACTAAGGAGAAACAAGTATTTAGAGATAAGGATTCAGACAAGTTGGCATTACCTTTCAGCCCAAAGTGTTGTCCTTCTCAATGCATTACAGGGTTACAGGGTGAGGAATGATTGTGGAAATGGGCTGCAGCTTGGGAAGGTGCTTTAGGGTTGAATCACCTCAAGCATTTCGACCAGCTGCATCTACCCTGTGGAACCACAGAGCAGGCAGGAGGGACAGTGCTGAGCTGCTCAAGTACATGAAATACATATAAGTCAGACTCTATGCATAAGTCTCAACAAGTCTGAGAGTTTTGGGAGGATATGAGGAGATGGCAGTGCAAGGATGATGCAGTAAGTAAGCAGAGCATAGAAGGTATCACACTTGAATATTCATTTCTGGCTTTGACACATTCCTTCTCCACATCACTGTGGAAAAAAACATCTGGAAACATCTGTTATCATCTGTGTAAAAAGAGGAGACCTGAATGAGGGCTACCAAACAGAGCTATACAAATAAGGGAGGTTCTTTGCAAATATACAAATAAGATTTTTTAGGAAGACTAAAATAAAAGCCAAATCAGCCACATCTCCATTTTTCAAGTGTCAAAAGCCTCAGCATAACGGGATAGTAAGCTACGACTTCTGGAGAGAGCAGAACAGTTGTGAGTGGGTGCATATCATACAGTGAATAAGCTGGTGTTTTGGCTGGAAGGGACCTGTCGGGTGCTATTTGGGCTGAGGGATATCAAGGCTGGTTGTTGGCGTGGCTCCCAGCAGCAGCAGAGCTAGACCTGGAGCCCAGCACCACTGCAGGATCACAAAGTATGTATCATATCACTCTAAAAGCTAGGAAAAGCTACAGGTTACATTATGATGAAATTGAAGTATGAATACTAGCTTGGGTAAGCTAATTTTTCCATGTTGCTAATTAAATAGACTGAATTTTATTATGTTTAGACTGACTGAATTTTATTATATTTAGAAAAAAATATGTGAACTCTCTCAGGTGTTTTATCCACTTTTGTGTCATTACTTTTCCCACATTTATTCCCTCTTCACAGTTACTTTTTTTTTCTTTTACAATAAGGGTGATAAGAATAAGATTAGGAGTGGAAGAATGCAAGATCAAAGCCCATTGCTTTTATACCTCCTGTGAAAAACGATCTTCAACTTTCCCTCTCACAAACACTAGAACATTGATCTAGTACTAGTCTAACTAATCAAGGACATATTTAAATGTTCCTGGAAGTCTCTTACTCAGTTGTTGACCTAGATGGGATCATAGCAAAAAACAGTGATTTACACTGTAAATGTTGCCTAAAAGCAGAAGAGACTCCAGGAGACTGAAATGAGTGCAGACCATAATCATAGGTGGTATACCTAAAACTGCACAAAAAATACTGCAATTCACAGTTAAAACTCAGGCAGATAAAATTTTGTCTCCTTGCTTCCAATTAGTATGAGAAAGATGTGTTCATGGTGATTTCTCCTTTATGCTCATTTGAGAAAGAAGAGTTAATTTAACTACAGTTAATTTCATGCCCTCTATAATGTACCCAATTATATCGTCCTAATTATTTCAAGCCCTCATGTGCCTTGGTTGAGTGCCTTTTTTGGAAGAGGATATTAAATAACGATTATCCTCCTCATTAATACAATGCACGATAAAGAGAAAACAAACAAGACATGGCTGAAAGGCAAAAACTTTTCTTTTACTCTCTTTCAAAAGAATGATTTTTTTCAAAATACTAGTTATATTAATATTGAAACCATGAGGAGTGGGAATTTTTTTGTTCTGGTTAATGTGAAAGGATGTGAGCCTGTTATAAATTTGGCTTCTCTGAGAAGCTAACATTAACCTAGCGCTCTAGGTTACGTCTGTAGAAGTTCAGATTTTAATTAGTTCTAATTCAATGTTCTTTTACTAATTTGGACAATGATGCACCAAGAGTGGGTGATAGTAAAGAACAATCCCCAGTGATCTCAGAGAAGAGACTGAGGATAATATAATGTAATGGACTAGGATAAAGGACAATATAACATCATGCCATATATCCTTCATGCAAGCTCTGTGAAGAGCAGAACTGTTCAATACAGGAAGCAATTCCTGGGCTGATTTCTTCATTGTTTGATGTAATAAGACCAGCAGAAATTCTAAGGCAGTTAACTGCTGTTTGCTTTGCCTGTAAACCTCAAGTAATTGGTTAGCAATTGGAGCTGGAAAATGTATCTGGCCTTTGTTATCCCCCTCCTCCTCCCCACCTGTTCTAGATATTGCTTAACTGGGAAGATGAATAAAGAATGAATCAGCCATTTCGGGCTCTTTTATATTCTGCCTTGGCTGGAATAGAAATTGCAAGACTTGTCAAACATTGGGTAATAAAATCATGGGCAGACAGAAATACCCTGAGTCCACGTAAGCTGTGCTACTTCTGCCATTTGGCTCATGTAGAGGTTCTTTAAATCCTATTACACAAGAAGGCTGAAAGGGAGTATGCCTTTGGACTGATAAAAGCATGCCTGCTTGGTTTGTAACACGCAGAAAACAAGTACTGCTGAGTCATCTTCTCATGAGCTCACATGACTTTTTCATTACTGAGCAGCAGGTGCCACAAGGTTTTTCTGATGTAACTGCTAGCAAATGCTCTGCCATCACCTGTTGTGTCACCAGACATCATGGGCAGAGCCAGCTGATGAAAGGAAAGAGTGAAAGTAAGCTCCTGGTATGAAGGTAAAAACAAAGTCAGAGATATATTAGATCCCCTGGGGGAAAGAGGAGGAATGAGCAGAGCACAGATAATAAGAGTAGTGCAAACAGAAAAAAAAAGAGGAGAAAGGAAATGTCTGATTTAGAAATATGCTTTCTCTACTCAGAGAATTTTGCAGAAAGTTTTGCATCAGCCAAGCACACGCTGTACAGCTAAGCAAAGGCTGAGACAAAAATAGCTTATCCCGTCAGGTGAATGTGCTTTTTCTAGAGTGAAGTACACTAGGTGAATGATCCAGAGCTAGGCTCAGATCCAAACTAGGCTAGAATTCCACGTGCAGATGATCAGCGTGATATGGTGGCTCCAGTTGCTCTTCAGAAGATCAATATGTTTCTCCTGTATTCACTCAAAGTGCGGGCAATCAATACAGTCTGGATAGACTTATGGATCAGTATCCACAGAAATTTATGCTTCAGTCTTTTCATTGGCATGTTCAGTTCAAGTATGAAAGAGAAAGAAATGTAGCTTTTTTCTTCTCCTTTATTTTGCTGTCCTAGGCTAAATATAATCTAAATGCTCATGGAGACCATATTCTTTTCTAGTTCACTGGATTTAATGGGCAAATTACCTGGGCAACAAATGATAAATAACTGATAAGGCAACAAAAGTTTGGACCCAAAATTGACATTACCATTAATTTTACATTATCAAAGTTTTTCTTCTTTTCCAAAGGCATTCAGTCAGAGAACATTAAGGCAAGACTCCTTGTCCAGAACAACTTGTTGGCAGAGCTAAACAAGATAAAAAAAAAAAAGATAAACAAATATGACCTTATAAATAAGAAAAGAATTGACCTTTGATTACTCATTACTGAAATGGAAACACTGTCAGTCTTCTTTTTTTCTTGAATAAAAATAGACATGCACAGGTACGTATACATGATCCAGTAGTACAAGCTGTTGCTCTGTTTAAGCTGTAGCTTTTGCTTTTTGCTACTAGAGACTTCTTGTAGCAGACAGACAAGGACTAAGTCCAGTAAATACCTCATCTAACCAGTATACTATCCTTGAGAAAATACTGTGACTCCCTACACAGATTAAAGGGAGATTAGGTACTTAAAGTGGGATATAAAGCTGGTTTTAGGTTGAGCAGTGAGACACAGTACGCAGCCTAGAGATAACAGGAGGAATGCAGGCCCTGAGAGGACAGGGGCAAGATATATGTCTACAGATTCCTTATTCTAGATTCACAGCTAGGACCCAGCTCCCAAAGATTTGTATTTTCAAGAGCTCAATAAGACTTGCTTCTTCTGAAATGGTGACTATGTTGTCTCTGTCACTTCATAGACTTTTTCTTTGTCCTGTCACTTCTTTGCCAAGTAGCTGTTTGCTGAAGGATGTAAGTGTTCAAGTCTCAGGTTCAAGTCCTTCCTCTCAGGGGAGTGAGTACTATAATTACCACTAATTGTCAAGCTGGATTTGGTTTACTCTCCAAAGCTCTTTTTGAAGCTGTATAGCTGTATCAGAGGCTTTAAGCACTACTGGGGCAAAAGTAATACACAAGCAAGGCTGGTTATACTCTCTGAGGAAGCATCATTGCCATTTTAATAGATTTTCTCCAATACACTCACTGGATATAATGCAGATACACTGTGGATAAGGGCAGATAGTAGCTAAAGTGGAATCTGACTTCTTTTGACCATCCTTGGAAAACAACAGAACAGTACTTGCTAAGTGACTGCAGACTTTTATTCATGTGATTATTGGCATTATTTTTTTTAACCTTAATTTTCTGTTCTATAAATTGTCTTGCTAAGTCCAGAGGAGAGCTTTTCAAGTTCTGCCATCAAATTCAAGCTGATAGTTCTTCACAGAAGGTCTATTGGAGATATGTAATTTTCAAAATATTCATAACAGTTATTTCTTAGTGAGGACATTTCAAGGTGCTAAAAGGAACCATAGCATTCCTATGTCTAATCTAGATAAATCCTAGGTCTTCTCCAGAGAAACAGATTCAGGTCTCTCACCAGTACTCAACACCAAAATATTTATTGTCTACCGAATCTATGTTTCTCTACCCATTTCTTGTTCCCTCCCAAAGTCGGAGGGAGATGCACAGTTCTGTACATGGGCATGTGGCACTGAGCTCTGCCCATGCTGCTTTGCAAGTCACATGCCCCTGTGAGGATTCCTCCCATGAAGCACAAGCGATGGTCATGAATACTTGTTTCCAGCTATTGACATAGTTGTTCAATCCGTCTCTTTCCTGTTGTAGTTAAGTTCTTTGAAACAGGATGTTGACCAGTGAAAAAGAAATATTTCTCTAAAGTAAACTCATATTACTTTTAACAATTCCAACTGATTTCTGACAGAAAAATATGTTGCAACTTGCTGTTTGTCTTGAGGCCAGCACACCAAGTGAGGCCAAAATGTAGACAGTGGTCAAACAACAACTCAAAAAACTCCTGTTATCTGCCATCCACCATCCACTCTGGTCAAGAGATCTTTCCTTCCTAGTAAACCTGTGTCATCTTTGTAGGGGTATCAGATCCATTAATCTGCTCCTGAAAGATGGTTAAAATGTCCAAATTCCTGGTGGATGGTGGGACTAATACGTTGTGAAGATATGAGTTGGTTTGTTGTTCCCCAGCAAGATTCTCTGCTGTATTACTGTATTTCGTAGCATTTTAAATATTACTGCAAAAATATCTTAAACAGCACTTCTTTCCTGCTATTCTTGCTTACGTCTGTTCACTGTAGTAATAGTTCTTTTTTGGCTGCGAGCAACTATGCAGCATGACACTTGGCAAATAGATGTCTGTGTGTGCAATAACTACTGTTTTTTGAAGACTCATTTGGACTTGTGTCCCCTCTGGGTGAGAGGAAAATATAAATATACCACTATAAAATGCTTACCACTCTTTGATTGCTATTGTTACCTTTCTGACTGACATTAATACTCAGCTTGGTGAATTCTTTCGGGAAAGTTTAAAGGATTTGATTTTAAGTTCCAGACTTACTGTGCATATGGTTCTTGAATGATAAGTAATGCTTTTGCTCTCTAGTCAATAGCGTATCTGTCCTAAGTTGTGTGCTGTTTATATGTGATACAATTATTTCCACTAACCATTCAGAATCTAACTGATCACTCTCACAGCCATAAATGAATGTGTTTGACAACCTGTTCTCTGCACAGTAGGTAGTCTTGCACCCGCCAGCTAATTTATCTTTGCATCTGCCTTGCTCTGCCAAAGGATATGTTCCAGTGCATTTATTCTGTTTCTAAAAGCTTGTGACTGGCCATTAGCTTGAGATGAGTAACATGTAGAAGAACAAAAAAAAAAATGATGATATTTTGTCTTCATGAAATACTTGCTCACAGCAACTCAAAAAACTCTTCTGCATTAACTGTTTCTATCTCTTTCACAGTCTGTACTCCTCGATAAATGAAGAGATCCTAGCAGTCCATCTGGTTGGCCCAGGGTAGATGAAAATGCTTCTTAGTGCTTGTGAGAAGACCTTAATTGATATTAACCTCAATGGAAGTGGTCTGTTCATCCACAGGACGGACGTCATTTGGTACACCTTCCTTCCCTCTAATGGTATACTGCTCTTGTAACCTGAAAGGACCATCTGTAGATCTTTGAGATTAATGCAGGCCTGTTTATTGTTTGGTTTCTCTGCTGGTTTCCTGTCTGTCTGGATATACTGTGCTAATCATCCTGATATGTGAATGTCAAGGTTGTTTAGTTTTCCTAGCAAACAGCAGATTTTTAGCATGCATTTATTCCTAACTCAGGATAAGCCTAAGAACTTGCAGAGCTGAACAACAACCCCAGTGTGACAACTTTCATCATTCAGACTGTATGTAAGACATGCTTTTCTGCTGTGCTGCCAAACAGTGTTTTTGCAGTTTGAACTCTTCGACACAGCATGCAGTTTTTGCTCCAGGACTGACGGTTAAGGTTCAAGACCTTTCCCAGCACAACTCCCTGCTTCCAGTTCAAGAAAAAGCTATATGTTTGACTCTCAGAAAGAGAAAAAAGCTCAGAGATGTTTGAAAAGGGTCAGAATAGTTGGGTATCATTTGGCTAGTGGAGATCTTTTTGATCCCCTGTAAAATCTGGGTTTTTTTCTTCTTCTCAGTAGTAGGATCTCTTGTGTTTTAGCTGTGCCTTATTATGGAAACAGGAGAACTATTCCAGCCAGAAAGGAAATTGAAGATGCCACTCAGAATGGATAGAGCAGTAACTTATCAAGAATGGTATCCTTCTTTCACCTAACAGAGTCTAACACAGAAACATGTCTTGTTTCTGCTAACATTTCATATAACTAGCTGGTACTGCTGATCCAGCCAGTCCCAAAGAACTTCATTTTAACCTTTTTATTAGCTTATAAATGTTATAGGGTTGATGTATACCATTTAATCAAATGCTTTCCATCCCACTACCCCCTCCCTTCACCACCCTGAAAAGTCTGACATTCATAAATTGAGGAGGTCAGTAATTTGCATCCAGCTGAGTGGCTGTCTGGCTTTAATGAGATGATTTGTAATCATAAGCACTGCACTGCAGTGGCGTCTGGTAGAGAGGAAAGAAGAGCACGTATGCATGTACCAGCTGAGATTGGGGAGAGGTGATGGGAGGGAAAGAAAACACATGCATCAGAAAACGGAAACAAGCCTGGAATGTCATAAGGAGCTCCATTAAAGGTAATACAATAATGCTGGCCTGGTTAGTATAAGAAGAGTCATGGGCTGGCTGATGCAAGCCAGTGCAATTACTCTTATATAGATCAAGTGGGCAGCTTGCAGATTTGTTTTTATCCAGAGCTCTTTAAAGTAGCTGAAAATAACAGGTTTGTTTTTGCCAGCTTAAGCCCTCAGTGCCCTTACTGCATGTAGCTGTCATTCCTCTCCCATTGTTTGTGTAATGAAAGACTTCCAAACCAGGCATACACGGTTCCACGGAGGTTATATGTTACATAGTTGGCATATTACCCATCAGTTAAAAAAGTTGATCATGCTCCACCTGCCCCTATGTATTTTTCCTGCATCTAATTCATTGACTACTTTCATTTTAATCACAGAAAGCAGTAGCTGTGTCATCAACAGCAAATTCCTGTAAATCTCAGGCAGGCATGCAGACAGAAGAGAGTCAGAAACTCTTTTAATCCCCTTCACTGAGGGAAAGACTCAGAATTCTTCTGGGAGAGAGTGATTCTTAATTCCCTAGCTTTGATTAAAAACTTGATTTGGCATTTGTTTCATATCAGACAACTGAGAATCTAACCACAGGCACAAATCTGTAGAAAAGTAGCATACATTAGCTTTCACAAAACTACTTTGGATGAATATGATAATATTGCACCTTCCAAAAACTATCCATCACTTGTTCCCAAAGGTTCTCCCCTTTGTGATAGCCATTCTCTGAGATCATCATCCGTTTTATGTTTTTTTTTTTTTTCCATAAAGAGTCCCAGCTGTGGAAGACTTTGTTTCTTTTACCATGCTTCCAGCTGTCTTGAGTTATTCCATAGCAGCCCAGCTGGACCAGTGTACTTTTTCTTACAGCTGCAGTGGAGTATCCTGCATTAACTACAGATAGGTTCAAATGCAGTTTTAGGCTGTTATTTTTTCCTTCACTTATTGTAATAAGGTAATTAAGGTACAAAGATAAAATGCTAAGTATGAGAACAGATTTCTCCTACTGCAGGTCCCATCCAGGGGGAACAACTGAAGCAGGGCAGTGAGGCCACATGTATTACTCTAACATATAGTGGCTCCCTCTGTATATTTTGATGCAGAATAGTTGATGCTCAGTCTAAAGCCATTTATTTTGGTGGTATGTCCAGGACAGCCTGCAGTTAGGCTATATTGTGAGGAAAAAGCCATAGCATCTTGGAGCTCCCTCCACTCCCTTACCAGTTCATATGAGGTGATATTAAAGCCTAGTTCACCTCAGCCATGAATTTGCATCCCATTCTTCATCCCCACCTAGAGCACAGACATCATTTTTTTTTTCTAGGCAACAAAAACTCTTCTTTCCCACTCCCCTGAGCCCCTTCTATAAAATGTGTAATTTTCTATATGTGCTAACTTCACTGCAGTTGCTCCTCTTTGCTTGGGAGACGTAGCTTGACATTAAGTAACAAAGCTTTAGCTTTCAGTTTTATACAGGTGAATTTCAGAAAACATACCAGTAAGATGTTTCTTGAGCAGATTTTTATTTCCAAAAGAGAAAAGAAATAACACATTAGCACTTGTCAAGCATCATCAACTGTCTATTCTCTCTTGAGTCTTAAAGCATTTTTAATCATCCTAGGAGAAAAGTTGCCTCCAGGCAGGAAGAATGTCTTTGCAGTCAGTACTTCTCCAAGAAGCACTCTGACCAGGAAGCAAATCCCCCAGACTTCCTATCTATTCTGGGATGTAAGTCAACCTATCTTCATCAATAGATCTTCTAAGTGGGAGCAAGTATTTGTGCATAATTGTACAGAGAGGAACTAGTGACTTTGATAGATCCTCGAAAAGTGCCATATACTCTGTTATCTGATATACCTATCATCTGCTAGAAAGGTATTAGTTGAATATATTCTTAATGTTAAGAACATAAAGTGGAGGTTGCACATAGGATAGGGAGGACAGAAATTCATTCTGATTTACCCTACAATGCTAGAGACCATCCAGTAGATGATTGCCTGTTGACCAGCAATGCATTTTATCCACTTGAGCTAAGAAAAATCTTGATACATTACAGCATGCTGCTTTATTAGATTCCATATCATGTTTCCTTGACTTGACTTGTCCTGTCCCTTTGATCAATAGCAGACATCACCCAGCATGAAACATGTTTTGGACTGATTTAAAGTGCTTATTACAACCAGTTTCTAAACCACTTATTTTGATGCTGTCAGCATTGGATAAGGTCTTGGGCTGAGTTTTGTATGTGAACACGGCAGCTGAAGGGTCCAGAATGTGTAGAGTTCTTCAGCTCCTGTTGAAAGTCTCAGACAAGAGCACAAGGAATTCAGTTACTTTCAGCTAGAAAGCACCAGATTTCAAGTACTTTAAGGTGCAGATAAACGCTTTATGGACTTTATGGGATTTTCAGTGGTGCCTTTCAGATGTTGTGTCTTTAGGCATATTTTGAAATCCTGTTAGAAGCAATCCAGCATCTCTGTATGCTGAAATTCCTTTAAAACCTAACTTAGCATATCATGATATCTTTCTGCTTGTGAGAGCAACAGCATAAAGACAAGACTCTCAGTGAATGACTGATGCTTTATAATTCTACAGAATCCCAAATGCAAAGGCTCAGTTATAGCTATTTGTTTCTTCAGAAGCTATCACAGCGAACTCAAAATTTCCTAGTTCAAAATTTATCATATCTTTATACACACACTATAAGGAGGAAGGATTCACAAGGCAAATGAAAGTGTGTTTCAGATAATGCATCGTGTCAGCATGCAATGAAAATCCTCCCATCAGTGGCCTCTACCTGTTTGGGCATATAGAGGGGATATCTGGAGTTCCTTGCATAATTTATGTTACATTACCATTTTTCCTAGAAAAAATGCACAATCTGGATTCAGTTTACATTAACCGTAGCTTCCAAACTGAAACTTTCCATTCTTGCCAACTTCCAGCTAGAGGATATTTCGGACCATGAACTGTAATGGAGGGAAATATTGACTGATTCAGTCAGAAAAAGGATGAAAGACAGACACGTAGATCATTTCCAAGTATACAGATATATCCTGTTTCCTATGATAGGCACCTATCATTAAAATTATCCCAGTATATACATTCTCTCTTCAAGCATGAAGTGCTCATTACAAGTCTCTACATGAATAATGTACACTTAAAATTGTTCCTTGTGTCATAAATATTGACCTTGGTTAATAATTGACTATTAGATTATGCATTCTTCCCTGCAATACTACTGACTGAAGTCTTCCCTGTTCTCTTTCTATCGCTTTTGTAATTTTTGAAGAAGATATTATACTGATGCTGTCAATGTAACAAATGACACATAAGTTGGTATCCGAGTATGTCTATCTGATTGTAAGCATATGAAACATTCCTCATGCAGTTCTTGCTTCGTGTTACCAATCATTTAATTATAAAGTGTGAAAGAATATTCTGAATTTACTTCCTAGTTTGATTTGTAATCTCTCTGCAAATGCTTATTGTAGTACTTCTTGTTGATTTTGGTTTCATTCATGTATTAGTATTGTTATAATAAGCCCTTGCCAGTCTATGGGTCTAATTCACACAAAGTGTTTTAAAGAATAGTACTGTACTTTCCAATCTCTCCTTTTCTTCTGGTAAAAGAAACCAGAAGAAAGAAGCCAGATTGGTGGAGCCACTCCGTTTGGGAACTGCCTGAGACATGTCTCCTTAATTCTCTGCCTTTATATTCCTAGCACAAGGGCTGCCTGTTTTGAAAGAAGTATGGAGAATGCTATCCAAAAAGCAATATCTATTTCTGGAGATACTGAAACAATGCATTAGGAGGCAGTGACCAAAATGTGCAACGTTGTCTCTGAGTCCTTAAAGAACAATAAAAATAATAGAACTACAACTCTAAATAGCTTATTACAAGCACTCAGTTTCTATGCCTGGAATTCAGGCTCTCTGCATAGCAGTGTAGCTCTGTCCAGACTGTAAAATTAATCCTCCTTGCCTACTGGACTCTGGAAGCAGAGCTTTTCTGCCAAAGGTCACTCAGTTCTCAGCAGTGGCATCAGTGTTGACTCGTTTCAGCTCTGTGCATAAGCATTTGCTCTGCTCAACTATGAGCTGGGTCTGCATGCAGGGCATGGAAAAGCAGATGAGAAGTGCCACAGTCCCCTTATAGCTATGAATTTCATTTTGATCAAAAGTATATAAAAGAATCTAAATACTAATAACTAGATAACTTGGGAAGATCTGTAGAAGGAGAACACCAAATAGGTTTTGCATTGGACTAATATTTTGAAATTATTAGAGAAGAAATGATGAAAATTTGTGGCCAGGGTTAAGCTTGGATGTGGTAATATAGCTTTATGTTTAACAACTACAGTTTTTTCTTTTTAACTTTATCAGGAACAATAATGTCTGTAATTTTTCTTTGTGTCTTTTTAAAGAATTTTTGCTTCTAATTATTATATGTTAATCAAGAATAATTTGATTGTACCTTAAGGGATCCTACTGAAATAAATCTTCTCTAGATGTGCATGGAATAACATGTACAGGTAAATATATGTTTTAACTCAGTTTGTATATTTTTTTCAGTCATTTTCTAGTGGAGCAGATGAAATGGAAAGATTAATCATGAAGAAAACTTCTATTTGCACAGCTAAACATCTTTGCTTTTAGAATGAAGATGCCTTAATGACACTGCTTTTGCTTGCACAACCACATCCACTATAGGAAAAAATGCAGTCCAAAGTCTCTCTCTGGAGTCAATGGATAGGAGCTCTTCAAGTGCAGTCACACAGCCCTTGGGCATGAGACAGACAGTACAGGCATGCCCATGGTGCACCACTAACATGTGCCTACATGCAGAAGAGCACTTTGCCTCTGGCTGCTGGAAGCCTGTGTTGTGCTGAAATGTTATGGATAAAATTGCCCCCTTTCCTGGTTTTTAAGTACTGCAAATGCAGAAAAAAAAAGTAGGCATCTGCACTTGTGAGCGCTAGCATCAGCAGCCTATTACAAACTTCTCAGTGAGAATTTTGGCAGTAACTGTTAATTTTTTAAACTGCATTTATACTGGCAATGAGTGTTGCCTTGTAGTTTACAGATCCTCTGTAGACAGCCTTCAAGTGTCTGTATACAAGGTACTGGATGCACTCTCTGACTAGCTTCTACAGTGCAGAACCACACACTGAGGCCACATGCGATCATGAAGGAAGGTCTCTTCTGAAACTCATAGGCTCCAAGGGCTCCAAGTCAGAAAAGAGGTCTACCCACAAAGGCTTCATGTTAGGCCTGAAAGCTAAAATGCCATTTTTTTGTCTTGATTCAGTTGAGCCTTATATAATACTTGCTGGCAATACTTTGTCCTTGGTGGGGCCACACATGGGAAGCCAGACTCGGGGTTGGCTCCTGCCTTTCTGCTGAAATGAGCAACGGGTACAAGTCTTTTTTCCCTCACTCTCTCCATTTTTCCTTCTTCTCAGTTAGTCTCTGAGCTAAGGAAGGTCTTTCTTATCCTATTTGTTTGTGCAGCACTCCACAAAATATGGTCCTGATCTCCTCTGTGGTTTCCAGACTTTATTATAACACATAGAAACAATGGACATTTTATTACCCTAAGTGTATCATTTCTGTTTGAATACTCACTCAGCATGGTGTTCTGACTCCAGGCTTGCTAAAAGAGGCTCTCTCAGAAATTAAAATATTGTTAATATTGCTAATGTTGTTCAGAGCATAATTCCACATCGAAACGCTGCTGGGCTTTTGGGGTCACTTTAAACGTCCAAGTTTTATCCGACTTCAAATTCAACTTCTGAGACTCCCCTCCACAGTGGATCAAACTTAGGGCCTGAATCCAACCCTTTTCTGGATGAGCTGAATGAAGCTCCACATTGTATAGCTTCAAGTCATCTTCCTATGTATAAAATTACATGCTGTACTGCTTTGTATAACAGAAGTTCATAGTCAAGCACTGTTGTGTTATGTCATGCATGAAAGTAATAAAATGAGCTCTCCTAGCTGGTTTATAATCTGCATTTGTTACAGTCCCAACAATTTTACCCTAGAGATAAAAGTGGTAAATCCCTCTTGAACATTTGGATAATATGAGTTTATCCCAAATGGAGCTGAGAAAGAAATACACACTGTGACCCAAAATATGGTTCTCACCAGAGACCTCCATCTCGCTTCCATAAATTAGATTATCAGCATGTTTGCATTTTCCCTCACTTTCAGATTCAACAGATGCAATCTGCAATGCTCAAACTAAAGTTAAAATTGTCCTGCTCACCTGGGTACCTAATTTTGAAAAAAATCTAGCCACCACAGTAAGGATCTAGCTTTCCTAAAAGATTGGTTCCTATTTTGGCACTAAGCAAATTGGCTAGTAGTCTTAAGTACTGTGTGTGCTGAGTACTGGTCTCTTTCAAAACCGATCAAGGTGGGAGCTGGTGGGTGGTGAACACTTGTGAAAATCTGTCCTCCCATCATCACTCTTAGCAAAAGTTTCTGCACCTAGTGAGCCTCTGAATGTGACCATTCATTATCAAAATCAGAAGCTCTTTTTGTGAAAACTAAGATTGGAGTTTATGATTTGAATCAGGCATAGCAAAGTCTTTCTAGATTTTTCACATTATTGCCCCCACAGTTAGAATATTGGTAGTTTATCTCCTTTCCTATCTTTCAACTTTTCCCTAATGGGAAAAAATATTTCCTGCCACTCTTTTTAGCCTCAGTAAGCCTGGAAGAGTTGACCATGTTGTGCTTTCACTGCAGTAATTCTGTTAGGCAAATGTGAATTTAATCTCAAATTTGTCAGTAAATATGCAGATAGGACACAGAAAGAAGCTCTGCCAAGGCTCAGATATTCATTCATACGTAATGAATCTCATGGCTAGACATACTTTACACGTCTTCTTCACTTTGGGAATATACAGTACGAGCTGTCTTCTCTGTGCAGAAAGTGGCATGACATTTGTGTCAATGTGAGGTTGTTTGTAAAGACTAGTATAAAAAGTAGTTTATCTGTGCTGTGGTCAATGTATCATGCTTCTCACACTTTTTGAGTCCTTTTTTGGGAATGATGAATTGTATTCATCACTGCATTCAATTAATTTTACTCAGATGGTTCTTATAGTGTGTTTGTACCAAATGTCCTCTAACAGCTGATAAATCATCCCTGAGTGGCTGCAGAAGCAGCAGCAGACATACACTGGGCTGACAGCAGGAATGTGTCACACCGTGTCTCTCACCCCCTCTTTCCAGAAAGATTTTTGTGACCTTTGGTGGCATTTGCAAGAAGCCATTTTATCCTGATGTTCCATGGCTCTATTGATCTCTGTATAGGATTAATCTTAGACAAACAGGCCATATAATTTATGTAAGCTCTACAGGTAATTAAATTTCTTCTAGCAAAGGTCAGGGCAGAATATTTAAGATTTCTTTTGAATAGAAATTGCAGCTGGAGGAAAAAAAAAAGAGGAAAAGGAAGAGATTTGGAACTTGTCATATCAATTAGTGTGGTATAACTAAGAGGACTAGAGTTATTTCTTAGAGTTTAAAATCCTGTCTTCGTCATCTGCACTCAAAAATATTTGTCTATAACTACTTAGAAATGACATTAAGAACTGTTAAAATAATTCTCATGGATGGTGAATGAAAACATCAACTATTTTTTCAGAAATACTTGAGAATGTCCCTCCTAAGCAAGCAATCCATTTTCATGTCTCTGTAACTTTATCACTGACCTACATACTCATAGAAAGCATTGTTTTTCTATTTACCTTCCAATTTCACAGATTTCAGAGTATCAGATTTCAAATTTGTCTTCCACATGAAGTTTTGAGGGTTTTGCAGAGCCTAGATTGCAATGCATATCGATGCATTTCTTCCAAGCAAGGATGCTGAACAATATTATTAACTATCTTTTAAAAAAAAAAAAAATAGGGACTTTCAATAATGTCTTCTTTTTTTTTTTTTTTCTTGAAAAGTCCCAAATTATCAGAATGTGGTGTTGTGTTTGGGAAAAGCTTGCATGACTTTTTACAGCTTCTCTTGGAAAACAGTACAAACTCCTGTCAGGACACAGTGGAGGACCATCCCATCAAGGAGAGGGGACTAAGGGGCAGGACTGAGGGGACTAAGGGGCAGGTCTACCCAATAGGGGTAAACCTTGGAGCAACATGACCTACAGAGATGATCTGCAAGGATGTCACTGTTACCTTCCTGTTCAATTGAGAGGAGTGTATGTTTGCAGAGAAATAAATTAGCTGCTACTAGAGAACAATAAAAGTGCTGCAGTTTGGATTCTCACAGATTCCCTTGTATTTTCATCTCCTCATTGAATGACCTTTATGAGGCTCTTATGAAATTGGTTATTGCTTGGATGTCAGTGAGAAATGCACTGATGGTCTGAGTGGTCTGATCTCAGTGTCTCCATTTCCTTTCCTGCAGTTAAGGCCTCAGTGACAACTGGTTTGGCTGGGTCTCTGAGAGCCTCTTAATCTCTCTAAAGGTTCTGCATCCCTCACGCATCTCTTATACCTCATTTTCCAGTGCATTCGTCACCTCTTTGTACACTACTGCACCACCACCACCATTACCACCAGTAGCAGCTTTTATTCCCCCATCCTGATACTGTGAAGATCTCACTCAGTACAGTTGCTCCTTAAACCTATATGCAAATTTAACTGATTGCCTTTAAACATCCCCTATCTCCAAATTTTGTTTGCAGTAAGAAAGGCAAAACATACCTGAGATTTAAAATCACAGAAAAACAAAACAAAACAAAACAAACAAACAAAAAAGTCAGACTGCAAGGGACCTCAAGAGGTCTCTAGTCCAGTCTCCTGCTTTGTGCAGGATCAGCTGTAGTATCAGACCAGATTATTGAGGGTTTTATTCAGCTGAATCTTGAAGACCTCCAGGACGGAAACAGCACAGGCTTCCTGCACAATCCTGCTCCACTGCTTGACTGTCCTCACAAGGGATATTTTTTCCCAATGTCCGAGCTGAACTTCTTTGTCTTCAGTTTAGGACTTTGGTCTCTCGTCTGCCCATCTTGCACTGCTGTGAAGAACCTCGTTTTATCTTCTTGATAACTTCATTTCAGGTACTGGTAGGTTGTTGTCAGGTCTCCAAAGCTGCCTCTTCTCCAGGCTGTTAAAGCCCTCATCCCTCAGCTTTTCCTCACAGGGCCAGTGCTACCCTCTGGGTAGCCCTCTGCTGAATATTTTCTAGTTTATTGATGTTTTTCTTCCATTGGAGGGTCCAAAAAAGGCAGATACAGTTGTTTAGATGTAGCCTAATAAGTACAGAGCAGAGGCAGATGGCCATTTCCCTTGATCTACTGGCTGTGTTCCTGTTCATACAGCCCAGGATGTTGTTGGCTTTTGCTGTCAAAGTCCCAGAGAAGTCCCTGAAAAGAGGCCTCTGTTGACTTCTGTTGATAAGTGAACAGAGAACTATGGACTTTGGCTGGGGAATGACTGGGTGAAATTCATTAACTGGCATAGTCAGGAGCCAGAGTAGACAGTCAGGAAGGCAACTTCTGACCTTAGAACAGCACAGTCAAATCATTCAGTGACCTAATATAATTATTTTGTAATAAACTGTCCAAGGGAATTATTGCATAAGGGTAAAATACTTGCCCCATTCAGCAAATGGTGACTACTGGGAATTCAAAAAGCAAAGAGCATCTACAATGGCATCTTAAACTCCACAACTGCCAAATGTGTAGCTGGTTCCCTGCAATAGCTGCATCTTCTGCCACTGCTGTGTGTCCCGCTGAAGATCCACTCTGGTCCCAGCAGCACCTGGCTCATCAGCTCTGCAGCAGCCGCTTCCACTCTGTAGCAGTCTTTGCTTCAGTTAGAGTTCCAGCTGCCTCAGCTCTGTCTATCTCTATCTCTGATATGATTACAACCACATCTGCTCCTCCATTCATTGCTGCTTTCATGATTTTTGTAATGTCATATACTCTTGTACTTACCACTGCTTTTTCTACTGTAACGATGATAGCAATTGATTCTGCTTTTAACACAGTTGCTAACAATATCTGTACTTTTGTTTGCTTGAGGAAACAGGAATAAGTGTACTGGATTGAGATTAAAGTTAATTGAAACCAGTGCTTTCTTCATCACTGGAAAATTCCAAATTTTTATTGAGAAGATGTTGAAACTCCAAAGTAAGAAGATGAAGGAAGACCTTCTCTTGATCTTGCTATGCACTTGCAAAATTGATGCAATAATTAGTATGGGATTTGGGAGAACTAGATTCAGATTTTCCCTTTGCCTCTAGTTTACTTATAAGTCTAAAAGGTTAGTGAGGGCCAGATCTACTGTGGTGCTTTACACAAAATTTCACAGCTGTCATTTTTATGGTGGTTGATTTTCACCATGAGTCCTTGAGTTAAAGTACTCCACACAATGAAAGAAAGCTAGAGGAGTCTGAAGAGCTTTCTCAGAGGTCATTACGCTGAGAACATAGGAAATTGTAAGGTCACAAGCACCTTCTGTCACTCCAGGTTCACAGCTTGAAGCCATCTCCTGGAGGAAGGTGTCTGTTTCTTTTCAGAAGAGAGATGAAGACAGACCTTTCCCAAGCTACAGATGAAAGATCCAGCCATAGGTGCCCACATTCCCTTCTCTATGTACAAAAACAATACAGAAAATGAGACAAGTCAAAAGATGAAACTTTTTTTTTTCTTCTTGGATGTGAAACCACTCATTCCACAGATTACATTAGCAACCAATACAGAAGTAACTATGTGGGAAAATCTTCACTCCCTCTTCTGCAAGCTCTGTGTATTGTACTTGAGAGGGGAGTGGAGTGGACTGCATATGAACAACACCAGGCATGATACTGTACAGACCATCACAGGAAGATGACTGATATCAGTCATTAGGTAGAGGAGAGAATTGAGGTAGCATCTATGACAGCTCCGTCTCTAAGCTTAGAGCTAATTCACAGAAAGATAGCTCACTCCTCTTTTTGAAGATGCTGTTCTGTTAAATTGTGCTTTGAGAACCAATGTCATTTGAATATTTGTGGTTCACAAATGTGACAGTATTCCCCAAATCAGATGGAAAGGAGCTTTGTTTAGGTTGCTCAGTAATATCAAGGCTGGGATGACAGTGTGCATGCCTGGAAGGGGTGCACCGGACTTCTGAAGAACTTCATTATCAAAAACTACTGAATGTTCCCAGCCATCCAGGAGGAATAGCCAATGGGCTATCCTTTTGTTTTCTCACTTTCCTTATTTGTAAAGGAACAGGTTTTGGATGTGGAATACTCCATTTATATAATTGGGCGTGATTTAGTTGCCTTAGGAGTTTTTTGGTTTGTTTGTGAGGGATATAGCCCATGTAAGATGTTGCAAAGCATCTTCTGACCTTAAATGAACCACTAAGCTGTAACTAATATCTCTGTGTTTACTTATGATAACATGCTTTGAGAAAGTGCTAACAAAGACACATCTTAGAGGACATTTTTGGTAACCCTGAGCATTGAGAATATTTTAGATCTACTACCACATGAAGCAGTGACAGGTAGCATTACCCTGGTCGCTAGCATTGCCCTGGCCACTGTGATAATAGTATTTCATTTAAAAAGCAGTATGCAGAATTGGTCACACCCTGCTGCTAATAACAACTTCTATATATCTATAGCTGTAGGACTGAGAATAGTACTCAACTCTTCATAATTCGGAGCACTTCTCCAAAAAATCTGGCCTAGCATTTTTGCCGTCATGAGCTATCGCTGAGGTAAAAAATAAATAAAAATAAAAATAAAAGGTAGAGCTACCTCAGAAGAGCTTCCATAAGCACATAAGCACATACACACATAAGCATATGTTCCAGAATCACATAAACATACTAATGTTTCCGGTTTTTTTTTGTAAATAATCATACTTTCAGCTCCCAAACTTGTTCCTCTCCCATGAATGCTCCTGTAGATCTGTCTTCACAGATGCATAGTCTTTTGTTAGGAGTTTCAACTCAAAAGCTTTACAGCCCTGCTCTGCTCGAGCAGTAAGTCACTCACTCTGCTTAGCCCTGTAAGGGTCTGATCTTCCTAACTTAAACACAGAATCTGTAATTTGGATGATCTGGATTCAGGCATTTGAGTTCCTGGCTTCTAAGGAGTTCTTTAGAACAATCATGAGCAATTCAGTTCTTTTATATTTCTGACTCCTTATCGTACCTACAGCTTATGGCAGTGCAGTACACTATTATAGCACACTCACTTTTCTTCAATCATTTTATATTTGGTTTTGCTCTGTTGCAGTATTACACTTGATGTTGTATGTCTGAGATAGATTGGGCAGCTCCACATTTGTTGAGCAGAAAGCACTAAAGCAGTCTCCTTGAAAACAGCGGATCTGGGTGCTTGAATTTCAATAAGTGCACGGCATTTGCAGAATCAGGAGTCCAAATCTGCCATCCAAATGATCTGCAAAAGCAGCTGGTCTTATGCCTGTCTAGTCAAACTAGTCCAAACCTCTGAACATTTTGAGGCTCACCCATCACTAATAATTAATGTCTGGCTTTCATAAAGCTGACATTTGATTTATAAAAGCAGACTAATAAGCTCTGAAAAGGCTTAGCAATACTATCGAGTAATGTATTGCATTACAAATATTAAAAATTACTGTCAAAATTAACATAATCTACTGCTGGGCACGTTAGCATATTAATCTGACTGGAAATGTGACCTCTCTGCCAACTTTTCAAGTGACCCTGGCAAACTCTGACATTTCTGGATATATTACAGGTAAATGTATATTTTAGAGAACTTCTGTGGAGTCAGAGAATGCAGATATTGAATATACTGTATTTTCAACTTTTATTACTGTTGCAGGATTATCCAATACATGAAAAATATCTTATGTATTTAGTAAGTAGCCTATTGTTTTACATTGTTTACGCAAGTGTTTTTTTCTCTTCTTTTTTTGTGCATGTGTGTGTGTGTTTAGCTTCTCATTCTTGAGGCAGATGTTATCTTTATGGTTAAAGAGGTCTGGGCCTCCCTCTGCGATATTTAAAGAGATCCAAAGCCTACTAATTTTAATTTCAGTGGCTGCAGTTAGCAAGCAGTGAGAGTTGTTGTCCTTGAGATGACATGCATGAAAGGACAAAGTATGATTGCGACTTTGTCCCATCTTGCTCGATCTCTTTGCTGAACAGTAGCTGTAATATGTATTTGAATCACAGAATTACAGAATGGCTGAGGCTGGAAGGGACATCTAGAGATCATCTAGTCCAAACCCCCTTCTCAAGCAAGGATACCCTAGAGCATGGGGCATGGGGTGGCATCCAGGCAGATTTTGAAGATCTCCAGAGGAGACTCCAGAGTCTCTGTGGGCAGCCTGTTCCAGGGCTCTGTCACCCTCAGTCTTTCAGATATTTCTGTTCCCCTCCCGTTTTGTGGATGGAGGTCATCTGGAGGAAAATAATGAAGTAGGAGATAATATAGCAGTAGTTTATGGAAGAGGAAAAGGAAGGAAATAACATGAAATTATATGTAGGAAGCAATGTGCCTTCCAGTTTCTTCATATTTTTCAGAATTTTGTTTACAACTCTGGATGCATTTGATAGCAAAGTATTAAGACTGGATGTGATATTTATGGTAGATTTTTCCCTGAGTTTTTCATTTTTTCATGTTTCCTCTTTGCCACTAGCTATTTCCTTCTGCTCCTTTTCTACTTCATGTCTGCTGCAGCCACGGCAGCCCATCTCGCTTTGATTTAAGGGTCTTCAGCAGGTTCGTGGTTACCCCCTTCACCAAAGTCCCCCCCCATCTCACTGAGGCCTTAAAGGGCTAAAAGACTAGAAAATATTCCATATTCTAGAATGAAAACTGAAGGAGTAAAAAGATGTGACCCAGCTCCTTATGAGCAAACAGCAATGATCGTACTATGAACCACAGTAAACAGTCTACGGCGAATATGTTGAGCTGTCTGAAAAAGTATTCACTAGGGATTAAAGTAAGCAGAGAGGTAATCAAGAACAACAAATTAACTGAAAAAATGGAATTCATGAATTGTAAATATATCTTGATTCCAACAACTGTATTGAACCTGAAATCTTTGGGAGAATTTTGATATATTGGAACAGTTTGCACTGACATACCTAACACATGTACTTATATTTTGAAAGAAAAAAAAGTCTTTATAGCCTGAAGTATATTTTTTCTTCTGCTCTTTTGGTTTTTTTTTCTCCTTCTGTCCCCACGAGCTAATGAAGAGATAAAAAAACACCCTTTTTTTTTCTTTTTCTCTTTAGGTCTGGACTACTCAGAGATGAAGGGATTTGGAGGTGTACATCTCCTTTTTTGATGTCCATAATATTGACAGACCTGAATTCCCTGAGTGTAGTGGATTGGCTCAGGGGCCATCTGTCTGAATTGGCTATGTTGTCCCAGGCTCAAGTGACCACCCAGCCTGAGCTCTGAGAGGAGGGGTTGTGGGGTGGAGAGAATTGCCAAGCTGTGGTTAGTTTTTTTTTCCCCAAATAGCTCTGAAATATGGCTTGGTATGTGCTTTGAGTAAAATTATGCTACTGTTCAGCTCTCCATTTGATTAAAGCATATCTTTCAGCTTTTAAGGGTGGGCAGTGACTTCCTGGGATTAGAAAGGAAAGGGAATGGCTGGCTGGAAAGCAGCAAGGAAGCACTTTGTTTAGCAGTAGTGGGAGGGCAGAGTAGCATGTGTTGCTAAAGTCTGGGACTTGGCCATGTTACACAACTGCAGTTAAAGATCTGCTAAATTCACTCTGAGAT
This sequence comes from Nothura maculosa, assembly GCA_032353885.1. Classification (NCBI taxonomy): domain Eukaryota; kingdom Metazoa; phylum Chordata; class Aves; order Tinamiformes; family Tinamidae; genus Nothura; species Nothura maculosa. The sequence continues at coordinate 1,318,180 of JAUBOD010000865.1, forward strand.
CCATTTTCTTTCTTAATATTACACACAGGAACGCTTTTACCAGAACAATGATTCATCCACTCTGGTATTCTAGATAAATTTCTGGAGAGCGGGGCTCCCTTGGGATGACCATGTGACTATTAGCCACGGGACAAAGGCCTTCTCCGCCTGTCATCTTGCCTGAACACAGACTCGTTAAAATCAGAGCTTTTTTTTTGAGTACAGATTCACTTGGCATAACAATTTTCTTCCCATAATAAATATTACAAAGAATTTTGGAAGTCCATGCTTTCTCACGGTTTCCATGGGGTGCTGGATTCCCTGAGTCTTGGGATCCAAGAGAAGCTTCTGCCAGAGAAATACTTTGTGTAAGGGCAGGAGAAGTTTCATCCACAGGCAATGCAGATATAAATTCATCGGTTAAGTCACTATTTAACTGGGATGTGTGAAATACAAGGAGCATGCTCACGTGCCACTTTACTAATTCACAGAAATGGAAAACTTGGTTAGGGCTGTAGTGGCTGCCAGTTTATGAAAAGAAATGATCTTTTCCCTGATTCTGTATCAAAAAGAAATAAATTAATGAAACAAATCTTTTTTTAAGACTTTTAATGGAACTATTATTTAGATCAGTCAGAACATTAGTTTCCCCAAGAAGCAAATAAATGATTTAACATATTTTTAATATATAGATATGTCTATTTATAGTTAATTTTGTCAAAAGAAACTGTTTAAAAACTCCAGAGACCAGAATAAGATTCCTCACAAGCAGCAGGTGAGATTTCTGGGATTTGACTCAAACTTTTATACAGGCTTCTTAGGCAATATATAAATATATATTTTGTTTCTTCTTTTATCCAAAGAGGAGAAGAAAATTCTCAGGTGTGTTAGTATCTAATCAATCTCTTCTAAAACTTCCAGAGATCCTTGGGTGGAAGACTATCTATATACTGGGCCTATCATTTCTGAAGCTTTGGGCCTGTATGTTTATTTGGCTCAATATATTTTCATTTTAACACAAGTAATATATTAACAGCTCAACTTAGAAAAAATCAAAAGCTTTTATAGTTTGAATTTGAACTGATTTTCCTCTTGCCCTTTTCTTGAGCTCACTAGTACTGCATCTTATCTATTGGCTTTATTATAGATATTGAGAAATTCTCTGACTGTCATTAATGAACATAGAAGGAACTGAAATATTACATCGTTATTGTAAACTAGTTATTTTATTACTCTGTGGAAACAGCTTATTTTGATGGGAATGATTTCTGTTGTATATATGTTCCTTCACTGATCTCATCAGGATGCCAAATAAACCATCCATGCAGGACCTGAACCAGCTGTCTTCCACATTAGTAAGGAATTGCCTGAGGAAGTTGATGGTGAATCATCTGGTTTGGGAAGGGTGAGAGAGCAGAAAACATGGGCAGGGAGTCCAAAGATTTCCAGACTTGAGCCTGGGGAGGTGGATTAAAAGAGCTGTGCAGCATTGAGCTCCTTGCTGTGGAGGTGGCAGTGGTACCTAAAGAAGAGCTGGACGTGTTGGTGGTAAAAAGTGGTCAGCGTTAAGTCAACTGGGCCAAACCAAACCTCCCTGTTCATGGTTTTCCATATTATTTTTCACCATCTTTTGAGTGTGAGGTCTATGCAGAGACATTGAGACTTTAGTGAAGTTCTTGTACTCAGTAAAGACACTGCAACCTGCCATCCTCCTGTCTGGCATGGCAAACTGAATGGTCACTTAGGACTGTCTGTCTCAGCAGTTCATATCTGCTCTATTCTGCAGCAGTGAGATTTGTACTAGGCCATGGGGATAGCCAATGGACTGCTCTGAGACTCTCCCCTGCAGCTCAGATTTGGCTTTTCAGCTGTCTAAGGGAAATATTTTCCTGCTAAAAGTCTATTTTGTCATAGGAAGCAGATGTTGCACTTATATTTCTATAGTTATTGCTTGGGCCTTTAGGTCTTCCATTCAATATTTTCATCTCGCTTTTCTAAATCTGAGCAGTGTGGTGATATTCATGGGATTTTTAAGCCCTTTCTTGGACACTGTTTCTCAAACTTAAATGCTTCTTCTCCTCTCAAACAAAAAGTCAAAATTTTAAAGGATGCCTATGTTGCTTGTAGCTATTTTGTTTTATCATGTATGTGAATTTTTGTCGTATTTTCTTGTAGCATCTATGTACAAAGAAAAAGCCTGTGTGATGGATGTTGCAATCTCAGGCAAATTTGTAAGACAACATCATATGTTTTGGTAAAATTATGTTTTTTGAGGTTTGTTAAAACCCACAGCTATGCATATTCTCAGTAAGAGTCCTTTCCTTTTTTATTTATAGTGGTCCTCATCATATTCTTCTTGCAGTCTACTTTTCCCCCCAGTGTTGATTCACTGGATGCGTCAGTGTTTCTTATATAAGACATATTTTAAATATCAATTAAGAATAAACCTAACCAGAATTATGTTTGTATGTGCTGAGATCACTTCACTTTACATATCATCCCTTCCACTCATCTCTGGACTGGAACAAAGAAGTCCTGAGAACATTATCAATATCATATTTCACATTTAATTGGAATTTAGTTAAATATGAGAGAGGAAAAGTTTATTTCCATTATGCCATCCCATTCCATTCTCACTGCTCATGATCTCAGTTATTTGTGAGATAATATTAGTTCAAAACCACAAAGAATTTCAACAACCTTTATTCTAGTGCAATCAAGTGCTGAATTGTAAAACTGATAGGGGCTTCAGTGAAAAATCTGGCAAGTGGATGGGAAGATGTCTTGCTTTCCTGGGGATTTCATGTTTTCCCTAACCCTGGGGTTACTGAAAGTCCTCAGTAATGAAGCAACTGTATGTAAGATTCTGGATCTTCTGCAGCAGGTTAGAATGCTTTGTCTTGCATGCACATTTATGATAAAGCTCATAGGAAATTACCTGATTGTAAATCTAGAAGAGATCCTGATGATTATTGCTCTAGACTTTGTTGTAATGCAGATCTCGGTCAAAGCTGCCTGGGAAAAGATGTAGAGAGATTCTGTAAACCGAATATTTTGTATAGCACGTCTTCCTAATTCATCCACAACTTTTAATGCCAGCCACATTGTGCCTCACATAGCAGACCTGCATTTGTAAAAGGTCATTTTCTGTCAAGTAATGCACTTGTGTACAAAGAGGCCATTCCAACCTTGTTCCTCCAGTGTGTCTGTTCTGTGATCAATATCACAGTCTAGACCTGGATGACTGCAGAATCCGATTGCAGCTTAATTTCCCATAAGAGTAGCTAGACCTGCTGAAACAGCTTGAATATGCAGCATTGAATAAGCAGGCTGAGCGACAAATGTCCTCACACCATATTGGGAAGCACAATTAGCACAGCAGAGTGCATCTTGCTGTGTTATTTTTCTCCCCATTTCATTTTGAAAGGATTAACCTCTGGGATGGTCATTGCTATTAAAGGAAAATAACACCATTCATCACTGAATAATAAATTCAAAGGAAACTACAGAGGTATTTGTATATTTAAATATAGAAGTATATTGAGTTTATATAAGCTTACATGCTTGCATGGAGGGCATCTTTAAATGCATTAGGATAACATACTAACAATATGTTAAACACTTTGTGACCACTGAAGTTTTTAACCCAATTTTTTGGTTAGATTTAGTTGGGAAAACTCTAAGGATTATCTTCCCTGCCTATCCACATTACTCCCTCTGCAAGATGGCCTTGTCCTCCCAGTGTGATTTATGGTGTATATCTGATCTACAAAGTCTACAGTCTGACGTACAGGACAGATAAAGAGCGAAAGTAAGAACAAAAAGCTCACTATTAGCTTTGACTCCTTGCACTATGAGAAGGGATAGTTTCATTTGGGATGGCTGATGGAGTCACTGGCGTAGATGGCAGGCATCTCCCTGAGTTTCCTCTAAACTAGCTTGTGAAATGCTTCAGGTGAAAGCTTGGCATGCAAGAGCATGTCTCAATTGACCCTGGTTTACACTGGGCTGTAATTTGCAATGGGTTAGAAAACATGTCATGTTAAGTTTTGTCTTTGTTGCACATGTCCTAGCTCTGGTAGAGGAGCAGGAAAAAAAAAACCACTTTTACCATTAATTGCATCTTCCATCAAAGTTCAAACTGACAGTATACAAGTCAATACCATGAGGTTCTCAGTGGCAGTTCTTGGTCTGGTTTGCTAGATGAAGTCAGATCCTCTCTGAAGAGCTGTTGCATGAAGGTTTTGCTGGATGAAAGGACGGTATCAGAAACAGCTAGGAAGGGACAATGAGGAGAGAGATGTGTCAGGGGATATAGGCAGATGACTCACCTCTGTTAGGTAATGCCTATGCTAGCATCAGCAGCAAATACCAGCCAAAGTAATGTCAGGATGTATTTCCCCAGCAGATTGGGCTGCACAGCGTATTGCACCATGGGAGCTCTTGGCTGAACTTATTCCTAGATCCCTGTTTCCTCTTCTTGTGCCAGATACCTCCACTGAGGGTAACATTGAAAAACCTGTGTATTGCTTTAGTTTTGATGCTGAGGTTTAAATAATTCAAGTATGGTGGTATCAATTAAAGAAGAAAAAAAAAAGCACAATGAGTATGAGGAGGGAAGGGAGACAAAGGGCTCAGGTATCTCCCAATGAGGAATCACTCCTACAATGGACCATTAAAATTTAGCTGAGTCTAGTGTATTGTTTTTAATTTGTATTCCCATAACATACTCTGTTAAGGAGTGTGTATGCAGCAAATGCATATTAATGATTCCACACATTTGCATATTATAGATCCATAATACCAAGGGTGTAGTAAAAATCTTTATGAAAAGTGGTGACTATGCAGCAGTCAATTTTCTCTGTATCTTGACCATTTTAATGATATTTTTTCCTGGCACATGCACTCATGCAGACATACATACACACACAAAATCCTCGCAACTGATAGATATACTACATTAAGGGACTAATGGTCTGCAAAAATCCATTTATAAAAAATGAAGAAATGTTAGATTTATATAGAGAATCATCAAATTACCTCTTCCTCTGGAAGACATCCAACACTTTGTCCCTTTGTTCTAAAAATTTTTAAAATGACAACCTGCAGAACATATTTTTTAATGTATTTTAAGCCCCTAGATTTAGCCCCAAGAGAAGACTAATCTGAGTATCACGTCTAGAGTAATTTCAATGGTTTGGATGCAAATTCCTGTATTGGCAATGTTTATAGTAAAAATATTGACCCACCTAGGAAAGCTATGAGATGATAGTGGTCATTAAGAGAGCACAAAATGTTTTAGTACTTATACTAATACATTTAAATAGGTATGATCCCTTATCTCATAAGAAGATGATCTACCTAGTATGCAGATAAGTCTTTTTTGGTCTGAATGCACAGCTCAGGTTGTTTCTGAAAGTCTCTCTCAGTGTAGTTACTGATAAAATATGTACCCAACATCCTTCCACTAGTGCAACTCGTTTTTTGCTAATGACATCAGTGGTTCAAAGGGCTTATAAGTGTCATAAGGCAGAGGAGTATGTGTCCTGTTATACCAGGACATGGGTAAAATCCTCCAGTGCCATTCTTGGTGAGGGAAGTCTTCCTGATGTAAGAGATAAGACTGTGGCCCAGGTTCCTCCTTACTTTGTTCCTGCCTCAAGGGAAATTTAATGCCACTGCAAATGCTGAAAGTCCAGTGTAAAGGCTAAAGTTTAGGACCAGGCAGAAACTTTTCCTTTTTGGATGAGTTCCTTGTGCTTGGAGTGCTTGGAGAAGCATGGGAATGTCTTGCTGCTTCTATCTTGAGGAGGATAAAAAAAAAATGGGTCATGAGCTCTAAGGTGACAGTGTAAGACATGTTTTTGGCAGGTTTGGCTGTGCAATCACAAGCCTGACTGAGAAGGTCACATATAATATACCATTATTCTGTGTGTGAGTGTATGTGTGGTTTTTTTTTTCCCATTGAGATATAAATAGAATGAGAGTATGAGAGTTTACTGACATCTGGACCTATATGTGGCCTGGACATGCTACTTCACTCCATCCCATAATCCCTTTCTTAAACCACTGATGTCACTGATATATCAGAACTGAGTGAGGGAAGAGAAGACTTTTGGTCCCATAACACCAATTGGACATGATCCTATTATCAGCTTTTTATTTCTGGCTACTGAAACCACTTCTTCAATGGTACAGCATTGCCTACATAGGTAAGTCCTGTCTTTATGTACTTTACTGCACCCAGAGTATAGGTACAGCTTCTCTTCCACTGAGGTGCACTGGGTCTTGTCATTGACTTCAGTGGAAGCTGTAGCACATTCTAGTTTATAATAACCAAATGATCTTAAAAACCTCAAAAGTATTATAAAATCTTCAAAACATCTTTGAACCTACTTAATATAACTATATTCTTAATGATTAATTTTTCTTCTTTTTTTTTAAGGACTGCAAAACGGATTCAAAAAAGTAATTTTTCATTCTGTAGATACTGTCTGACTTCAAGAATTTTGTCTCTATTTTCATTTTATTCAACTGACTGCACAAATCTTCCCTTGTTCATTAAAGACTGAAGAAAGTGGCACACTAAAAGGTGAAAGTAGGTAAGTGTATAAATTATAGGTATATATAGTTCTCCCTTATGATATGTTTATGGTTGCATTTCTGTGGAAGCATTGTTTCATTTCAGATTTGTTTTTAACCTGAACAAAGAAAGATCAAAAATAAATTGACCTTGGATCTTCAGAACTGAAGTAACTGGTTTGTGTGTTTCTGTCTCCTCTAACTATCCAGAGAGAAAAGGATGAAAATGCAGTTCTTTGGCCAAATGCAGCCAAATGTTCTTTGGCTGTGGTAAGAAGGAAGGATATGACGAAGGATATGAAGGATATGTTTTCAAGTGGTTGTCCATGGTTCTCCATTCCTTAGGATATCTGCAATATGTGTCAGACACTATAGAGATACCAGTCCCTGGACACTGTGTCAGTGAATAATGTACAATTATCTGCTTTAGCCCTTATGTAAAATCTATGTGAGGGGTAATGCCTAAGGACAGACAGGGACTATGAAGTCATGAGCAGGTATATAGTCTTACCATATGGACTCACCGTGGTGATAAGAGAACTGCAATATCAAAACTACACTACATTTGAATTCTATCTTGGGTCTATTACTGCTTTCACATAAAGCAGATTTCTCCATCACTGTACAATATATTTGCAGTGAAGCTGTTTGGAACAAAATAGACTTGATTTTTGTGCAGAGTTAATGTCTATCTACCTATACCTACCTATATATATATAAATATATATTTAAACACATATACAATATATATAGGTATAGGTTTTTTTAAGTTGACATCAAGTGAACATTACATGCACTAGTCTCACTAACAGGCCAGTTAAAGTATATACTTACATCCTGACTTCGCTTTGTTCAGTGTCAAAGGGAGTATGCATGAATAAGTTTAAGAAACAAGACAGAAGTCAAGATCTCACTATTTTTTCCTTAATCAATTTAAGGACCAGTTGCTCCATCCAAATCCCTTTAGACTAAAAGGGAGTTTTACTACTGACATTAATGGGAACAGGATCTGGCCCAGTTAGCAGCTATTTTGGAACAGCTTCTGTTGCCCTTCTTGCATTGTTGTGGAGAGTACAGAACATCCTTGCCTCCTATTTTTCACCTCTTAGTGCTTCCTTAGCATACTTAGGCGGAGAGTGACTGTAAATGCTTAACCTTTGTCAATGGCAAATGTTCAAGAGAGTTTGGCTGCCTCCTTCTATTTCCTTGTGGACATTTATGCAAGAGACTATCCAAAACATTTGTTCAGAAGGATATGACTAACATGAGAATCTGTCACTGTGTAAACAAAGTGACCAAAAACTATTTGGCACCATTTTTACTTTTATGGACTAGTAATTAGGTATTTGCATTTGCTTTAACAGCACCAGTTGTGATGATCTAATGTCTTTCAGTGTTTATATGGATAACTCATCAGATTTTTTTTTCATTTCACAGTGATTCAGCATAATCACAAGAGAGGTAGAGAGCATTTAAAGCAAAATACTTGTTTAAGGAACTAATATGAAATCTCATTCGGAAGCACATTAGGAATGACAAGCTGAACTCATATGAGAAGAACAACGCCTGAATTTACTGGAAACATTGCAGTAAGGATGGGTGAAGTCATTGAAAACAAATTGATGTTCCCTTCTTAAATAAGCTCGACTGGAATAGGGTCCTCTGGGTTGTGACCAGATTTAGCCTTTACAGCCATTTTGTTCCACAGAAACTAACTAAATTCGCTAGGGAATCAAATCTGTAAATATGTGCATGAGAATTTTGGGGAAGCAGAATGACACATGGATCTAACACAGTAAAATTAAATAAATAAAGTAGTAAAAGCTATAAACAAGTTGATAATGTTTGACCTATTTCAGAAGAACACTTATTAATTTATCAGCAGTATTATTAAAGCAACAGGTATGTTATACAGATCCAACTAGGCCAAAAGTTATGTGAACAACACTTATATCAGTCTGTAATATAAATATGTGTCATTACTCACTATCACCAAACTACAAAGGCTGTGAAGCCCTAATGATACAGATCCAAGTACACATTGATAAGCTTGAAGGACATATGATTTGCATTAACTTGTGTGCCTTCTACTGGTACTCTTTCTAGAGCATCGTAAAGGAGTAGGAAAATATTGTGCAATAACAAATGTGAACAAACTTGTCTTTTATTGTCCTACCACTAACAAGCTTGTGAAAATGCTTAAGGACAAGAGGAAGCAAGAATAGCATTACCTTTTTTGACTCGGGAAAAAGCAGCAAAATGCAGAAGTTTCTCCCGCATACCACATGCTTGAGGTTGCCCCAACATCAAGGAGACCATAAAAAGTCAAATAATATACACTGAGAACCATACAGAAGGCAAGTTTATTCATGAGCTTTCCAAATCTTCAGGACTAACAATGACAAAGGACAATAAATACACCAAACTGTCACCACAGCTAGTGTTACTGCTGGTCCACACATTCAGTTCTTCACTCTTTTTTTCTCCTTATTCTCCTTCACTTCCAATATGTGGAGCCTTCTACATTTCAAGAAATAATGTCAGGTCTCTGTGGTAGAAACTCTTCAATGTTTTTAAAATGAACAAAGGTGGAATTTGAATTCCCTGGGGAATTTTGCTTGGGGTAAAATGAGGAGAGTTACTTCTTGACATGAGATATTTTTTTCATCTTAAAGTCTCTCTCTTTTACTGATGGAATTGAAAAATGTTTTCCTGATCAAATCATCCAGTAAATATGAGTGTCCCTTGCCAATATTACCTTTCCATCATTTCTCCACTCAAAATGCTGACATTCCATAAAGGAAAATATTCTCAAGACCAGCCTCTCCTATTCTGCAGATGTGATTATTCTGCTAGAAGTGCATGCAGCTCATTCAGTCAAGAGGTTTGAGACTAGCTGGTGCATTTGAGATATTTTACAAGATAGAAATTAAAAAGAAATGGCAGGATATTCTGCATTTACACTACAATGGCAATGGGTTGTTGTTCCTGAAAGCTGGACATGCCATTTGATTCCACTACAGATGTGCTTTCCAAATTGGCCACTGAATCCTCTTCTCCTTGATGCACCTTTCCTACTCACCAACCTTGAGCCTATTTCCATCCAATCTGCCAGTTTAGCTGCCCTGGCAGTTTGGACAAACCAGCATAGCATTTAGATCAGGTTAGTTAATCTGGTTAAAGCAGAGGCAGCTCACATGAGCAACTCCAGCAGCAGAGGCATTAGGGTATTAATTTTCAATATGGAAGTGGTGATGAGCAGCTGTGGGGAGTAAACTCCTCAGCTGGAACAGCTAGAGCTGAGAGAGGATGTGTGACTACTTTCTGAGACATCCTGGCTAAGCAGCAGAAACAGCAGTGCAGTGTTTACATGATTTCTAGTCAATGAAAAGGTATTCCTAAACCTGCCTCAGTTCCCACTAAAGAAGCAACACATCCTACTGCTTCCTTAGTAAGAATACCAAAATCTCTAATATCTCTTCCCTTTTTGTGTCAGATATCAGTTAAGAAAGGGGAAGAAAATCTGAAGATTTAATTCTAAATACAGAGATTTGAGCATAAAATGACTACTGGAAGGGAAGGGAAGGGAAGGGAAGGGAAGGGAAGGGAAGGGAAGGGAAGGGAAGGGAAGGGAAGGAAAGGAAAGGA
>JAUBOD010000865.1:1347485-1393198 GCA_032353885.1 Nothura maculosa
CCTACAGTCTCCCTTCATGTATTTGTACATGTTAATTAGGTCCCCTCTTAGTCTCCTCTTCTCTAAGCTGAACAGGCCCAGCACACGGAGTCTCTCCTCATACGAGAGGTGCTCCAGTCCATTAATCATCTTCGTTGCCCTAAATGGTAGGTCCATGCTACCAAAAACCTCATCCAGTTTGTATGAAGAGACATTAGAAAAAATTCATAACAATGACTTAATCCTCTCGCTCTCTTAAAATGCCTTTAACTACTGAAGAACAAAGTATGGTTTCTACTAGCATTTCTCAATTTTTATTTCTGAAGAAGTGATTCTACACTCTATATTCAGCAGTCTAGAGGTCTAAACTGAACGCTGCTTGTATGTCTGAACCACACTTCTAAATCATGTTCCCTCACAAAACCTTCTGTGCGAATGCAAACTGGGCTTAGGCTTGCAGTATATGGCAACATCTGTGGACAGCCTCCCCTTTGGATGTCTTAAGAAATCTGCTGGAAAAGCATGCTTCCATGACCTCTCAGGCAAAAAAAGTGATTAGGCAAGGTTTCTTTGTATCAGCACTATAATTCTATATAGTTTTTACTTGAGACTCATTATTTTTTAGTGCCTGATAATTTGGTACATTCAGCTATTCATTCTGCAAGAGGCCATCACAGTTCAGAAGGGTGGGTTCAGTCAACATACATTTCTACTGAAGTAGATATACAAGGTGAGAGGCTATAGTGAAACTGGCCCATTTCCATGCCAGCTCCCTCAGATGCCAGGTACCTGAGGCTGAAGAGGACTGGTATGGAAGGAACTAGCTCATATTTCATGTGAGCGGATGTCAGACCTGGCATGTTTAAAGCAAGTCTGCATTCAAATCATACTACATAATGTTGATGTGATTTTGTCAAGACTAAGGTGCACAGCCAGCGATAGCTCAAACCTGAATTAATATGAGTCCTGCATTTAAAAAAAAAAGAAGTATGTTGAGGGTTGTTGAAAGTTTGTGTTTTGAGGAGGGGCAGGGCCGTTCATCACTGCGGCAGGTGAGTGCACTGAGGACATTATAAGCCTCTTCTGCACAGATGTGACTGGTGATTGCACAGTGTTTCTGTTGTTCCAGGTTGCCCTTAGCTCTCTATGCTCTTTAGCATTTGTCTGACTTCTTTTCATTCTCTTGAGTTGGGTTTCTTTCTGTCAGACCACCAGAGTAGAAACACAAGCACTTTCTTTTCAGAGAAGTCTCCTTGCAGCTGCTCTCCAGTGTTTTTCACTCTGTTGTCCATTGAACCTCCTAGGATCTGAGAAATATTTCTTTCCCTTCTGAAGGGAGACAGCATATGCCAATAATTAAGTAATTAATTATTTAAGCCCATTATAGTGTTTTCCACTCCTCCTCTGGAAGATTTGCAAATCAATTGCGCTGTTTTCCCTGCTTGTTAGCACACAGGAATAGCAGGAATCTGTCTATCTAGTGTGAATTATTATATTAACTTACATCATTAAATATTTTCATATGCAAAAGACTGAAGTCTGTAATATTATAATATGTTCAAGCAATTCTTTACATGGATGATTTAGTGTACTACATATTGGACACCTCTATTTTTCAACTCAGTGACGTGATCTACATTAATCTGGCATGACACAGATGTAAATCTTCACAGACACAATACTAAAATTGAGGATTAAATCCCCTAAAGTAAAACTGTAGAGAATAGAAGAATCAATACCAAGGGCTCGGTCCACTTGATTGAACTATGCCAAATTATATCAGCTGTCGACATATCTCAGAATCGCTTTCCCCTGCCTTGTAGCCAGTGTTCTTGAAAATCCTTGCAAATTCACCACTTTGGCTAGTGAGATGAATGTTGTTGGTAGTTTTTAGTCCATGCCATATGGACCACAACTGGCAATTCTGCAACTTGTTAATGACCTATCTTAGCAACATTCTGCGTGAAAAGATGGAGATATGGAATCTCCCTGTATTTGCTGTGCTAATCGTTATGTTGGCAAACGCTTGCTAACATATGTCACCAGCTTTGAAAAGACATGGTTTATTTATATGTTAATTACTGCAACACTTTGGGGAAAATATTTGTTGATACAAGAACTGTAGAAATAGCCAAGAATTGAGAGCTGTTGCCATTTAAAATGAATGAGGACTATCCAATAAGACTCTACAAAATTCCACAATGTGAAGGGCATCTCCTCGCTCGTGGCTCAGTCCACTTGCATTGAGATCTCCATTGATTTCTGTAAGCTGTGAGTCAGACTCCAATAGTTCTTGTTGGAAACATTAAGAAAACTAAATTCATATGCTCTGTGAACTGGGGCACTGCTTAGAGAATCTGCACTGCATTTGAACTCATGAGAAGGAGGTCACTTCTGGGTGATAGATAAGTCGCAGAAGGTGTTTAAGTACTGCTGGAAGCAAAGTCAGTGATAAAAATACATCTCATCCTTTCCTAGAACCAGGATCTCATCTGAGCATTTAGAGGGACTCTTTTAAAGGTGTCATGTCTTCTGCGAAACAGAAGCCCAAGGCTTTCACAGCTGTGGTCATTAAAAGATCCACAGTGCTGTTTGCAAGGCAATTCTGGCATTTCTACTGCCTGGAAAAGCTGCTGGCCAATGTGTGGAATTTGCCACTCTGTAAGTCTCCTTATTAGTCACTAATAGAAAAATTTCCCCTCAAAGTGGCTGGTTACCTGCTGCACTCCTGGCAGAAACCTGGGTAGTGACATATCAGGTACTCTGCATTGGAATTTCTGGGTCGTAAAGTACTTTGCAAGAAAAATTGTTCCTTCGATGTATTGATCTTTCACAGTGTTGCTATTAGCAATACTGTTTACCTTGAGGGCAAACAACAATAACCTACTTGGTGGTTACAAGCAAGTATTTACAAAATAGTTTACAAACTTCAGATTTTGCATGTGAGTTGTACTACAGAACTATAATGAGCAAAAATGAGATAAGCTTTTTTTTTCTGCCTAGAGAGCTGAGAAACTGCCAGCTGCCCCACCCTGTTGAAGCAAGGACAGAAAATTGCTCACCTTGAAACTCAACCTATCCCTTTCCTCAAACTACAAAACTGGTGAGACCTGAGAATCCTCAAATTTCACAGTTATCAAAACCATGTATTTTGCAAGCTAGTTCTTTTCACAGTTGTTTCATTCACCTTAGAGATAAGAGTAAAATGTGGCCAAGGTAGAAAACAGCAATGCAATCTTTAGCAGCTATTTTCTTAAAGCCTGACATTGTAATGTGAGTGTTTTTTATGAGCTTGAATGACAGTTGTGAAATTCACTCCACATGCAGCCTGTGGCATGCGGTAGCACATGAGTATAAAATATGTCTGTACACATGAAGAAATGGACATGTCTAGCTATCAAGAACAGGGAAAAAAATCACACTTCATTCTGATAAATCTTAGCAGTATCAATTGTGTTCATTATATCTTCCAGACAAAATATGAAGTGAGAAAAGTATGGAAGCAGGGTTAATTTTCATAGCTCTGGTAGGCACTTGTCTATGAGTTCTTGGTTAAAATTATAGAGAGATTGCTATTATTATTAAGTATTCCTCTCAAGTCCAAGACATGATGCTTCAGGTGCTCCAGAAGAGACTTCTTTGCTCCAGTGAATTCAATCTAAAGATAGAAAAGAAGACAGCTTATATGTTTGACTTCATTCTTTACAGTAGTACATCAAAATATCAGTGGCTTGCATTTTTAGAGCAATAATTTTACTGCACATCTGTCAGAAGATTTTTAGAAAAAATACACTAGTAAAAAGAAATATTAAATACTATCATTCAGCCTGCTCCTTCCGGATAAAAGTAAATGAGCCTGTGAATATAAAGGCTACCTTGGGTCTTATTCGAGATTATTACTTCGACTGTGTTAGAGGTTTTGCAGTGCCTGAACTGAAAGAGGATATAATATTTCACTTATAGTGAAATTCACTTCATAGTGAAAAATAGGAAAACATCATAATGAAACTATACTATAGGTGACTGGATCTGGGGATATATCCATCCTTCACCTGCATCAAGATAAACAAGTTTCTGAGTTATGGAATCGGCAAAACACTCTGCTTTCCTAAGTGTATTGTAGACCCTGATCATCATCCATGGATTTAAATATGGGATGATTCCATGTCCAACAACAAAGCTATCCTATAAACTTTATGCTATTCTAAGAAGTTACAGAAAAGCACAGTCTTAAGAAAACCACACAGACAAGTTTATATTCTTGACACCACCCAAAGAATGGGCCATTTCAGATGATACTCACACCTCACCCCACATCCTGTTTTATGGCAAAGCACCTGCGCAAAATAAGTAGTTTTATTTTTAACCAGCTAGCTCTGATTAACCTATTACTGACATCATTACTTTTATTTCAATTAAGCATACAATATCTCTGGGGTTACCTAAAAAAATCTGGCAGAAAGCAAGTCTCCAGCTGTCTGTTTTTGTGCCAAGTGTTTTAAATCTCTTTGGCTGTGGGGTTTGATGTTGAATAGTGTGGTACTGTTTTGAGGAGAATCACCTTTGCGTCTGCTCCTCAGCAGTGGACCGAAAGACAGGCCATATCTCAGTGCAATGACTTATTTTTTCATTCTGGGAAAGCAGAGAGGAAAAAAAGAAGTCTTCCAGCTCTACGCCCATTTTATTTTTAACAAATGACAATAGTGGAAAGCTAGGAATTCATTGTAGAAGAAAAAAGCTGCAACTTCTGGGTATGCTTTCCATGTATATGCCATTGTCCTGAGAAAATAACAGCACTTAATTGTTCCTGAAATTCTCAAGAATGCCATATATGAATGTTCTCCAGGAGTTTCACTTAGCTTGATTTAATTTTAACTATTGATTGATTAAGGAATTGAATTCTATAGGATCTCTTATGTGTAATTTATTTACCAAGGATGGGCTTTCTTGCCCATGCTAGAGGGCTAATATCTTATAATTTCTTTATACTAACAAACAAGTAACCTCACAATCTATGTCATCAGTTTTATAGGAATACATTTTTTTTCTTTGATCATCAAAAAATCATGAAGAAAATTACTTGAGTTAAGGACAATGTGCTTTGGCCTTGCTTTGGTTTTGAATACAATCTCTGGTGAATCCTCACTACTCTATATTCTATCCAAACTTGTAAAAGTAAACTCAAACTTCCCACACTTTTTCAGAGGTGGATTTATGGCAAGCTGGCAGCCATCACTGAGAGTGTGAAGCATATAAAAAATCACCACAACAGCTGTAGCAGTGCTGGTGATGACCTTTGAACAGCATGAATATCTTAGATATAATAGCTCTGGAATGAGGAAGGAGGACGCTGTTTTTTTTTGTTGTTGTTATTTATTTATTTATTCATTTATTTATTGTCAGTTTTAATCTTAATCCTGAGTAATAATACAACTTCCTGGATTGTTTTAAAGTGCTCCTTCTCCTTTCAGAATGTCTAGAGGTAACTAACTTCTGCTTCACTTATATCTTCATTCATTATCGGAGGAGCAAAAGGAAGAGTGTACATCAACATATATTCAAGAATAGCCTCTTAACACCAGTGTTGCACAAGAAAGAGGACCTTGGTTATCAAATTGACCAGTTTAAAGTAAAATGAGACACTTAAATGTGACTGCTGGTCCAATATGAAAATACAAGGAATTACAACAGAGTTTTACAAGGGAAAAGCAAAAGGTTGTGAAACTAAACTTCAGTTACAGTAAAACTGAGGTTTTTCAGCTGATCGGGATGTTAAACTAAGTAACTTCCTCACTTAAAATGAGGACACACCCAGTGGTGAGAACAAAACAAACTTGTTTTGATTATTGCTCTCTTCCTTTCACTTTTCAGATTCTCCAGAGGACCTCTATTGTCCCAGATTTCGTTGTGGTGTCCTTGCCTAGGAGAGACTGGGCTTATTTTTGGCAGTTGTTTCTATTAACTGACTGGCTTCATAAGGAGCAGAGATGTTATCGCTAAACTGCAATAAGATCTCTGCATTAGTTCCCTCACATTATAAGGTGGCAGTGAGCTGGGCCCCTTCTTAGTTTTCTTTTTTAATTGGCTGAATTATTACTTACATGAAACCAACCTTACTTTAAGCTTGCTCAGTGAAAGGCTCAGGAACAAACACTATTTGATGCCCTATGATGACCTTTCTAGTTTCTATTGTTAACTTTATCCTGAAAACATTTCTCTGGCAAATGTCCTTTTCTCTCCTCAGAGCAGAAATGCTTTCCCTAGATAATTTAGAGGTGGATTGTGCCCAGCCTCACACAAGGTTGGAGTCTTTGTTTTCAATAAGGAGCCTTTCCCTCTTTGTGTCCTTGGCCACAGGCTGACATAATCCCACATCAGGAGATTCTCAGATTTACCTAGAAGATTTGGAGCCTTAACTCCAATTCTTGTCTTAGGAATCTTTGGAAAGCCTACATTAGTGGGTAAAGCTTGAGCTATAGTACATATATTGTGCTCTGTGGTCACTGAACTTTATATGTAGGAGGAACAACAATACTGTGTCTGTTGAAGGCATTGGACCATTTTAAGGTGGATCATAGAGCCATGATATACAAGCCAATGGTTCCCAGTGTAGTTGAAACTTACAAATATTTCTATGGAATATTTTGATTCATTGTTTCTGTATTATTTGCATGGCAATAAGAAATAACAATGTAAAATGTGCAGCTCTTACTTTTGGAACTTATAATTAATTAGCATGCTGTGTGTGTAGACACTTGGATGCTACCTATTCTGACTTCCAGACTGATCAAACACAGTGAGACATCTACAGTCATCTTCTAGGACACAGAAGACAGATTTTATTTGTTTTTCATTTTTAGTTTATGCTTTGGCATAAAGAGGCATGTTGGTTTATCTAAATCTAATATATTAGATGCACTATACACACAGTTGGGATTTTCTGTGACTGCAGTTACTCTTCCCACTGTGAAGACTGAGTGTTAAAGGTTCGTTCTTGGCCTTTGATTTGTGTGTATTCTGCTTTCCTGGAGAGTTTTTTTCACTCTTTCCCCTTCATCACTTAACACAATATTTTTTAGTTTTCATTTTAGGAGTAGAATTAAAGTCAACATAGAAGAATGAGCTAAACTCTTAACAATCCTTTGAGGCACTTTACAGAACAATTCCCTAATGGAAAGCAGATTTTATTTTTAATATTTTTGCCCCTACAGTATAAATTGTCTAATTTTCTCCTGTGGAACAGAGCTACTAATTTTTAATATCATCACTCCTCCAGCTAATGTAGTTGTTTAAGAGGAAAATGCCTATAGGATTTCACTCCTAATTAAATTTCTTTAAGTCTCTCAAATTGTTTTTTATATCTCGTGAATATTGCATGTATGCAGGATATAATGGTCTGGATCAATGAAAAGGTTTACTTTGCACTTTTGTGTTTTCTAACTGGCACTTACACAATGGCAAAATCGTGAGAGACTTCATTCAACACTTGTGAATCCTGAGCTTAAGCCAAACTGAAATCTTACAGGCTATATTCCAGCCTATAGTAGTGATATCTCTTTGTTGACTCCTGTGGAGAAGTACTGATTTCCATGAGCTGAGGATGTGTCAGAGAGTTTGTGCATGTTTGTGGGTGCCCCCTTGTTTAGCTTAGTAGAAAAGTCTACTGGACTTAGTAGAAGTCAGTGATTCCAGCCTACAATATTTGAATTCTGATCCATCTATCAGTGTCCACAGAGGAATGAGTCCAAAAGAAGATGGATTCAGTCACTGCACTCTGTTCATTTTAATATAATTCTGTTTCCTTTGCTTGGCTTTACTTGAGATATTTAGAATCTAAACTGCCTCTCATCTTCCAGGTCACTGATGAGTGATAAAAGGGCTCTAGCAAAGCAGGAGGGAGAAGATCATATACTGATTTCCTTCACTTGGTTCACAAAGGGAAAAAAACGTAAGGCTTTGATTTTCAGACCTGCTTGCAGTATGCTCATAAGTTTTACAAACTCCAAGTTATGACTATCCTCCTAGGTTCCCTTTCAGCCCAGAAAAAGATGAACATTAAAGTAAAGTGGAAGAATGTAATCAAAATGGGATTTATATCTTGAAATGACTTTAAATGTCCTTGTAGAATTTAAATAAAGTTGAAATTATCTTTGTTTTTTGTGCCAAGCTGTATCATTTCTTTGGCATATCCTGTCCTACAAATGGGAAGTGGTTTTGCAGACTTCCTTATATAGGCCCTCTGTTTAAAATAGTTTGGGGTATTTTTTTTTCTTTAACAATGATAAGAGAATCTAAACTGTGTTTACATTCTTCAGCTCTCTGCCTTTTAATCTTCAAGTGAAGCTCTGTTTGTCTTTGAAAGGTAAAAAGCTCATTCTTGGATGTGAATGCTGTTGTACTAAGACATCTGATCAGACAATATTTTACTGCCAGTAAATCAAAAGAAACTATGAACTCTGCACTTGACAAAAGAGAATTCATAGCTCACAAGCAGCAGCTGAAGAAAAACTTGCCACAGCAAAGGAGAATAAACTAAAACAGAAGCAGAGATTTTGGCAGCAAATCAGGATGCTGTTCCATAAGCAGTTGGATACATCTCTCAGGGCTAGATGCAAAGAAAAGGAAGGAAGAAAATAAAAGGACTAGAGAAGAGTGAAAAAGATTCAAGAGGAGGAGAGCTCGGACATGGTATTTCCTCATGCCCTATATAATGCATTTTTATTAGTCTCATCTAATCATTCCAAAATTGGGAAATTAACAAAGGTAAAATAAATGTAAAGGGCAGAGTTTGTTCTTGATCTAGCTCCTCCAGGAAGCAAAGCTGTGCCTGACTGCAACACTCACACAGAGAATTCTCCTCATTAGAGGAGTGCACTAGAATCATATAAAGCTAGTAAAATCCTCTTTTACATCAATAGTAACTTCACTGTCTACTTTACCTGTTTTCAGTCCTCATCAACATAGATTCTTCATAGGAAATAAGGTTACCAGAGCTGCTAAGGTAACCTGTGGAGCCTTGGAATACATATCTCTTTTTCTGCTCTCTTACACCCAACAATTCCCAGGAATGACCTTGGTCTGAAGTCCTTATGGGACAGACTGCACAGTGACTCCTGCTAAGGGAGGGCACTTGTACCCGGTGGAAAATTCCTTCACCTAACAAAGAAATCCATGGGAATATACAGGAGCGCTTTCTTTCAAATACCCCATTACTTGCAGGAGATATCTGAGTGAAGAGAAAGAATTAGAATGGTAATGAAGGGGGAAAATTTCATGGAGAGAAAGTAATGGAGATAATGCAGAAGATGGACTGCAGAGAAGAAGGAAAAATGGTTTGGCCAAGCAAAGGGTGTGGTTCTGGAAATTTGTATGTATACATATGTGATAATTTAAAAAGAGAGCATCAACCTACTGCACAAGGACCCTTGCAGAAAGAATTGGCAAGTATTGTATATGAGGGAAAGGGAAAGAGAGATTATTCATGAGAGAGCTGAAGAAACCAAGCCCACTCAGCAATAAGAATAGGAAATTTGGAAAAGATAGAAGAAGCAATTCAAAAAAAGAAGGAAATTCTAAATAAGGAGACTGAGCTGTATGGACAATAGATTGTAATTCTGATGATCTATGTTATTTCTTGATAGTTATTTCCTTACAGCTCTCTGGGATACAAGCATTCTGGATTACCAGGATGGAGGAACAGGTATGGGAGACAATACAGCTCTAGTGCAGATGAGACCTGACTCCAGTAGTCTCAGCCACTTTGACCACTTCTCAAAAGCACAAACTGGGCACATACACCAAGTAATCAGGTTACTGTCGCAGATACTTGTCAAAACCAGTAAGATATTACAGTTTTTAAAAGCCTATTTGTTACAGAATTAAATATTTAGATACTAGATTGTATCAGGAAGCACAGAGAAGCATGGATATCGAAAGGTTTACTAACATTTTCTGCATTTGCTCAAGGGAATAATGGTTGTCAGGAAAACCACAGATGAGGCAGTCCTCTGAATAAGAAGGAAGAAAAGGCAATCTCATTAGTCCCTTCTTTTTATATTCCTTTATCCAAGTCACATTTCAGGACTAAATTCTTGTATACCTTGAGGCTGAAGGAGACATGAAGAAAAGACAATTCTTTGATGTTAAGTGAGGCACTCATATTACTCGCTGCCTTTTATTACACACTTTTGCTGCACAATGGCAGCAATCACTTTTGTCCAAATATAAGACCAAAGTACCAAACAAAAATTTTATGACCTATCCACATGTGACCTGTGGTCAAGAAGCAGTAGGGCACTGTGCCGCTTAAACCAAAAGCTGTAATTTGCCTCATCTTCTTAACGGAAACACAAAAGTCCAAACTTTCCTCTGTATTAACAGCAAGAAAAAACAACAACAACAACAAAAAAGTTTATTTGTGCCACTCTGCCACATGATGCACTGTCTCTTTGAGAGATAGTACCATTTTCCTTAATTGCCTTCCCAGTTTATCCAGATCTAGGAAATTCTGAGATTTTCAGGTACAGAGTGACCAAGGAAGCTTGAGTGTTACATACATAAAACATATGTATTACCTTCCAATTCATAAATAAACTTAATTTGTTCTAAAACTGTAAAGGTAGAAGATGGAACTGTTAATGGATTTATTTTTAATCCTCATAAATGCGTAAAAAAAAAAAAAGACTTTTTTTTTACTTAGGGAAGTCCTGGACAAAATTCCAGGTTGTGAGTCTTTGTAAAAGTCTATGACTTGAGGTGGAACTTGTATGAGGAAGTTGCACACTTTGGTTTCAATGAATATATCATATATAGTGTGAACTGGTCCCCTGCTGCAAGCAGTTTCATTGTGGCATGGAGAGCCAATCTTCATTTACTTTTGAGGAAACAAAATATGAGAGTGAAACTGTTTTGTAATTCCCATGCAGCCTAGGAGATGGATCTGCTGAAGTGTTAACTAGAAAACACAAGTTCCTGCCCTTGCTAATTTAGTGATTTTATGACATTAATTGAATATTTTTTTTTTGCTTCACGCAAAATACAGAACATCTACACTAAGCGTTGCATGGTTTCATTACATTGTCCCCATGACCCTCCTCCTATCCTTGTGTAGCAGAAACATGTCAATCTACTGCCAGGAATACTTTTGATACCAGTTAGATTGGGTCTATATTGCATATATTGTGTCTTTCTTATATTGATGTGTGATTCTTTGTCATTTTCAGGGTTCACTAAATAACATACAAAAATTCCAAAAGAAACCAAAACAAGAAATACTTTGATTTGGAGGGGAGAGATTGAGGGTGTTGTATGGAAGGGAACTAATTCATACTCTTGGGAATTGACAGTAATTCATTCTCTCGGAAGCCTCAGTAAGTGTGTAGATTATGTAAGATTATATGAAAAGATAGTCTAGACTCAGTGGACAATAGATCTTCTTCTAATAATAACACATCAATACAAGTACCCAGGTGAGCTTTGCCCTGACCTCTTAGGGAATATGTGACCTAGAGAATATCAAGGATGAGATTTCAGGCTGTAGTAGTGAATATCCTTATTCATATATAACCTAGACTGTTGTTCATATATAATCTAGACTCTTGTATCTAGACTTTTCTCTCCTTCCTCTCATCTATCCACAAAAATCACTGCAGTCTTGTGAAGCAGGATATGTGACAAAGGCTAGATTTAGCTCTCTCTTAGACTAGCAACCTTCTTTTTCTGCAGAGAGTATATCAGCTAAATCAGTCAAATTCTGAGAGTCTCCAGGACCATTCTGCAAATCTCCTCATGTGCCCAGGAGGACAGACACATTTTCTACACAAATTGAGAAAGATTTTCTGCACAAGTGCATCACAAGACATCCTAATGGCACCCAAGGGAACAGGAAACTAGGAGGGCCTCTGTAGTTTGAGATGTCATCATCTAGATCTGTGGGAGTTTAGGAAAACTGCTGAACTTCAGAACTAACTTTGGCATGAAAATTTCCCTAGGGAAATGGCCATATTTGAAGATGAGGCAAGAAGTTATGCAAGTTTTTGTTTCTACTTGTGTCATCTGAGATCCTGTTCCCATATAAATAATATCTCAGTCTTGTGGTCCAAAGTGAAGTCTCACAAGAACAACCCACCTAACAATTGTCAATCAGGAAGATCATAACAGTAGTAACATATAAACAATATATTTGAGTAGGAGACCAAGACCAGCCTCCTTCAAAATTTTGCCCATTTCAGCTAGCCTCCTTCTCTCCTTTCGATTTTCATATTATACTCTTAATACACATATTATTCCCTTTCTCACTTTTCTGTATATTTAGTCTTCTTTCCTCTGTAAACTTCAAGGGGAGGCTGCAACTAATTCTATCCTGTTGGGAAACTCTGAAGTTAATGGCTATGTTGAATCAACTCACTCAGTTAAATGGATTAGATAGTGGGTAAGGACCAGAGAGATGGAGTTCTGCTTTCCTACATGAGCATAAAATAAGCAGATTCCTAACTAGGCTGAATTTGATTGGTTGCCTTCACCAACTAAAAGAATCACAGAATTACAGAATCACATATTGGTTAAGGTTGGAAGGGACCTCTAGAGATCATCTAGCCCAACCTCCTTGCTCCAGCAAGGATCCCTAGAGCACGTGGCACAAGGTGGTATCCAGGCAGTTTTGAAGACCTCCAGAGAGGGAGACTTCAAAACTTCCCTGGGCAGCTTGTTCTAGGTCTCTGGCACTCTTACAGGAAAGAAGTTCCTCCTCACATGCAGATGGAACTTCCTGTGTTTCATCTTGTATACATTTCCCCTTGTCCTATTACTGACCACCACTGAGAAGACTTTATCCCCTTCCTCCCTACATTCTCCTCTCAGGTATTTATACATATTAATCAGATCCCCTCTCAATCTTCTCTTCTCCAGAGAAAACAGGTCCAACCATTCAGTCTTTCCTCATACAATAGATGCTCCATTCCCTTTATGATCTTGGTTGCCCGCCACCGGACCCTCTCTAGGAACTCAACATCCCTCTTGTACTGGGCAGACCAGAACTGCACCCAATATTAGAGGTGTGGCCTCACCAGAGCCGAGTAGATAAAAATGGAGTAGAGGAAGATTAAAAGACGAAGAGCAGCATCCAGAACAGAGAACCACATAAGGCACACTTATGCAAGCCCAACGACTCTCACATGAGACAGTGGACGACATTTCAGGAAAGGAGGCAAGGATACATATATAACATATATAACATGATTTCTTCCCTGACATATTTTTGGCAATCAGCAGCTCAGGAACTTTCTGGGTGAAGACTGCTCTTTAATTGCTAGCATAGGCCTCTCCTGTATACATCTTTCCAGCCCCTCTTGGACCATACTGCTTTGCACCAAGTACCCGATGCCCATGGATTACTCAACAGCAGTGTATGCTATGCAGAAACAATTCCCTTTGACTAGTTATATTTGCTCCTTGACCATTTTATGAGATTCCTTCTAGTTATGAAGAAGTGTTCTTCTCTTTAAAAGATAGCAACAGTGGACTATTTCAGCTAGATAATCAGCCATAATATTTTTAGAGGCAAGTAACACTTCACTCATATGAGTGGGCAAGGGGTAGCTTCACTTTAAAATTTTAGTCTTTTATTTTGTACATACATCTACCTTTTGAGACCAATTGGTCGTTTCCTGGAATGGTTGTAATCTCTAAAATCAGCTGTCAGACAACAGAGTGAAAAAAACACATAGCCTTCTGAGCTATATTTGAGAGTGATTCTCTCTCTCTTGTTTTTTTTCACTTAAAATGTAGCAACTCTATGTGTTTTCTTTCTAGGCATATTTATTTCCTCTTTAGCAGGAGGTTAAGCAAAACTTCATTTGTCTAGACTGCCACGACTTCAATGAGTCAATGGCAACAAAACAGAAAATCCTTATCTTATTTGCCTTTACTAGTATAAGGGCTGTGTAGTCACATTAGCTAGTGCTTTTATGCAAGTCTTGGGACCATTTACACAGTAATCAGAAAATGTGTCTCTTTCGAAAGTTTCTCAGTGTGATTAGGTATCCTAGTCACTATTTTTCTTTCATTTCACACAGAATCTCACAGAATCTATAACGTTGGAAGGGACCTCTAGAGATCATCTCCTTCCCGCTCCAGCGGGCACACCTAGAACATGTGGCACAGGGCGGCATCCAGGCCGGTTTTGAAGACCTCCAGAGAAGGAGACTCCACAACCTCCCTGGACAGCCTGTTCTACTGCTCTGTCACCCTCACAGTAAAGAAGTTCCCCCTCATTTAGGATTCTTTTAGTATGGATCTCATGGCACATTTGGTGGATTTCTCTGGGATTAGATGAACTCTGTGGATCATAGGTATATGAGTATCTTTAGGGAGTCCATAAATCCATAACAGATGCCAATCCCCATAATGCCACTGATTGCACAGAGATGATGTGACAGCATCCACATTGATCATGCCACAAGGACTTTAAGAGAAAACTTCCATTGTCAAATGGATTTGCTGCTACATTTATACTAAAGAACTTCAGTGAGATCTGTAGCATGTAATACATTCACTTCAGAGATCAGATTTAATGGAGAGAACAACACTGACCTGTTGCTTCCACCACCATAATTTTGCAGCCTTCAAGGATCCTCCATATGCTCTTTCTCTGTGTTTCTCCTTGCCACCCCATGGCTCAAAATGTAACAGGGTGGATGGCATTTTTGCACTAAAATATTAGTCCATTTACCAATTACTATGAGCTTCTCTTGCTTTACGTAATCTAATGCTCCTGCTCAGAACAATCCCCATCCTCCCACAACTTGTATCCTGTGTGTCCTCCGCTTCCCTCCTGTGAAGTCATCCACAGTTATATTTGATCCTCATTTTATTTGTGGTGACAGTGTTATACTTAATACCTCCTGGAGACTGACCTCATCTTTGCACAAATAGACATAATAATTTGTTACCATCTGTTCGTCAAGTCATCATCACCAGATGATGAGGCTTCACAAGCCGAAACAGAACACTCGTGTTCCATTGGGTGCCTTTTAAGAGCTGGTCTCTAAAGCATAACATTTAATTTGAGAGTAAGTTAAATTGTTTACAATACTTCATAGAAATCTGTGCTACAGAAACCTCATGGATACAGTTGCCTTTTTCTATAAGGAAAAACAGGAACTAGCATATTGTTTTCAAGTCTATGAGTCAGTGAAAATAATCTCATTAATATGAGCAGGTTTTAGAAGGAAATTCAGAGATTACAGACCAGGAATAGCTATCTGAGCTGTTCCTACTCCTACAAGCACTAAACATGTTAGCCTGCTTAGCCATGAAACAAAACAAACCCCACGAATAACCAGGCTATGAGATGACCTAATAGTCTGTGTTTTTCAAAGTGTGAAAGCAAAAACCTTTCTTTGAACTAGAAATCAATAGAGATAACGTTTCCCTTTTCCTGCCTGGACCTCTGAGCTCTCTAACACTGACCTCACTGCTTGAACCTGGATCCTGGTAGTGGAAAGTCCTTGACTGATGGCACTGGAGAGAAAATCATCACCTGCTCACTCACAAACAACACATAGGCCTATATCGCTGTTTGTTAAGTAAGATCAGCTAATAGTTGCACAGCGGAGCTTCAAAGCTTCACAGTACTGTTAATAAGGGCCTTGTAGTTGCCGCCTCTCTACAGAAGCCCTGGAGTTTAGGTATAATATTTAATGCAAGAAACTTAATTTTATTTGGAATTGACTGTTCTTCAGAGAAAATAGAATTAAGAGAAAACAAATATTGGCCTCTGATTTTTATCCTAATTTTATTTCCATCATTAAAAATAATTTTACTAAATCAGCAGAGTATATATGCAGTTCAAGACCAGGCCTCCAATCCGAGCCTCTGTCCTGGTGAAGAATGATTTTTGTAAGAATTATGCAGTGGAATCATATGGTTAGAGCTGCTCCTATCTATTCTGTTACCTCCAGAATCCCAAGTTGAAATATAACTTGTCCACATGTTCTGGAGGAATTTTTTTTTAGTACATATAATAGATGTAGAAAATATAAAAATATATACATCCCAAAACCATTCTTATCAGATGATGCATGAGTATGTTTTTTAAAAAATCATCATCTACAATAACACTGCAATCTTTATGGTCCTCAAATATGTAAGGTCATGCAGGAAATGTATTTTAAAGTTCTATCTCAAAACTCGAGAAGAGAAAGGACTGTGCTAAAATTCAGTTGACATTGCAAAATCATCTCATTTTCTGAA
This sequence comes from Nothura maculosa, assembly GCA_032353885.1. Taxonomy (NCBI): domain Eukaryota; kingdom Metazoa; phylum Chordata; class Aves; order Tinamiformes; family Tinamidae; genus Nothura; species Nothura maculosa. Next base: position 1,363,716 of record JAUBOD010000865.1, read on the forward strand.
TTTTATTACAGTACAGTATTTACAACTTTAATGTATTAAGTACATTAAAAATACAGGTAGTAGTATGATTTTAGCTATGGACATTTGTACCTATTAATTTCTTACATTTCTATCTCTGTCTTTTTACTAAGGGTGAAATAATGCATTTTCCAATAGTGCCTGTAAGAGCTGGACAGCATAGACACTGTAAGTCCTCATGCTAAATTTATATGCTTATCTTTCTTCACCATACAAGCAATGAGATGTCCTTGGTACCTGTTAAGAGAATACGGACAATACCTCAATGCAGTGCACAGATATACAGATTGCTTCTGGAGGAGATATCATCAAGGGTATCCAGTCAAGTGTGGAGATGAAGCCTGGTGAACCCTGCTTTGGGCTTTGACCGCATACCAGCTCTATGTTGAAAGTGAGTTTGTGCTAAGCTGCCAGAGTGTGAATGAGAACATCTCACAGGCAGTCATGTTCCTTCCCAGGCTCCACACTTTTCAGCAGGGAGGTGATAATGCGCATGCAGGAAGGTAACATTTCAAGATACTTCCACTGTTTGCTCCCTTGCAAGGCTCAGAGATATGGAGAACCAGCTATATCCAGCACATTATGATCCTAGCTACAAGAATGGTGTAAGTTAAAAAGAGAGCACAAAATGGACTTATTTGTTCTCATCAAGCCCACATTAATTAAAGACTACATCCCTATAACTCTGTGACAACCCACAACCATCTCTTCTCTTTGTGCTACTAGAATTTCCTGCAACAGAAGGGTATCTGATGATGTCCTTCAGAAAGGCCCTTCAAATTTCGTCCTTTATCCTGAGTTCTCCTGCAGTGCCAGAATTTTTTCAGCATAGTAAAAATATTTCATTCATTATCCAGAGCTTAGTCATCTGATTCTTGGTGCTGATGCTGCCTTCCTGAACAATGGCTGGCTGCCACTCTGTCTGCTTCAGTGTGAGAGCAGCGGTCTATAATCTTTTTGTATTTCTGCCTCTCTCTCTTTTTAATATCCTTGACTTTATCATGGGAATTTATTTTCCTAAATGTTCGCGTGCTGCATTTTCTCTTAGTCAGAAATGGAGACCAGGTGTTAATTTGTACCAATGTCACTGACTTCAGGTGATAATGAGTTCAGAAAGGATGAAAAATGAAAGGTGTATTTCACCTCAACAAGAAGAACAGTACCATGAGTGGGAAAAATGTCAGAGGCTGGGCAAAATAGCTGGAGGGCACACCATCCTTCCCTTACCTTGCCCCTATATAACTTTGTTTACCTTTTCTTTAAATGATTGGCATTATGTGACTGGCATGACCAAAGGACTCCCAGGAAAAAGATGAAGTAAGATGGATAAGAGCCCCACAAAGCCACATCATACATAATCCATGACTAAAGCAAAGACAAGGCAGCACAGTTCTCCTCAGTTTTACTCCATCATCTCTGTCACTTTGAGAAAATAGTACAACACGTGATAGCAAAATACAATATGTGATAGCTGAGCTGCCATCATATATGGAGAACAGAGCGGACATAGACACTCTGTACTCTGGTCCAAGCCTTCTAGTAAGGGCATATGAGATGTGGAAGACTTCTGGGCCTGGATGTATTTTCTCTCTCTTTTTTTTTTTTTTTTTTTTTGGCCTATTTACTATCCCAAATGATACTCTAGTCATTCCACTCCTATATATGTAGGAAAATTGACCTGAGAAGTTTTCCATTATTTTATCGTTTTGTGAATTTTCTTATGCTTTAAGGGAAAGCTGATGGTGGTGAGGAGGTGGGGATAGTAAGAAAGTTTGAGAGCAAAGAATTATGTGTAGATATCTTACTCAGGATATTGACAGCTTTGCTGTTGATGCATTGCATTATTCTATTCTCTCTGGTACAAGTCTTTGGATTCCAGAGTCTACTCGTGTCCCCAAGTGCACTATAGTAATGTTGCCATTGCTTGGAGTCAGAGCATCAGAGATCGTCTTTACCATGCTAAGTCTCTCACAGAGAATTTGTACTTCTGTTTCTTTTTTTTTTTCCTTCTTTGAAGCTGAATCTGAGAAATAGTCATGTTCCTCGTGTACAAGAAAGCATGACACACAAATAATGCGGTAAGCTTTCAGCAAATGATCATCAAAGCTATTAAATGTCAACCAGCTAAGCTGAGCTGAAATTATGCTAGCTTGGTTTAGTGGTCTGTTGACAAAATCTCTCATTGTCATATTGATATTGCTACAGATAATTCTCCTTGGGCAAAATGTACTGTTGTTTCTTCTTTTTTTCCTATAAAATTAATGAAGAACAAAACTTTACAAATTGGAACCCAAGTTTAGGCTCCTCTGTCAGTAATGCAATCCCCAAAAATGGCTTAATTTTGAAAGCTGGTGAAAAAGCAACAAATCCCACTGAAGTCTATGAAACATTCAACAATCAGTCCCTTTTGAAAACTGAGTCTGAATATTTTGGCAAAAACTTTCAGGGCTAAATGATTAACAAAGATATGCAAATCACTGATGGTCCAAGATTACTGGTTTATTTCTACTTACACTTTTGATAAGCGATGTCACTGTGAAAGGGAAATGAGTCACATGCTTGTAAAAGGCCAGGAGAAACCAATTTCTGAACACTACAAGTACATTCCTGGCAAGATCACGAGAGGAAAATTAAACAGACCAACAGATCAAAGATGCAGACAGATGAATTGCAGCAGTAAAACCCACCCTACAATGATGGGTTTTCCCTTCGATGTGATAAACTGTGTGATTTTCACTAAAACCTTCAGAGTAGAGTGGATAACTTGCTGAGGCTTGCTCAGAAGAAATCAAAGGGAATAATGCTGTGTATTTCCATGTGGTTTGGTATATACCTGCATCCATTTTCAGAACAGCAACTGATTTCTGACATTTTTTCTATGTCACAAAAAATGACTACCTGACAAACAGAATAACTGCTAGTTCTCCTGTCTGCAGCAAGTTATTATTTGCTTTTGCATGTTTAAAAAAGAACATTTGAAGTCTTTTGATGTTATTGTTTAATATCTCTGAGGACATCATGAGAAAGTTCTGGACAATTTGTGATCATTACAGAGTGAGGCAAAAGTCCTGCTTGCATTGAAGTCTGTGGGAAATTTGGCATTGACTTTAAGACAGGATTACTTATAAATTGCATTTCCCTTCAAAGGGAAGGGAATTGCCTCCTGTTCCCCTGCCCTTAGGTTTTCTTGTACATCACACGCTGATGTGCTTTCTATTTGTTTTTTACTGGAATCAATATGACCGCTGTTCTCCATGCAGGGTCCCTGATTCAACAAAGAACTTACGTACCTGTCTAGGTGCCAAGTAGGTTAAGTGCTCCGCTTTTACATTTTGTCCTAAGAATTTAATATTTCTCAGTCATCTATATTTTACTAAAAATAACTTGTTGTATTAAATTCTTATTAGAGGCCTTCACCAAACCATACATCAGAAGGATGTCACTGATATGAAGAAAAGATTTATCAGAGAGGAAAAACATGTGAAATCATTTCAACATGATACTGACAACCTAATCTCATTGCTCTGGCTAGGATGGCTTGTGTGTGATAGCATGACTACGAGCCAAATTAGAATTCATTGTAATTCTGAAACAAATGAAAAGGGCCAATCTGTGCCCTGACTTACAGACGTGAGGACCCCCTGCAGAGTCTGCGGAGTTGAAGAAAAAGAACTGAAAACATAATTTCCCTCTCTCAGTTCAGTGACATTGCCCTGGGCTTACGTCAGTGAAGCTGAGAGCAGACAGTCATTTAGCAGAATACTGCCAAGAGATCATGGTGAGCTGCTAATATTTGTTGCTAGAAACAGTCCAGGAATGATACAGAAGCCAGATTTTTACAAAGCTTTGAAACTGTCCTCTAGACACACTATCTGGATCAAGCTACTAGGCTATAATGGGAGTCAAATGGGTTCTAAGCCTTCCTAAGCCTGTCTGATCCAATGACTTCCTCTGTCATTTTAGCAATTTCACTTGACCTTCTTGAATCGCTTTCAGGCCAGGCATGAAACTGGGTATAAGAAAACCTTAGAAGTCAACTGGGATCCAGATGCCAGCTTAAGTATACAATCTGTATAGTCATTTTTCCTGCATGTTGAAAATGACTGGCAGATTTCCATATGGAAATTAAACTGTTAACTCTCCCGGCTGAATAGAGAAGGTGCTGAATACCTCCTGCAAAGCACTGAGAGTCATCAGCTGACAATGTATAGGACCATGTTGACTCCAACTACAAAGCTATACTGCTCTCTATCCTGGTATATGCTTAAAGAAGAGCAAATTATGAGTTTATGCACTATTTCTACAAAGAAAAATGTTTGTTGGTTGAGAAATCATCACTGAAAGGAAGTCAGATTTCCAGCTATCAGAACACATACACGCTTCTGCAACTGTAAACCAATACATTTTTTATCAGCCTTTAATTTAATATTAATGCACCCCCAAAATTAAACTTCTCTTTTTTCACAAGTATGATTCTTCTTTCTAGTAAAGACAAACAGAAAAATATTGTGACATTTCAGAGGAATGCAGAAATCCCTAACTATGCTTTTATAGTATAGCTCAGGTGCTGATTCTCAACTTAAATGCAGTAATTTCTGGGAAAAAAAATGGATATAATTGTGTATTCATGTGTATGCATATGCAGGCATGCTTTCTTTCTGCCTCTCCACTCCAAGTGGAACACATCGTTCATCCTTTTGCCGTATTGAGATCTGGTTAAGCTATGAGTAAAGTCTTGTGTTACTACTTGTTTAAATATTAAACAAACAAATGTTCAGTGGAATTATGCAACCTATTTCAGATACATGCTTTGAATGCCATTATTACTTAATTGCCTTCTTTCCAAGAAAGACTTGGTGAGGATCTTTCAGAAAGACTGTGCTATTGGTTCGAGGAATCTATATAGATGGTAATATAGCAGTCAAAAACAGTAAAAAAACAAATGTTCATACTATACCTTCTGAATCTTCACCTCTTTCAGAGCCACTGAAATTTAGGTGACTGACTTAAAAATCAAAAACAAAGCAAAGCAAAACAAATTTCATTCATAGAAGTTAGTTGAATTACTAACAAATACTCCTTTTGAAGGCTCTGATTATGAATTTGTCAGTAGATGATGCCTGAGACATTGACCTCTTTATCAAGGTGAACTTAATCAACTCTGATGAACTGTTGTTTGTCTGATGGAATGCTGGAATGCAACTGTAATGACAATCTACTTAATTCTAACTGCTATGTAAATATTATAAAAATATTGAGTAAAAGTACATCCTAGATCTCAACCAGAAAATATTGTCCTTTGTGATTAATCACATGAAGATTAAGGAATATCTGTAGTATTAATAGAGAAAAAAACATCAGCAACAGGAAGTCATATTAATGTTCATTTTCAGTACTTCCTGAACTCTGTTATAGCTGAGTTAACATGCTCTGTAATCCTTTAGAGCTTTGCAGATTGGTCTCTATCTCTGACTTTTATCCCTGTGCCTTTGATCCCATATCTTCAAAATCTTCTACTGACATCAGATTCACCTCTTTGAATACTTTTTTCCCATCATCCTTAGTCACAAATCCCATCAAAGAATGACTGATACAATAAAAGACAATTTAAATAAAAAAATATATTCAAGAGCAGAGTGCAATTAAGAAAGTTACATATGTTCATCATAATATTACTTTTTTATTTTAATTATTGGTGTAATCTTTTAGCCATTTTTTCCCAAGAGTTTCTGTTAGTGAATATTGTAGATGCAAAGTCTTCTGGTAGAAATCATCTTATCCAACTTTTGAAATCCACAGTGTGGGCCTGTATCTGAGCTAGTTATCCTATTATAGACAATGGTGATTTTGTCAATACAGTCAATAGAGTTTATAGTCCAATTGATCTGACCAAAAGCAGAAAAGCTGACATTTGCTTTAGGATGAGACCTTAAATTCCTTTGATTTTATTGACCATCTCTCTGCTGGCTATAAATGGAGCCACTAGTTCATACACCAAAGTCTACTCTGTAGTGAGATGTATCCCATCCCTCTTGACTGTAACAGGACTTGGATTAAGCATTCAATATAGACATATACTGAAGCTCTTGATCTTGCTTTTCCTTTTAAGAAACTGAAAGTGCAATTAGAGGCCTATGAGTAACATAAAAGCTGTGCTTTGTTTGCAGATGCACCTCAGTGAGTTTCTAACCTTGCAGCTGCTTTCATCATCACTCAAACAACAAATAACCTTTGACATGAATTAAAAACCTCAGGTTCACTTGTTGGCAATAGGAAAAAAAAATCACTCACATGAGTTTTGTGAGTGGGAGAGAGAGGATGCTATTAGCTTATCATTAGCAGGTAGGTTAATTACAGAGATACCGTTCCTGTAGAAGCAATATTCTTATGCTCACTTGCCTAGGCCTGACATAGACTATTGGTGCCTTAATACTCTCCCTGAGTTCCATTTGATATTTATTTGATTATTTTTGTTGCTGTTTTATGTTTTTGCTGGACAGCTCCCTTTTCTAAATGCAGCAGTTAACAGAAGCAATTGGAAGCCAGATAACATCAAGCTCAGTTTAGTCAGTCTTTTGTTAAAGGGCATCTAGCATTTTTGTGCTATGTTTTTCATAGCTTGAAGAAAAATGGAGGCATATACTTTGTGAAATATTTCTTGGTTATCTTCATATATTCTCCTGTTATCTCCTTCTACTTATATTCTGTAGTCCTCATGGGCATTACCTAGTTATTTTGGGTGACTGTCAGCACTTTTTTCCAGACTCTGCTGTCACTTTTGATTTTAGTGACATAAAGTCCAAGGCATGTGAATGTCTATGAGGTAACTCTAACCTCAGTACTGATATTTGCTCTAATGCAAATAAGTGACAGTATTTTACTAGTTGGAACAGGAAGAGCAGTGCAGATAAAACATTGCGTCTGTTAGGGTGAGTTGGTGAAAAGTTGGCAAATTAGTTGTGAGGTTATATTTGAACTTTGAGGAAAAGACCATAACGTAGACACAGACTGAAATGTCCTTGGTCGTGGAATAGCTGTGTCATATGTTTTCAATTTGAAATAAGGCCACACATAATACAAATGCAAATCAGGCTAATAGAAGGCAAAATACTCTCATTTTGAGAAGCACAAAATATCATTTTGAGAAGAAATCATTCTGTTCCACTGTGTAGTGGGTGATGGACACAAAATATGGAAATGTCAAATGAATTTCTCAAATGAATGAGTCACATACTTTATACTGTGATATATATATGGGTATATGTGTGTAACATGTTATATATGTGGTATATATTTATACTTAACTGAACTAACTGCATATATAATGCTACATAAAACAGAGATGTATTTATTCTTCTGACACGAGTGCCTCACCCTTACCAGGCCAGATCTGGAGGAAAGATCTCATGGTCAAATACAAACTTTATTGGAGTTATTATTATTAAGTATCCATTATGAAGTTATTAAGTATCCATTATGAGATCTCGCTTTAAGATTGTGCAGTCCACACTTTCCTCCTTTGCTTTATCCTGTGTCAGAAATCCAATGGTTAGATGGACCAGTGATCTGTCCCAGGGCAGCTACTCTTACAGTAAATGTTTTTGTGGACACATGAGAAGACTCTGAGAAATAGGACAAGTGTTGCCAGGAGGAGTGTTTAGAAGGATTGCTGGCAGCAGGCTGAGGAAGGTGATCCCTCACTCTGATGACGCTGCAGCTGGAGTACTGGGTACAGATCTAGGCTCCCCAGTATAAGAGGAATGTAGAGCTTCTAGAGAGGGTCCAGCATAGAGCAACAAAGATTATCTCTCCAGCATCTCTTTTTTGAGGAAAGACTAAATGAGCTGGGCTTGTTTAGCCTAGAGAAAGGAAGACTGAGAAGACATCTAATCAATATGTATTACTACCTAATGGGAGACTGTAGAGAGGAAGGGGCCAACTCTTCTTAGTGGTGGTCAGTGATAGGACAAGGGGAAATGGGCACAAGTTGAAACACAGGAAGTTCCATCTGCATGTGAAGGAGGAAAAACTTCTCTCCTGTGAGGGTGATAGAGAACTGTAAAAGGCTGTCTGGAGAGGCTGTGGAGTCTTCTTCTCTGGAAGTCTTCCAAACCCGTCTGGATGCCACCCTGTGCCCTGCACTCTGGGTTTTCCCACTGTAGCAGGGATGTTGGAGTAGATGGTCTCTAGAAGTCACTTCCATCCTTAACCATTCTGTGATTTAGTGATTCTATGAAATAATAACGTCAAAATACAAGGACCACTTTCAAAAAAGCTGCACAGTTTAGAGGAAAATATTGGAGGAAATAAATGATTCTCTATAAAGTTATGAGATTAAAAATAAGACACAGATACGTTCCAGGCTGATCTGCTGATATAAGTGTAGAGTGACTAAAGAGTCTTGCTTTCTGTCTCTCTAAGAAGGCCCTACAAGTGCAATGCACAGCAATATGTTACTGATAAATTATGATCTTGGTTAATCGTTATTTAAAAAGCTTAAACTTTTGTAACCTTTATTTATGTTTTATTTTTCTAAAGCAATTTGATAATATTCCTTTTTCCTGATTAAAGAAAGCTTCTATAACTCCTGTACTAAACTGATAGATTGTTAATGAGAATGCTAGAGAAATGAGTTTTTAAAATCTAGTTAATATTTTAGGTTTTCTTTGAGAAAATGTAGACTGTCTATACATTTCAGTGTGTGGATTATGGCTTCCTAGAACATTGTCTTCCAAAAGAAAAGGAAGCAGAGACCACCTAATATAACTATTTTATTTCCTGCTCTAGAAAAAAAAATCACAGTGCATCTCTTCTTCCAAATATCTCTTAAAAAATTCCACTGTGGTAACAATGTCATATTTTCATCTGTGGAAAATCTATGTTTTAAAGGCAATGAAATAGCAGAAGAACAGAGAAATGTAAAATCCCCATTTTAATGTGAAACTATAAAATCTTAAGAACTCATAACCCTTGATGCTTTTTATCTGAGAGATCATCGGCAAACATATTTTTACCTACAGTTCAGATCACTGAAGTGGTAAATAGCTAACCACTTTATTTCTTTCCTCCTATTGTATTTTCAGAAAGCAAACAGACACCTCGTTCTAACTATGAAAAATATAAATCTGTCCCACTTGCCAAGCCTTCTTTATGGCAACATTTTAGCACTTAGCACTAACTCATGATGGATACATTTCATCCAGAAAATTCAATTGCTTTTCCCTGCTATTGCTGCTATGGTTACATATAATGATATAACTTCTTGTTCTAATGGTGACAGTGATGAGAGGTGTTATGATGGGTCAAGACAAGAAGGTACAAGGTCAGAAAGAATCCTCTGAAGGCCAGTTTCAGTAGTTACTGGACAACACGAGTGATCTTTTCTTTCATTTCTAACAAATTCCTGCAAATCTGTATGTGTCATTCATGTCTTTTGCTGCATTTTAAAATGTAGCTATTTGTATATGTATTTTTAAAATGAATACTCCTGGTTACAGAACAAAACAAGTGTTACGGAAGAAGTGAGATATTCAGTAATATTTCTGGGACTGGGAAAAAATTTACTACACTTTGACAGGAGGAAGTGGTGAAGCCACATTTAATAGGAAATTAGTGCCAATCCCACTGAAAAGCTTTCAGCAGACCAAAAATTAAATCTTCTTTTTTAATTCTCTCTCTGAGACATGCCTGAGTGTTTGCTAACTCTGTCTCTTCTTCTTCAGATCTATTGTGCTTCATGGTGATCCTACTACGCCTCTGTGATCCTGGAAAAGTCTATATTTGAAACCTCAATATCTATAATAATGACTTCTTCCTGTTATTAATTTTTAGTAGTTTACATAGGGTTTTTCAGGAAGCTGTCTTGCAAACGTTATCTATGGTATAATTTTTGTCTAATCCTTTGGGGTGATAAGTGATGCAAGAGAGATGTAAGAGATCAAAATAGGGGTTTTCTTGAAGTCTGCTACTTTTGTAATAACTCCTATAAATCTCAGGAGTTTTGTTTCCCTAGCTGAATCTGAAATAGGAAAAGACACAGTGTGTAGCAACTCTATAGATCTTCTCCTTGTGATTTATGCCATTATGGCCAAGAAGGCCAATGGGATCCTGGAGTATATTAAGAAGAGTGTCTCCAGCAGGTCGAGGGACATGATCACGGCCTATACACAGCCCTGGTGAGGCCACACCTGGAGTACTGTGTCCAGTTCTGGGCTGTCCAGTACAAGAGGGATGTGGAGCTGCTGGAGAGTGTCCAGCGCAGGGCTACCAGGATGATCAGGGGCCTGGAACATGTGCCCTATGAGCAAAGGTTGAGGGAGCTGGGCCTGTTCAGCCTGGAGAAGAGAAGGCTGAGAGGAGATCTGATCATTGTTTTTTCTTGATGATTTTCCTGCTTGCATGAATCAACTTACATTAACTGTGCCCACATTTGTGATGTTCAACACGAAATGTAGAACTGCAGTTGTAGATTACTTCATTAATCATCTGAAATGAAGAATTTAAAAACCAACATATAAAGAGCTATCCAAAACAAAACAACTTTGGAGAGCAAAAGACCCTAGTTCATTTCACAGCAGGCCCTAGTTCATTTATGGGATATTAAAAGATCTGCTCTGATACCAAACTGCAGGTGTGATAAAATCCCTAAGTAAATACAACATTGCTAAATACATCTGCTGTGAGAACTGAGTCCTGGTCGTCATGATAAGCAGTAAAGATTGATCTGTATTGCTTTGGGTAATAGTCCTCAGAGTAGAATGACTACCCCTCTGATATGTTATACTGTTTCCTAGGTGCTTTCTGAACTCCATGTGGTCTCCCTGTGGCCTTAAGACATAATTGACATTTAAAATAATTAAAGGATGGAACAGCTGCCTTACAGAGACAGACTGAGGAGGCTAGGATTCTTCATGCTGAGCGAGGATATTACTGAGTTTCATGGAATCACGAAGCAGTGAATAAGGTAAATCAGAGCAAATTTTTGCCAGCTTTCACAACTTCTGAACTACAGGGTCATTCACTGAAACAAGTTGGTGATTGTTTTAAAAGAGATAAAAGAAAGTATTTTTTTTATACAGAGTGTACTACTAGAATTAGTGGTCATGGGAATTTAGGGAGACAGACAGTATCAGTAGCTTCAGAAAGGAATGAGACAAATTCATGGATATCAGATCAATAAAGATGCCGAACAGGAGATATGTTCTTTCTTTCTCTAATCTAGCGACTGCAGAAGCTGAGGAAGCATGGATGAATGGGCCACAGAGTTCAGGATTCTGGGCTTTCCTTGCATAGAATATCCTAGTGCCCCTGCAAGAGACAGAATACTGAAGTAGAGCTTTATGACCAGTAGTAATTATTTTTGGTCATATGTTTTGAGATATGTTTTCAATTTGAACCATCAGAAATATTTTAACTAGCTTCTGAAGACCACTAGAGTGCTATTTTTATGGCTTTCAACTGAGGGAATGTGTTGTAGGCCCTTGGGTGATACATAAGAAGACCGTGAACAAAGGTGTGTTATTAGCACTTGGCTGAAGTATCGGAGAATCGAGACGTTTAGATCTAGTTCCTGGAAAGTTTTACTCATCTTCCAATATCTTTTTGAGTGTAGTTGATCATTTCATAAGAGCAGTCTAAAGAGAGAAAATAGATGAATATTGTCAGTTTTGACTACATTTTAGCTAGAAATTTCTGTTATATCAAAATTTTCCTTAGATGGAACTCATGGCGAGTGAACTTCAAATCAAGAAAAGGTTAATAGTATTTTTTAAGAAATTGAACTGATTTAAATTGTGTTACAAAGTACTGCCTAGTTTCTGTTAGAGGACATGATTTCACACTACATTTGTCTGTGTATTGCAGGTTATTTCCTAAGTGAATTATTTCTAACGACATAATTAATATCTCTATTCTCCCTTACTTTATAGATAAATTACATCCAATCTGTTCGAACGGATTTGTCAAACTAAGAACTCTATAACCCTCTTAAATATGACACCAGCTTTCCCATGCAACTGTTTACATGATGTTTACATGTCTGCTGGAAAGAAGGTATTATTGTACCTTTACAGTAGATTTTCTGCATCTATGAAGCAAGGGACATTCAAAGTTTTTAAAAAATCATTTTTGCATACAAAATATGTGCTTGTGAATTCTCCAAAGTAATTACACAGAGAAACTCTGATTCGTTCTATGCTCAATGTGACCAATTTTGTGCCAACAAGCAATTGCACTTGTAACTGTCCATTTGGCATGTGCAATAATGTGTTTGCTTTTCTGCATGCATATTTTGGAGAACACAAACCAGGACCTCAGGGTTTGCAATGGAACAAATGAGGCATGATACTGAGCCACCGAGAAGCCTGGCTCTGCATGCAAATTTTTTGAATCAGGAGAAGTGCTGATTCCTAGGACAAAAGCAGCTTGCCTCGCTGATTAATTCTTTATTAATTATTTTAGAATTTCCACATTAGCTGTAATTTCTCTCTTTTGAGCTTGTTGAACAGGTGTTTTTAGCCCTTAAGACCTGATGAGGAGCAAGTTCTCTTTTTATTTACATTTTTAATTGCTTAGCTGACACAGGCAGCCAGAATACAGAAGAGATTTCATTGAATAATTTGGCTTGGCATTTTGATGTCTATTTCTATGGAGTTCCATGTTATCTGTCTCATCCTGACCTATGCCATATCATCCAGGAACACATATCTTCATTTTAACCAGTTCTGCACTGCTATGCTAAACAATTATCATATATCCTCATATATTTTATTAAATGTATCCACCCATGACTCTTCAAATTTTTTTCTGTATGTCAGCAAGGTGAAACTCATTCCTCCTCTAATTATACACAGTGTCTACTCAACTCTTTATTATTCAAGCATGTCAGCTATTGAAGTGATTATATTAGTGCTAATGACAAAAATAAATAAATAAAAATAAGAGAGAAAAGGAGAATCTGCAAAGAATTTAAAGCCTAAAGAAGAAAATTATTCCCACTGCCGCTGCATGTACTAAACCCACTCAGAATCTGTTTTTTCAAGTCATCAACAGTTTGGGGATCTAGGTTGAATTTGGGTAAGATTTTTCTGACCATTTTTCTTCACTTTATATTCTTTATTTATTGTTGTGTAATTACAAGTCATAAGGTTTGCATCAGATTATCTACATTCAGGGAGGCATCTGCATGACAGAGAAAATTTTTTTTTCTTGTTGAAGTTGAGGGTGGAACTGAAAGAAAAACAATCTGAGACCTGTACACTGAGCTTTTGACTGCTACAACTACAAATTCAAGGTTCTGCAAAATTACATCTCTATATTAAATAGGATTGTTTAGGACATCCCAGAAAGGAAACAGTACTAGTTTTTATGAAATAAAGTTTCCCAGGCTCTGTGTCTGCTTTTTTCATGGCAGTTTCCAACTAATTAGTTATTTGCCCTATATCTCTTATTTTGAGGAAGATTAAGAAGGTTCTTATGAGTAGAAGTTGTATTTTCCACATAAAACCTAAAAGTGCTCTTTGTTTTATGAGTAAAGAAACTATGATGTCCTCTATTTTAATAAGTTTTTATTGCTCAGAATTTTGTCCTTTAGCAGTGGACAAAGCTTAGACATATTGATTCCTTTAGATATATATTTATACTTCATTGTTGTTCCTTAGAGAGACGCAAGGAAAACAGACCTTTATACAAAAAATATTGTGTTATTTTAATAGGAATGTTATTTGCCTTTTTTTCTGTGCTTTCTGATCTGAAGTTATTATACCTGGTGGCTATAGTAAGATAATATTGCTCTTAAATGTTAGATTTATGTGTTACATTTTTGCAGTTAGTTAGTTACAATTCAGAGAAATTAAATAGACATGGAACTATGGTTGACATTGTTATAGGTCAAAAAAGCCAGAAATCTGTATTTCAGCACATTGCTGACAACAAAGACCTTTTTCTAGTGAAAAGAAAAAGGACTGGATGAGCTAACTTCAATTGTTCTTTGAATTATATCTGATTTCTCTGCATCACTTCTGCATCATGAAGTGAAGGTGAGATGTATTCAGAGAGAAATGATTGCATGACTCTTCTCAGGTTTGTTCTTTAAGCTTGTTAGTTTATTCTTGATCATCCTTCAAAATTACTCAATTGCCAGCATGAACATTTACAGTTATTCATTTATTCATATGAAAATACTGATCAGCTACAGCAATTCACAACCTTCTTTGGAATTCCTCATTTCTTTGAGCTGAAAAAAATAAATAAAAGAAAATATTTCAAGCTTTAAGACAGAGCTTTTTTTTAACTTTTCATTAATATTGATTAAAAGTAAAATTTCATAAATTTGCTTAATATTACTAATAAAACCCTCACAGAATATATCTTTCAAGTTAGAAAAAAATGTCTTTTAATATAAAATTATTTGAGGATGAGAATATTTTGCTTGGAAAAAAAAAAAAAAGGAATGTGATTCTGTAATTCTGTATAAAGAAAAAAGATCACCTTGTATTATCCAAAACAATTTTTGATCAGTATCTCCTGAAAAAATGAATTGTCTTGGATGTCCATGCTTGTGCTCCACATCATCCTTTGAGAGAATTTGGGACTCATTTTTAGATGTGTCAATCTGATTGGAGATTCAATTAAATTGCAATGAAATTTTCCATTTCATTATGAAATCCAATGACACAAAGTGTTTCAGTTTTACTTTCACACTCAAACTATAATGAGATAGGAAAAACAGATAGGAACTGAAATGGAAGAAAAGAATCACAGGGAACCTGTGTTGAAAAGCGGCATGAGATTCAAAGAAAACAGAGCTTGAAGAAACCTTTAAGCTAAATCTTGTCAAATCAGGCTGATCCTTATAATAAGCATATTTAGTCTCATAATCTAATCATGATATCATGCACTCATGCTTGGGAAAGCTGAACGTAAAATTTTAATGGAATGTTCAAATGCTACAGTTTGGTAATTTTTTGTTTGTTGATCATTTGGAGGACTGAGGACCGGGGAGGGCTAGTGAACCTTGTAGCAAGAATAGTCTAGCTCTATCAAATATGGAAATTTGCTATCAATAGAAACCATGCAAAGTTCAAGAGCACAGCAATTAAAGTCAAATTAAGTCAGTTTGTCATGAGAGAGCTCTAAAAGAGATTATATCATTTCCTAGTATAAAAGAAAATATTTGAGTTCCTAAATGATACCAGAGTTGATCAGATTCAGAACATGCTGGTAATATGTGGATATGCCATTAATAGTGAAGTGAAAGAATTGAGCTTTAATGAAATCTAACCTTTTAGAAACACTAATTGAAAAGCAAAGTATTCACTTCTTAATACTCAACATTTTAACAGGTAATATTTTTTAGCAGCTGGATTAGTTGTTAGTACCAGGAAGGAAATCCTCTTTTTTTCAATAAAAGTAGAAATAAAAAAACAAAAGTTTTTATCAAGTGAAGGCCTAAAGTTTGCATTTTAAGCTAGTGACATCAGAGAGCATACATAATAATTACTCAAGTGAAAAGAAATTTCAAATGTAGACTTATAGATATGGAATGAAATGAAGCCATATCATACTGGATCACTCAGATTTTAATTGGCTATGTGTCTGGAAATTTTACTATATTGTTGTTTATTTCTAATGTTTCTAGTGTGCTGCATTTGGAGATGATCTGGATTTTAATGTAGATTTTTCTTCTACAGCTGCTGAGGTAGAAGAGGTTTTTCTCCTCTTATACCAAAAGCTGATGGGTAAGGATCTAGGACTTGCTATATTCTTCTGTGGGATGAGGAAGATAAGATTAGGTAGTTTGCATAAAACATGACTTTTACACAAAGCAGACTCTTCATGATTTTAGTGGAATCTAGATAATATATAGCAATGGGCTTTTTAAGAGTATTTGCATATAAGTTTAATATCAAAATAAAACAGAATAACAGTTACTAAAAATAGGTTAGAATGCAATAATTTTTATCTGCAATTTTAAAGGAAGGTAGATGAAAGCACAATCTATTGTCTTTCATTAGTTCTGAGTGGTTTTATTAATCTAAAGAGTCTTAATTCTCAAAAACCCTAATTTCACAATAATTCAAAATGTGATATCAAAATAATTAGAAAATCCAGTCCAAATTAATCCAATCATGAGTAAAAATATATCTACATTCTATTGCTTATGTTTTGATTATATAGTGTGTCTCAACCAACGCTTTTCACAATTGCAGACGTTGTTCTAAAATTCTGCATTCTGAGAGGTTTATTCTTATTATTACCTATGCAAGATAATATGTACTCTTTCTGACACTAATGATCTACTCTATAATTGTATTATAAATTTTTAATCTCTGATTTTTTTCCAAACAATTGATCTAAATGGGATAACCACTCTGACAGTGTCTCTAATCTTGGCTCAAGAGAAAAAAAAACAACAAAAAAACCTTCGTTTTGTTTCTTATGCCTGACATATTTCACCATGTAATCAGATTGTTTTCTCTTAAATTAATGTTGGCTTCATGCTGTTTTTCTCTATTTGTAGGTATTAATGAATAAATTTAAACTCCGAATCACATGTTTTTAAATTGGTTGAAGCAATAAATGTATAGCTATATTCATAAATATATATGAAAGGAGTTAAAGACATAGCTATAGATCCTGCCTTGGTGTGCATGCAAAATTTCCATTACTGTTAATGAGAGATAATGTGGGTGTTTTGAGGGCAGAATATATTCCAGGCAGCATCCTGTAGCCAGTCTCTTTTCCCTGCTCCTCCCATTTTTTTCTTTTTTTGAACATGATTTTCTACTAGAATATAATATTTCAATTTGAATTTATGAAACTTTATTGAAAACAATTACAATAATTGTACCTCTATCACAAGAGAAAGATTTTACAAGATTTACAATGAGTACGCCTCTCCTGAGTGACTAAACATGGCAAGGGTGCAAACCCAAGACTTGTTTGGCCAGAGGTATAAGCCTATATTGCCTATATGGCTATATGTAGGTAGGCATGTCTGATCAGGTGAATTTCTACGAATTTCTGTTGTACAACTAGAACCAGTCACAGATTGCACAAAGAAAATATCAGGGTTACTAATAATATTGCTGGGCATATAAAAAGGGCATTGGTATAATCATGGTGGTGCAGGGGTAGCATCAATATGGTAGAAAATAGGAAAGGGGACTGTTCCCCTCACAAGGAATAAGTGGTATGGAAGATCCCACATAATCTGAAGTTCGATCTGCTCCTACTGCTGCTGAGACATCTGGAGTCCTGTGTCCAGTTCTGGGCACCCCAGTACAAGAGGCTGCTGGAGAGAGCTGGAGTGCAAGTCTATGAAGATGATCAGGGGTCTGGAACATCTGCCCTATGAGGAAAGGCTAGGGAGCTGGGCCCATTCAGCCTGAAGAAGAGAAAGCTGATGGGTATCTGATCAGTGTCTATAAATACCTCAAGGGAGGCAGTGAGGAGGATGGGGTGGCCACTTTTCAGTGGTGGCCACTGATAGAATTAGAGGAAATGGCCACAAACTGATGCACTAAAAGTTCCACAAGAACTTGAGGAAAAAAATCTTGACTGTGAGGATGACAGAGCCCTGGAACAGGCTGCCCAGAGAGGTTGTGGAGTCCCCTTGTCTGGAGATCTTCCAAACCTCCTTGGACGTAATACTGTGCCACATGTTCTAGGTGATACTGTATGTGCAGGGAGGTTGGACTAGATAATCTGCAGAAGTCCCTTCCAGCCTTAAGGATTCTATGATTCCATTTCTCAAAGTGAAAAATCTTCCTGGAAATTAATGATTATTAACCTTGGGATCAACTTGCCACAGTAAAAATGCAAACAAGATTTAACACCTTTAGGCACACAGTCAGATATAACAGACCCAGAAGAGAAACCTGCTATTGAATTTCTGAGGCATTCCTGTAGACATCAAAACACTAACAGATGAGCTGAAGTCACTTTGGTTCTGAAGATGCGTAAGGATGTTGTTAAAATGATGTTTGTTTTGAGGAGGTACAAGATGATTTTATTTGTTTAAAGCACATTAAATACTAAGTCTGTCTAGAAGTGATTTCAGCTCTATTAGATGGAATAAACAAAGAAATGAAAGTGAGGAGGGAGAAAAAAAATGAAAGGATAGAAATACTGTAACATTATTTCAAAAGCTGGAACCCAATACAATATGCACAGATGTTAATGAAAGAGGTGTTGGTACAACAATAAAACAATATAAATTATTTTTAAAACTGCTAAATCTGGAGGAGAAAATCAAAGTTTTAACCAGGAAAAAAGATGCCCATATAGCTGCTTTTTTCCATTGGAACTGTGCCTTGATTTGGTCATTATATTGTGCTCCTAGGGAATTAAGTGCATTTTGCTTCCAATATATAGACCTTTTGTTTTTATAGCCTATGTTTTCTCATGAAAGCTTTAGCTACTAACTGTGGCATCAGTCTCCAGGGGAACATATGCAAACAAGATACAATAAGTCTCTTGCCTACAGTACTGTCATATTTCATTTGGAAAATTATATGAGGAGCTTTCATACAGAATAAACAGCTCTTTCACTGCCTGATTTGTGAATTGAATGCAAGACTGTTCTTGATAGACATCAAATGAAAAACATGTCCAGGAGATAATGAGTATAGTTATACTCAATATCCCAACATTGTCTGGCTTTAAGTACCCCAAAGTCTTAACATGTTTCCTTGGATGGACAATTTTTTTATGGGCAATGTGAGCAATGCATCATGTAGGCTTGGACCAGATCATTTGGCTCTGGGAGAAATCAACATGCTAAAAGGATTATATTGAAGTTTTATGTATGTAGATAAAACTGTTTGTTTCTTTGTTTGTTTTGTATTGTTGTGTATATTTTCCAAATGCTATGGAAATAAATAACTAAGAGGATGAGTGGTAGAGAATGAGATGGCTAGTAGGTTATAGTACATAAATTTTTGGCTTCAGGTATCAGTATTATGAAAAGGAAAGCAAGAAAAAATGAAATAACTTTCTACATCAGGATGGTTCACAGATGAAAAGAAAATTATCTTTCTGGCTTGAATTTTACTTCTTTGCTCTGGAGAGACATCCAGGTCCAGAAGTTTGAACCAGCTAATTATAATTCCACTTAAACATCCTGTTTTAGGAGGACTACCTCTTACATGGGCCCTTCTCCTGCCTTGTCACTATTTTCTCTGCATAGAACCATTTCATAACCAAGGTAGGTTATGAAGGTAGGAGGTGATCTAAACCCCACAACTATTTATTTGAATGTCCTGATCTATACAATTTGTCTCGCTGCCTAAATGGAGTTTCTTAGAAGAGCAACATTTCCATGCAAAGGTTTTGAAGAAGGAAGAGATGAATAAATATTGACCTCTTCAGCTACTGAAGCACTGATATGAAAGGTTGCTGTCAGTATGGTATAGAGCTGAAGGAATGAGTAAAAAACATTAATTGGAATGCAGCTTCTTTGTGCTGTTATGAGATAAATAACCATCAAGATATATAGAGCACAGCAATGTTGATGTTAGGGGAAATGGCAGCACTTCTGCAAGTGCTGTGTCATCTCATTGGGTAGCTTCAACCAAATCCTTACAAAATACGCTAATTCTTCACAGTAAATTTGTCCATAATTTGAACTCACTTTGCAAGAAGGATTTGCATTATAAACATGACTCTAAGAAAAATCACAGGATGAAGAACTTTTTTTTCAAAAATTTTGGACAAAGCAAGACATGGAAGAGTCTCTAACCTTATAAAATAGGCAAAACCTTGACTTAAAAGTTGAATGTTGTCCACTGCATGTGCATACACCATATATGTGTATCTGTATATTTATTTTGAAGAAGGACATTTAAAACTGAACATTTTATTCTATATATGTGTTCTTGAATGCATTGCACTTCCCACATGGCACTTCCTAAGTTTTTAGTACTTGTTGCTACAGTGTCAGACTTCTTTCAGGAAGGCATCTGAGCTAAGAGAGGTAGTGTAACTTCCTAAGTTTTTAATAAAGACAACTGGAAAAGAATATAAATCAGTCATATAGCAACTAAGTGATTTATCATGGCCTGGAAACTTTTAGGTCCACAGCACAATCTCTTACCTCTTGAATAATTCTCATCCCTTCCTCTAAGTATTATTCACTCACACTGAACACACGCTTTGCCAGTGGGGATGTACAAAATGTTTGCTGTTAAACATGAGGTTTAGCTTGTAAACATGTAGAGCTCCATGTATCTCCACCCCATTCTCTAAGTGGTTCCTGTCTTGGTATGCAATGCCACGTATAATTTGTAAGCTCTTGTTGATTTGATTTTTGCACACTTTAAATTATACTGTATCCTGCTTCACAGAGCCTTAGCTTAGCAATCAGCAGGGAAAACAGACTTCACACATGAAAGACTGAGTGTGGTCAGATTTTCTTGAAAAGCTGCAACGGAAATAATATGAGATAGTTCCACAGCACATATTTCACTAAGAAGAAGACACATTCACAGTAGAGATTTCATTTTCCATTTGTTGAATTTTGAATCTCTACTACAAAATCTATCATCCTTGGTGCTTTTCCAAGGAACAGCTTTAAGGTTTTGTTTGTTTGTTAAGATATTCAAAAAGTAAGTTTTCTCTAATTCTCTTTCTGAGAAATAATTGATGTATTTTGAATGATGGTTTCTTTAAAATTTCAGCCTAAGGCAGATAGCAAGTCTGGAAAATTATAGTGTTAGTGAGAGTTACAGTTTGACAGAATTTTAAACTATTGAAAATCAGAATATATTAGGAAGGATGTTTGGAAGCTTCAAATGTAGGTGGTGCAACCAGCTCCATTAACGAGATGTGAACATTCATCAGCTAGCTACAGAAAATGAGACTCACATGTATTATAGCGTTTGTATATTAATATGCATATAGAGAGAGAGAAAAAAAAATACTTTTTTCCATATTTTTTTAATGAGAAAAAATTGTATGCTACCAAAAAAAAAAGAAGAAAAAAAGACCTACTTAAGAAATTAAATTGAACATAAATAAGAACTTTATTTTTATATGTTCCCTTGACAAATCTCTGGAGTTCATATAATCATATAATCCAGTTCCCATCACAGTTTTCTGCTGGGGCATCATTCAGGTGATTGGTGCAGATTTTACTCTGATGCTGTTAATGTCTCATAAAATAAACTGCTTCTGTCTGTGTTCTAAAAGTGCTCTTAAATAGATGTATTTTAGGTGGACTAATGGGAAAGTGGGAGAATCAGATTTAAACATGATATTTAGTCTTTTACATATTTCAAATGATCTAGAGACTGGGATCCTCCTGTTATAGGCAGTATTTTAGAATTTTATCTGGAAGAAGACAACTGATAATACATAAGTGTGGTAGCTCTTGCTAGTTATGGAGTGCAATGATTCCACAGAGAATAACAAAATCACAGAATGGTTAAGGTTGGAAGGGGCCTCCAGAGATCATCTAGTCCAACCTCCCTGCTCAAGCAGGGATACCTACAGCATGTGACACAGGGTGGCATCCAGGTGGGTTTGGAAAAACTCCAGAGGAGGAGACTCCACAGCCTCCCTATGCAGCCTGTTCCAGGGCTTGGGTCATCCTCACAGTAAAAATGTTCTTCCTCCCTCATATGCAGATGAAACCGCCTGTATTTCGAGTTTACTGATTACCCCTTGTCCTGTCACTGGCCATCACCAAGTAGAGTTTGGCCCCTTCCTCCCTACATTCTCCCCTTAGGTACTCATACATATTGATCAGATCTCCTCTCAGTCTTCCTTTCTCTAGGCTAAACAGCCCCAGCTCATTTAGTCTCCTCAAATGAGAGATGCTCCAGTACCTTAATCATCTTTGTTGCTATACGCTGGACCCTCTCTAGAAGCTCCACATACCTCTTATACTGGGGAGCCCAGAACTGCACACAGTACTTTAGGTGCGGCCTCACCAGAGCTGAGTAGAGGGGCAGAATCACCTCCCTTGACCTGCTGGCAATGCTCCTCCTGATTCATCCAGTCCACACAGTCCACACTTGCTTTCCTGTGAGGATGTTAGCAGAGATAGTGTTGAAAGCCGTGCTGAAATCAAGGTAGATAACATCCATGGCTTTCCTGTCACTCATGCAGTTAGTCACCCCATTGTAGAATTCCATTCAGGGGGGTCAAACATGACTTCCCTTTGGTAAATCCATGCTGACTACTCCTGGTAACCTCCTTCTCCTTCATATGCCTAGAGATGTTCTCTAGGATTAGCTGCTCCATCACCCTATTAGAAATAGAGGTGAGCCTGACTGGTCTGTAGTTGCCCAGCTCCTCCCTCTTTCTCTTTTCAAAGACTGTAGTGATGTTGGATTTCTTCCACTCCTCCACTTCTCTTGCTCTCCATGACCTCTCATAGATGATGGAGACTGTCTGAGGAATAACTCTTGTCAGTTCCCTCAGTACTCTTGGGTGCATCCCATCCAGGCCCATAGATCTATGTGTGTCCACTTTACCTAAATAATCTCTAACCCAATCCTTGTCAACCAGTAGAAAGTCTTCCCCTCTCCTGGTTGTTTCTCTTATATCTGAGCTCTGTAGTACATGGGTACTCCCCTTAGCAGTAAAAACACAAGCAAATAAGCATTTATTAACTCTGCCTTCTTGGCATCCTGTGACACAAAAGCACCCTGTCCATTCTGTAGCGGACTAACATTTTCCCTATGCTTCTTGCTGTTGGTGTATTTTTAGAAACCTTTCCTGCTGCCCTTGATGTCTCTAGTTAACTCTAATTCCGAATGGGTCTTGGCCATCCTTGTTGCATCCTTACATTCTCTGTCAATGCGCCTATATTCTTCCCATGTGGCCTGGCTCTTCTTCCACATTATGTATGTGCTCTTTTTCCCATTAAATTTACCCATCAGTTCCTTGCCCATCCATGCAGGTTTCCTATCCACTTTACGCAACTTCTTTCTTGTAATGCACTGACTGTGAGTTTGGAGAAAGTGGTGTTTGAATATTCAACAGCTGTCCTGGACACCCTTTCCCTCTAGGAACCTGACCCAGAGAATTCTTCCAAGTTGCTCCCTGAAGGTCAAAGTTAGCTCTCCTAAAATCCGGCCTACTTCTTGCCCAGGTTCTTGCATGCAGGATCGTGAATTCTAACATCTTGTGGTCACTGCAGCCAAGACTGCCACAAAACCTCACATTTCCAACTGGACCATCCCTGTTTGTTAGTGTCAGGTCTAGCAGTACCCCTTTCCTTGTTGCTTTGTCAACCACCTTGACAAAGCAAACCTTGTTGCTTTGTTTATCCCAGCAGACGTCAGAGTAGTTGAAGTCTTGCATAAGGACCAGGGCCTGTGATCATGAGGCTTCTTGCAGCTGCCTGTAGAAGCCTTCGTCCACTTCCTCTTTCTGGTCAGGAGGCCTGTAGTAAAGTCACATGACAGTGCCAATTTCAGATATATTCTAGACTGTTTTCAGATCAAATCGTGAGCAGATGCTGCAGAAGTGATCTTGGTCCATGGCTATTCACGATCCTAGGTGAACATACATTCTCAAAGACTTCTCTTCAGCACCGTGTGCACCTCACCACAGGACTTTGTGGGCCCACCTACTGAAGTTACTTTCATGGCTTCATGCTTCATTCCAGAATCAGATCATTCTTCATATTAATTCCTGTCAATGGTAAAGAAAGGTAAGCATTTATTTTTCCTCCCATAAAACAAGAAAATTCATTTCTTATCTCCTCTTCAGGCTGCCACTATGGCTTATTTTGGTTTTGGATGTAATTTGTCATTAGTTAAGTATCTAATATCTTCCTCTGCTCCCTTGCTCATATCAACCTTGGTAGTTCAAGACCCTCTTTTAATGTCAGCAAAGGGGGAGAAGAAATTCTTTTCTCTTTCTTCTTAAGAGTTATGTAAAGACTGGAAATACTTATGGACCTTATTTTCTTAATATATTCCCCATACCACTTTCACCCAGGAATCTCTTTGTCCACTACTTACCTCCTTATATAGAAAATGAGAAAGAAGGCTTGTCTGTGCTCAATTCTTTCTTTGAAGCACTCAGCACAAAAATATAATAAACAGCAATAAAATTTGTATCCCTGAGATGAAAATCAATCCATGAGGCAACTTTCTGATATCTCATATAAAAGAAGAAGTATCCAAGGAGTAGGAAGATTAAGTGAAATGGGTAAGCAAAAAACCTGCCTGTCGCCTTTCCTTGTGTTTGTTGATAGGCTACAACAGCACAAAAAGACAACATTCAACTTCCCAGATATTTGCATCTCGTCTCTCCTCTCCTCTCCTCTCCTGTCCTGTCCTGTCCTGTCCTCTCTTCTCCTCCCTTCTCCTCTCCTCTCCTCTCCTCCCTTCTCCTCTCGTCTTCTCTCCTCTCTTCTCTTCCTTCTTCTTTCCTCTCCTCTTCTTTTTCCCTTCAGATTATTGATTTTTGCGACACGTTTTAAGCATTTCTGGCTAGCTGGCTGATGGTTTTTTTCCATTCCAGACTCTGCCTGCCCTCCTCTGGTCTTTCCACACCTATACAGGCAAAGAATTGAAATGATGAAATATCTGAAAAACAGAAAATATTACTGGTTAAATAAGTATGTCTGAAAGGGAAACTTGTTAATGTAATGTAATTCTGATCATAACATCTGTCTTTACCTTGGGATAAGTGCCTTGAAAAGTACCCTCCAAATTTAGGAGCATAAGCCTATTGCTTAGGCAGACCTTTATTTTTTTAGGCACTTTGGATATCTTGTGTTAAATGGCTTGGCCTAAATCTGTATGGATGGGATGCTTGTTTCAGGAAAGCAGAGTGAATCCAGACTTCATGAGTCACTGTAAAATATCTGTATATACCATCCTCTTTTTCAGTTTATTTCCTTCCTTCATTTTAAGATGTGAGAATTTGGAATTCTTAAGTTCATGGAAATCAAAGCTCAAAGAACAGTATTTGTATGGGTAACACAATGGTGGAAGACACTTGTTTTATATTTTCCTCTTCTTCTCCAAGTTGCAGATTTCTTACAATTCTTATACTGGCAAAGTACAAGGAAGTCCTATCAAGTCTTAAATGCGGGCTCCAATTTCTTCTCTACACTGCATGTAGCTGGACAGTGAAAGAGAACAGAAATAAAATGTTCTCACTACTGAAGTACTGCTAAAGCTCTGCTATCTGAATTTTGATGGCAAAGTTTTTTTCAAAGGAAACTATGCCTGAGATGATTGATAAATACCGCCTGCCTACAAAAAAGAAAAAAAAAAAAAAGAAAAAGAAAAACTAGGAAAAATAACTAGAGCTTCATGTGGATCTTCTTTAAATTTTGAAAGCATTTACTTCATTTACTTTACTTACTGTTTGTGTGCATATGAGACATCTGTATTAATGATATTCAAGGAGTTTGTAGCGAGCAGTAGGAAGTTGTGTAGTGACTAATCTAATCTCACTTACCACATCCTTCTTACAAATGCATTTTTTCACCATTCTTCAGAGTTGCTTCCTTATAGAGTTGGAGAGTATAAAAGAGATACTTTGGAAAATAGACTTTTTTACAGTGAAACACAGTGTCTATCCCACTCAGTATGATCTGATGAAGATACAGACCCTTTGATTCCAGTCTTTTTGGGACCCTTGTATAAGAAGAAGGATGTGGTAGTCTACAGTCCTTAGTATGAGAACCATGGATACTGGGATTTAAAAAAACATAAACTATCCTAGGATAATGCTAGCCACAGAAACTCAGATGGGATTTCTCTCAAACAATGTTGCAGAAATGTTGATATCTATATGTAGGTATCTCTTTCCAGGTACACTTAATGTACATAGAAAGAACTTTTTGTAGTCCCTGGAGTCAATACAGTGACAGATTAAAGCGATTCAGTTTGTTAAATGCTGAGCTCAATACAGTTTCCCATGCCTAAGCATCTAGTGTTATTTGAGATCTCATGTGAATCTAAGTACCTTCAAGGGACTGAAATACATGACAGAGGACACTGAGCTCTTTCGAAGTGGTAACTCAAGGTCGGTCTCAGTACTTCAAGTTTAGAATCATTCTTGAAAATTGTATAAGAAAACTGAAGTGAAATCTACTTGTCCAATGGCTGTAATATCTTTGATACCTAGTCTATATGTAGACCTACCTTCATCTTGATTAAATACCTTCAAATTTAACTGAGTCAACTCCTTCTCTAAAAGAAAAGTTTAATACACTGATGACATACTAAAGTTAGCAGCTTTTCTAGAGTTAAAAGAAAATGTTTTCTTAAACTGTCCTTTAGAAATTTCCCCTTAACAGTTAGTTTATAATCCATTTTAGGAAAGGGAACAGTAAGCTCATTTCAACACTGTGTCAGGACTGAGAAAAGATATGTGTGAAGCCCTTCACTGTATTTCTCAAGTAGTTTCTCTCATTTGGAGGGTTGTGGATTTTCTAACTGAAGCAATGTCTTTGTGTTTCACTTTCACATTTATAACTTCACAGTCATATGGTGATAAATTAAACATCTACGAATGTTTCCAATCTCTTCTGATTAAACCATGATATTTTCAGCAATGTATAAAGAGTTGAAAACAGTTACAGTATTCCTCTAAATGCTCTGCAAAAATGAATGCAAATCTCCAGCAAGAGAGTTTGTAATCTAGGAGATATTTTGATGGAGAGGTGCGTAAGTAAATTTTCGATTAGTTCACATGAATCATTAGTTTATACTGTGACATCTTAATTTCACATACATTAATTATGTGATTATTACTTTGAGATAACCACAATGAAAGACGTTTTTGAGAAAGACAGCTAATCAAAATGCTCAAGAGCAGTTGTTCATGCACAGTAGACAGGAACTTGTGCTATTGCTATGTGTCTGAGAGGGAATACAAAAATTCCTGCCCCAATAAATAATAAAGAGATATCTATATTTTCAAGCCCCTCTCGTGTCCATTGAGCTGTGTACAATAATGAGGGACATTCTGCAATCTGTCATCTCAGTTCATTCCAAAAAGAAGAGAAAGAAAGAAAAAAAAATAATGTTGCAGAAAATTAGAAATAGCTATGAATCTTGCTGTGGAAGGTTTCTTCAGTAACTTGTTGAAGGCCTCCATTATGCTGAAATAAATGACTACTTAGCAATTGTATCTATCTCAACTGTGCCAGCATGCAAGCAAGAAGGGAAAGAAATGTGTAGTTGATAAAAGAGAAAAGATTGTATAGGTGAAAAATATAACTGAGACTTGATCAGAAAGGTAATTGAGAATTATTCCCTATGTGTTCATGCCTTGCACTAAAGCTTCTGGGAGTTACTATTGCTTTAGACCTTCAGAATTAGGCTATTAGTAAATGCTTCTTATTGGTATGGATGCAGACATTAGGAAAAAAGCTCATGTACTAGATTAATTGTTAATTCCTGCAATTTCTTTCCTGTTTCACTGAAGGGAAAAACTTTCAAACCTGCCCCAAGGATCTCATTTAGCTTGAAATATGTACTGTTCAGTTCACATTAGTTTAGAGGGAGTTTTCAGGGCACCCTTATTAGCTTGGGTTTAAGTTATTCTTTACTTACCTTTCTTACCATAAATGTTCCTATCCATGGAACTGGTAACTAATTCTTATTTGTAAGAATAATCTTGGCTTCTTTTTGGCATCTGACATGCCCAGTTAGAGCAGCCCAAGAACATCTGGATCATCTGCTTTACCAACTGTGTGTGCTCCAGTTTCATCTCATTATTCCATCTACCTCAAATTCAGCCTATGCTTTTGATTGATCTTCCCACTTATTTGTTCCCTGAAGGCTCAAATCTGCACTCAGTGAAGTCAGTATGAACGTTATATAAGAAGGTCGAGCTTTTAGACTGTGATTTAACAAGGTACTTAAGCACATGCCTGGCTTAGCGTACAAGAGCCTTCTCGTTGAAAGAGGCAGCAAGATTGCTACTGGCTTAATTGGGAACAAGAATGAGCTATGAACCATTAAGCAGCTGCTGAATTCCGCTGCAGAGGTGGCTATATTTCAGTGATGGACTGAGTGTGAGCCCTGTGAATAGTTTACAATGTGCTTTGCAACCTTAGGAATGAAAGCAGCTCAATACCAAGTAACCAAACCATGGAATTTATCAGTCTAGACAATATATCTGCTGGTCTGGAGCCATTGAGAAGCTTGTAAAAAGAGAAAAGATATTTTCCATAACAAATCGAGAATTATATCTCTCTCCTCCCTCAGATTAATCGTCCAAGAGAATTTCTCAAGGCTGTCATGATAAAATAAAAATTATTTTGTGTGAATGTATGTGTCATATGCTAGAAAGGTATATTTAAGTACTTACTGGCACACACACACACACATATATGTATATATATGCATGCATAAATATTCACATGCAAATTGGTGTATGTATTAATAGAGTAGGATGGGTAATACTGTTTCTGAGTTTGTTCACCTTTGCCTTTTAAAGTCCTGGAATGGAAACGAAAACTACTGTAAGCATTACAAAAAAAGAAAATAAAATAGAAAAGAAAAGAAGAGGAATATTTATCTTTTATATAAAAAAGAAAAACAGCAAAAATTGAGGAGTATATCCAGATATACTGTTCCCGTGATATTTTTGATAAACTCTGAATTTTTCATTGATTATACTACTGTAGAATACTGTAGAATGTCTTTGATATCCAGAGGAGTGTAATAGGAGATTCCATAGGCAGTTGACTATGGCAGATCATTTCTATAGGTGGGCATGATCCCCTTAATGCCCTTTACACTTAGGTCAACTTATACTACTATTAATACCGTGTGATCCACACCCCCCAATGTTATCACCTGGCCACAGTAAAGAATCATAAGTCTTTACATGCCAAGGAAAAACCCGAGTGTGTTGGGTCATGGTTCAGCAAAGGGATCATGTTGCTCAGTTGCAGCTGCAGTACCTTCTAGTACCTCCTACTAGCAAGCATGAAACTGCGATTGCAGCCAGCACCTTGGCCCTCCTCCAGCACAGGAAGCCTCAGCAGAGAGGATGTGACTTCACACTGCAAATGCAGCAGGTCTATCCCAAGCCCTGGAGAAGCTTGAGGCTAATGCAATCTGCACAAGTCTCTTGTTCAGAGAGTGCAATAGAGTGGCTCTGTGGATCTGCATACTTTGTGTGTAGATAGTGTAAATGCAATGTGAAATACAGGTTGTCCGATTGCCTTTTGCATGCCTCCTGCTGTACTAGATTTGGGGTTAGGCAGCATGCTTAAATATACCTTTGTGCCAATCTTGCTGTTTTTCATGTACAGAAACAGCCCAAAAGTGCTATAGTCAAACCTGATCATTTACCACTCCCCGACACAGTCTATCTGTGGAATATCCACAAAAAAGGTGTTGCAATAATGAGTAGAAAAGATTGTTTTTTGAGAGATTACACAAATCATGTCTGTAAATAGCTTTTTTACTTCTTAGAAATTTATGACCCTCTCTGCGGTCATTTATCTATGATCAGTCCACTGATATATTGCT